>CAWUHX010000103.1:284870-695585 GCA_963922205.1 Romanomermis culicivorax | reverse complement strand
CACACTCTATCAGATTAAGCAGTGGTATCAACGCAGAGTACTGAAATCTCAATACAGTGATCCTCAATACAGCGACTCTCATTACAGCGAGGTCTCAAAACAGCGAAGTCTCAGAACAAATTCCCAAAATAGCCAATTTTCAAAAATATTATCCTTAGAATGGAAGAATGGAGATTGGGCGGGGTAGACGTTTAGGCGCATGGCCTATTCGTTGTTATGCATTTTGGCACCAATCGCCAAATTTCTGACATTATGGCTTTATAGCATGTGTTTTCACGGCATTACAGTTTTTTATTCTGGTTTGTTTATTACTAAAATATCTGCATGCATATTTTTTGTTTTTTCTTTTATCAACTTATTCCTTTTTATATTCTTCTTATTTTGAGCTACTTTTTGTTTAATTTTTTCGGATTTTGTACTTTTGTTCTATTTTTTACCTACTTTTTATTACATTATTTTACTTTCCGTTTCTTTATTATTTGTTTTTTGTTCTGCTTTTACTGTTTAATTATTTTATTCTTTTCATCGTATTTGCTTATATCATTTTGTTTTATTTATTTCATTATTTAAATTTTTTTGTAATTATATGCTCCACACAAAACAAATTTAATGGTAAATCCTTGTGATAATTTTTTGCTTTTGCTTTTTTTCACACGTTCCGCAAAAATGTTTTGCTGACAGATATTTTTTTGTGATTTTGGAACGGTCCATTCGTGCATACCTACCGTAATTGCTCCACAAAAGCATGTGAAACTTAGATGGCCAAATGCAACTAAAAATAGACTATCTCAACTAGCAAAAAAGGTTTTAATATACCTAATTTGGATATTTATTACAAAAATGATGTGTACGTTTACTCTAAAGCATAGAACTTTCTACTATTCGCGGTATTGAGATTCGCTCTTTTGAGAATCGCTCTTTTGAGACCTCGCTGTTTTGAGAATCGCTGTATTGTTTCACTGCATTGAGAATCGCTGTATTGAGACTTCGCCGTAATGAGAATCGCTGTTTTGAGAAACGCTGTTTTGGGTCTCGCTATTTTGAGTTTCGCTGTTGTGGGTTTCGCTGTATTGGGGACACACCATAAAAAATGCGTGTGTTGACCCTGCATCGCCAGCCAACTTTTAATTTTTCGATTATGGTATTGATTGCTGGAGTTAATGTGAGAAAAAATAATGTCGCGTACGCAAGTCATTATTCACATGAAAATATTTTTTCTTTCCAAGTCTCATTTGGAAAAAAACAAAAAAAAAATATGATGAACAGATGAGCAAATATACATCGATGCATCACACAAGGGACATGAACGGCGTTCAACAATCAGTATCGGAAAAACTTCCAGCTCGAGCTTATCAACCCGATCGAGAGAATGTCTAAAATTACAGTTATCGTTATTGGCTGCTTTTTGATTATTGCCTGTCAATTATGGGAACCTTGTTTAAGCTTTCCGCGGCGGCGGACAGCCTTCGATAATAATTCCCGTGGTTTTAATTCGATTCGATCATCAGTATTTCGAATTTTCTCTCATACTCATTTTAGCATGATGAAAGTTTATTTTTTGCAGTTCGACGAAACAGATAATGATGTTATAGCTGATAAGAACGAGATATCGATGATGGAAATAGAACACAAGAACAACGGTGGGGTTGATGTAGTCCAAACCACAGTAGAACCAGAGAGCAACTGTAAGCTTATAAATTTGCAGTACACCTATGGTGTTCTTAGGCTTCGGAAAAATCTGATATTATGATCGTTTTTTCAATTTTTCAATTACAAATAATTTATAAAAGACGGACTGTAGCGAATGGTCATAACTTTTCACAAAAGGCTGAAGTATTTAAATTTAAATGAGTTCTTTGATTTTCCGTTCATATTTGAACACCTTCCTCTTTGTTTCTAGATCGGATATATTTTCCGGACGACTAGACGCTGCCGAATGCGTGAAGAAGTCTAAAGGGTCATTTATACAGCCTTTTTCGACGGAACGGAACGTAACCGATCGCTAACAGTTTGAAACGTTCAGCCTAAAAATCCACTTTCAATCGGAAAGGATAACTGAAATTTTATAGGAAATGACCGACGGTAACCTCCAACCGAATCGAACGGAACGAAAATTTTCCTTTCGTTCAGTAACGTTGTATCGATTTCTTTCCGTTCCGTTCTGTTCCGCCGAAAAGTATAAATGACCCTTAAGTCCATGTGTTTTGTCTGAATTTTGCTTCGCGTTTCGATAATTTTTGTGGTGAAATAAAAGCATGATGTTACTTTTTTAAGTCTAGCTCAGGCGGCATATTACTGTAGGCATCCTATGGAATTTTACTACAGTCTGATAATTCTGTTTTTAATATTTGTGTTTTTGTTACATATTTACGATGCAGTTGATATCTTCACTGAACCAAGTGCAAATTCACTGTTTTCTATGAAGTTATTTACAGTCCTGTTGTGAGGGCGACAACCTTGAATAAGATGCTCGTTTCTGAGCATTCCGTCTAAATACACTTCTTCAAAAATTGAGAAAGAGATGTTTTACAACACTTTTTCAATACTGATGACTGCCTAAAACGGTTTTTCTTGTACTTCAGTCAGCCAGGCTAGAGTGTTCAGATTGAATTGATTAGGTATGCCTGTAATCTGTTTTTCTTGAAAGGCTCGTAAATGTTAAAAATAGAAAGCAAGTACTATTTCATATTTTTATCATTACCTGCTAAACCAAATGTCGCTATGACTGGAAATTTATGAGCCAACTTTTCTTATTTTATGATTAAAACATCTTATTCTAAGACATTAAGAACGTTCTTCGTCTGAACTTTTACTCCACTTTTTAAAAATCAAATAACTGTTCGCATTTAGCTAATATAGCATTGGTTTAGTGTGCAAATGCTTTACCGCCACAAGACGGGATTTCTGTGAGGTTCTACCGTCTGCTTTGTTGATCTATGATACTTGAAAATTAATCATATTTGAAAAAGAGACATTTTGAGTAGTTTTACTAGCTGAGTATCGTGACAAAATTTATTCTGCATAAAAACCGAAATTCGCTTAGCTACATTACCCCAACGTTTGGAATTTTTACATTTTTTGGCATTTTTCGGTCTGTACATGTGTGTGGAAATATCACCGCTAAGAAAAGACATGATTCTGAAGCCAAGTGTTCATTGCATACAGGAGACCATGCTATATATGCAAGTAAGAAGAACATTTTTCAATTCCTCACTTTACATTTTTTAATCCCTCAGTTTACACTTTTTATTCAATTTAAAGTGTCATAGCGGAAGTCAAAATACAGAAAAAGTCCTTTGAGGCCTTTTCCCATAGGATACCGAAGAATTTTTTTATTCATTTCTGTATAGTCTGTTTTTCTTGAAATGCTTCCAAATAATGAAAGTGGAAAGCAAGTAGTATTTCAGATTTTTGCGATTTTCCGATAAACGATATGGCATGTAGGGCTATAAATTTGTGAACATACTGACCTAACCTTTTAACAATTTTTCTGGTGAAAAATTTTACAGTAAGAGCTCTATGTAAATGATTTTGACGACGGTACTGATTTGTGTCAGTTTTCCATTTGAAAGCATTTTATAAAAAACGGACTATAGCTATTAATGTCTGACATATTGTGTTAAAATTTCCATATTAATGTACCGTTTTGGGAGCTGTAGGTGTCTGCACATTCTGAAAGCTGATACAAAAATGCTGTTTAGTGCCAATAAATATGCCATTAACGGAATGCAGGAAACATTGAAAACGTTCAGATTAGACAAATAAAAAGAAAAAATGTGAGTCGAATCACTGGTAAAATTTCATCGATCAATTTACAATGGTTGCGCCACGAGATGCCTCAAAAGTAGTGTACCAAAAATTTCTCTCCAGTAATTTGACCATCGAACCTGCGAGTTTAACGTTACATAATAAGTTCGGCTCTCTGACTGTGTCCTATGTTATAAGCTGTGGAAAAGTACTCTACTGTTTAAGAAAAAAATTTTTTCCAAAAAGAAAATTTTAAAAGCAAAGGGTCCCCCTTTGCTTTTATAGGTAAAATTTTTTTTTTAATTCATTAACTTATGCACATCATTTTGTAGATTTTAAAATGCTGATTCCAGCAAAATAAACCGTTTTTGAATATATTCAGAATTCAATAAACAGCAGCTAAAATTGTACCTCGGTCGCGACCGCATGCAATTTAGGGTTAAGGCACCCTGTTTTACACCACGTGATGTTATCCAGACGAAAATAGAGCAAATGATCAAATAAGCAGTGCCCTTCCAATAAAGCAAAGAGTATCCGAATAACTCTTGCCGTTTTTCTGTAAATAGTTTTCAAACAATCACTCAATTTCTGAAATTTAATGAAAATTTTCGAAGTTTTCGATTTTTCCTTTGAATTGAAGCACTTCGTTTAGAAACTATCAAACGTATAATGAAAATTTACCAGGACTTCGAGCCACATTTTTTCTTTTAATGTATCGGGTACGCATCCTATGTTCCTAGAACTTACTTGATTGATTCAATATTCAAAAACACAGTCGAATGACGGTGCAGTGTATGCAAATCTCTACAAAACGCCAAAACGGTGCGCGATGATGAATTGTTACAGCTTCTTTAGAAATGTATGAACTAAATAATAAAAAAATAAAATTCTGCTGCGTCGTAGGGGAAGGTGCTCGTGAGTGTCCGTAAACGGAATTTGTCTTCATTTTTGCCTCACATTATCGACTGTTTAAACCATCTTGAAGTGTGTAAAATGTTCGTTTGTGGAACAAATAGTACTTCAAACTATAGTCTGTCATTTATTGGATAATTATATAGTACAGACAACAAATCTATCACAGGGGTAGACAAGGGTCAGCTGGAAAACAGAGCCTTCTTCAAAGCTGTGCAGCTTCCAAAACGGTATAAAAATTTTGATGAAAATTTAACCAATTCAGTAAAAATGCGTGAACTATAAAATAAGAGAATAAAATTCTGCGGCGTCTGATGGGAAGGTGATCGGGAGTGTCCATAAACAAAATTTTTTCTATTTTGACGGCCCATTTTCGACATTTTTCGAACATTTTTGAAAAAGTGTAGTATGCAATTATCTACTGTAAATATTACATCAAAAAATAGCTTATTCTCTCTTGGGTAGAAATAATATTCATTTACGGAATGAGATCAATTCGTTCCTGAAATATCGTTTGACTAGCAAGACCACTGAAAAATGCCAAAAATACATAAATTTTCAAACTTTGGCATGCTATAGCCGTGTGAATTTTCGTTTTCAAGCAAAAGCAGTATACTATGAAACTCAGCGCACAAAACCACCCAAAATATCTCATTTTGAAATATGATTAATTTTCAACCTTAGGGAAGGTAGAACAGCTCAGAAATCGTGTCTTAAAACTGAATAAACTTAAAAGTGAGCATCTGATTTGTAAGCTACAATTCTTTGACCTCTGATTTTTTGTGTAAAGTGACCGCATCTATTGAATTTCCTGCTGAAAAGTAAGTTTCAATTATTCACATCCGACGTGAGATTTTATCTCCCATAAAAATGGCGTTATCGTCATTCAATCATCAAGAAACGGCGATTGCCGCTCCACCGAAACGGTCGACTTTTTCAAAAAGTTATAAATCAGTGTTTCTATCATTCTCTCAAACTGAAAGACGGTCGTCAATAAACTCTTACATGCAAAACTTTTTCCTCCAAAAATTGTTGAAGCTTCCCTGGAGTTCTCTTATTATGACACAAAATCTGATGGAAAGCCGTACACTGATCCTAAGGTCGTCCAAATGGTACGTCATTTTATGGCAGGCCTTAAATAATGCATTCCTTTTGGGGAAGCTATGTTCCATGATGAGATTTTAAGCAGATCCGTGAAAGATTGAGCAGATCCTGGACAAAAAAGGGGTCACAAGACGATCTTATGCCAAAAAAATCAGTAATGCTGTTACTGAGCTTCGCAAAAATCAATCTACTGTCACATACTGACCAATTTTCCCCAAATGTCACATGATTTCGATCATGCTGATATTTTATGTTTTTTGACACTTTTTATTTGACAGTTACTTCTATTTCGTTTCATTCATTATGTTTTACATGCAGTTTGTGTGTCATTTTTGTTGTTTTTCTTTTCACACGTAGGCTATAGTATGACCCTTTAATCAAAACTTCCACCAAATAAGTTCTACGAGCTCATGGCCATAATTAGGGCATCACATGCACCTTCTTATCAGTAAAACCTAGCAACATTTTTGCAACGCAAAACGACTAGTTGAGAAGTTTTCACTAAAGACGTTCATATGTTTAGCATGGGAATGAAACTTGTTCCCAATGCTAAACGTATTTGAACTGGAAAATGTATATGTGACCATAGGTATCTTCTGCACTATTTTCCTCTGCAGAAGTTAGCTTGGGCGTCGTAAGCTGTGCCCAGGCCATACTGTATGCTCACGAGGTCCTTAAAAGGGCCTGTTTTGTTAGTTTTTTGCTCATTCTCTGGGTTCAGTGCTCATGTCTGACTTTGTCTTTTAGTTCGCGTCCACTGCTTATTATTTTATAATAAATTTGAATCTTGGTATTCCCCTTGCATCCATCGCTCAAATTGCATAAACACCCATCACCTACCTTGTGCCAAGTTCCCATCCATACCCATACATCGAATCAAAAGAGAGTTGCTCCAACCTCTGGCGTTCACTAGTTGCCGAACTGAGTGGACCATTCCTCCCATTTGCCGATTGCCACCCGAAAACCAGGGACCCGTCACCCTTCATCGTATCCTAGTTTGAGAAGCAGGACTAGGTAAGTCTTCTCAGGGGATTATTATTGTTGAGGGTGTATTTTGGGGAACCCTTTCTTAAGTCAGTTTTCCCTTGAGTTTTCCCTTAGTTAAAAGGGCCCTTGTTCCCTTTGGGTTAGGCCCAAAAAGGGGATTTTGGTTTATTATCAGATCCCCCAAATTAGGTCATTCCTAGAATGACCTTGTCCATCTTTCATACTGAATGGTACCAGGGATTGCCACCCTGACCTGGCGGCATTGTCCATTACTCTACAGCTGCACCCCAGGACAGCACCAGAGTATATTTCCTATAGCCAGTACTAGCCCAGTCAGGTTCCCAAAGTAAAAAGCAGCGAGCCACCCAATAGGGTCACAGCATGTCACTCACAGTGACATGGCCGTATTTTTCTAGCAATATGGCATGAATTTTCTATCAATGTGACAGATCACGTTTTCGTTTAATGTGACATGGCTCCATTTTTCACTCAATGTGGCACTAGGCACCTTGAAAAGATTTTTAAGCATCTGTAATGAATATCCTTGTTGATTTTCTCATAATTTCATTTATTCACTTCCTTAGGCGATTTTAAGTCCAATATGTCCCTCTCTCTTTCTCATTCCCCCTGTCCTGTGTTCATACTGTATTTCTAGCTCAATTTTATGTTATACTTTATGTGCTAAAATTAGCTCTCATAATCTAAGTATCAACATTCTAATTTTCGAATCGAAATAATATTTATTTAGCTGTTATATTTATATACTCTTTCCATAACAGTACTAGTTATAGTCTGTTTTTTTTGAAATGCTATTTTTTTGTGGAGAGATGAAATAGATTACATTCATGTCATCCAATATTTGTGCATGATGTTGACTTTACTGTATAGCAGCCGGAAAAGTGGTAAACTAAAAAAAGCTGAACAAGCAAACGATCATTTCACTGATGAATGAGGATGATGTGGATTTTGTGGAAGCTGGTCTTTAATCCTACTCTCAGGCAGAAAATAATTCTGTCATCACATGCATCGGGTGCCATTTTTATTGGGTGTCCGTTTTTACATTTTATGAGTTAAAACTAAAATAGTGTCAGCTTATTCTATAACTATTGATTTCAAAAAAAAGTTTTGAATCAGATGCAATTTTCAGCTTGGCACGTCGGCCATACTGATAGCGTACTAAGGGGGGCTTTGACCAGTTGGCTATGAGTCCAAAATTTCTGGAGAATATATCAAGAAGTAAGTACAATGGTTATTCCAAAAAATGATGAATGTACCCCGATAATGATGATCAGAACTTGATGAGAGACATACCTGTAATGGGGGCATACCTATAAGTGGGAGGGAGTTAGGGTGGACCCCCAACATATAGTTCGAACCCTATACCCAAATGTCGGACCCCCAAACCGCAACCTGTTCAACCCTATACCCAACCCCCAAACTCGGGAAAATTGGAAAAAATAGGGAAGAAATATAGTTCTGTGAACCTTTTTTGGAAAAGTTTTCACAATTTTTTGATGTTTTCATGGTTTTTTTTCGGTCTCCCAAGTTTTGAAAATTTTAAACCCCCAGCCCAAAATCATACCTGTAAGAGGTCGACCAGTTTGGGGGGAGGGTAAACCCACAATTTTGAGGTGCGGGTCCCAACATTCCCAAAATTCTGAGGAGGGTTATCGAAAAGTCCCCAAAAAAGTCGAAAAAATTTCGAAAATTTTCCCAAAAAAGGCCAAAAAAGCCATTTTTTCCTAATATTTATTAATTTTTCAGAGTTTGGGGGGGGGGGGTTGGTTATAGGGTTGACCAAGTTGGAGGTGGGAGTCCCAACATTTGGGTATAGGGTTCGATTAAGTTGGGGGTGGGGGTCCCCCTCAACCTCCACCCCAATTACAGGTATGCCCAAAATTATGGGTTAAATCCCCCCGTCGTGCCTCTTACAGGTATGGGGGACCCCTAACTTCATCGAACAACCCGAATGTCGGAAATCCCCCCCCCAACTCAGAAAAATTTTGAAACAAGTAGCTTTTTGGGATTTTTTCGGGAAAATTTTTGGATTTTTTCCAACTTTTTTGGGGATCCTCAAAATTTCGGAAATTAGGGGATTCCCACAAAAACTGGTTGGACCTCGTACAGGTATGATGAGAGATAAGAGTGCCTACTTCATCACAAAGTGCCGAAAAAGTTCACAATATGGCTTCACAATTTTTTTTCCAAAATGCTTTGACTTATTGTGTTGTCCAAAGAATTACGTTTGCCCAAATCATGGTAAAAATGCGATTAAATTCTGCTTGTTGGTGCCCCAATCCTTTTTGTATTGTGATATCTCTAAGGAATAAGACAAGTGATTGTACATATATTCTGACCATTGCTGCCTAAAATCTCCATGAAAACTAGGAATTTGACTCGACGATTTTGCCGAATATCAGAAAAAAACACTGAGTGGACATTGACTCTTCTTAGCTCACCAAAAGTCTGTTTCATGATTTTCAAAAATTTTGTTTCTGATAATCTTGTTATAATTTTTGATGCCACCTGCTTGACCAAGTATATGCTATATTCAATTTCAGATGTTTTCCTTAGATTTTCAGCAAATTGTCAATCTTTCGGTAATGATGCCAAAAGTATTTGATAGCGTAATGCAACACATCCATCAAGGTAAAAACATGTTTGTCATTTGTTACCAACATCAATAAGGTCTGAGAAGCATTGGCACTTCGAATCAGATAAGTAAACATTATTATTCAATTACATGACAGCCTCCTGCTACAAAATGTGCTTTTTTAATTTTAATCCTTACAAAGATATGAATTTCCTTTACTGCAGCTATATTCAGGAACTTGATGCGAACTGCTATCTTTGTAGGAGTTTTTCAGACTTGGCATCCCTATATGCGAGTTAAATATATAGGTGAAGAAACAATGAAATAAACAAATATCGTAAACATGCCCCAAATATTTTCTGACATTATGTTTAATAAATATATGCAAGCCAGCTGAACTATGAAAATCAAGTTTTCAACAAATCAACTTTTAGCTCGATCCAGGGTTTTTTTTAGTTTTTTCTCCACAGGCCATTTAGCTCCTAAGGTCAAAATTTTACAGGCCAATAGGAATTTTAACAAGCCAAAACTAAAAAGTTTGTAAATAAATGTGGTAGTAAAAAACAGTTTTTTTCAACAAATTTAGTCAAAAACACTCTTCAAAATCACAGTAGAGGCCCACATAAGAGGTCAATCATTTTGAATACATTCTTAATAACACACAGAATAATAAGGCTCACAAATTAGGTCAGTCACTATTCAAATCAATCATCAGGGTTTTTTCGCACAAGCCAGGCTAATCTGTAACTTGGGGAAAAATTTGGTTGCACATTTAAATTTTGAGTTGCTCAATCTAAAACTGATAAATTCGCCAAATGATCAGAAAATATTTAAAAGTTACATCCCTTGTATTTCATTCAGTTCACGTCAGTTTAAGACTTTTAATACTGAATTTTTAGAGTTTTGAAGAAAAAATCAAAAGGCTGACTAGAGTAACTTATTTGGAACTTTTACGATTTTGAGGCTTCTAGAACACTGAAAGATTCATTTTTCAGCACATTCTCCTGAATTTACCAATGGCCGATCATGATCTTTTCACCATTGGGTTGGCAATAGGTTAAACATTTTTGCTTCATTCTCAATCTTATATATTTGGAGCCAGTACCAATTATGATTATATATCAAAAAATTTTTAAATGATTTGAAGCTAAAAAAGCGTGATAGCTATTTTACTTCAACATGAATATTGATAATTATTTCCGGCTCTTAGCACCAGAAGCAAATTTTAGATTTTGATATTCTATGCATTGGAAAATGAATATTTTAAATATCTTTTCCCTGCATGAAACTCCAATTTTCCAGTGAATTCAGTGTGTTTTCAGTCTGGAAAACTAAAATTCAAAAATTAGGCAAGCAACAAAGAATCTGGATGGCTTCTTCAGATAGCAAAAACTTCTGTCAATTTCCCATGCTGATGATGTTTCAATCATTTTTCAAATGCAAAAAGTTATGTTCATGATGGCCGAAAATTTTAAAGCACTGCAAAACAATTATGTAAAAACAATCTACAAAAACCTTGATTTTTGTCAAAATAAAAAAACAATACAAGGTCAAACATTCTCCCATAACATGCTGATTTTAAAAGCTATAAGCATAAACTAGGACGACATTTTCTAACCTCACAGCGCCAGAAAATTTTTGGTATTTTCCATTTCAAAATGCGTAAAAATGTATCTCGGCACAAGAAGCTACTAATCAAAAGGGTTATTAGGCTATAATTTCTACAAGCCAATTTGGCATGTGCCTCTAAATTTTCAGGAGCCAATCGGAATTTTTAGGAGCCATGGCTCCTAAGAATAAGAATAAAAGAAATTAAAAAAAACAAAAAAAAATTTTGTTCATGGGCACACCCGAGCACCTTTGTATCAGTTGCCAAAGAATTTTATTTTCTCACTTTTTACCGTATTGTTTAAATTTTCATCAAAATTGTTGTACTGTTCTGGGAGCTGCACAGCTCTGAAGAAGGCAAACTTATAAAAATTTCTCAGAAATCATTGCATTTTCCAGGTCGTCCTTGTCTACCCCTTGTGATACATCTATGATCTATACTATAGAATAATCAAATAACTAACATACTAAAATTTGATGTACTAATTGTTCCACAAATGAACATTTTACACTCAGCAAGAAAGTTATAGTTATAGTTTGGGCCATCGATTCTGTTTTACATCTGATTATTATATTCGTGATGATCATGAACCTATCCACACAATTATTTGCCACATAATGTCAACTCCCTCAGCATGATCTGTTGGCTCGAGTTTAAATCAGCATCAACTGTCGTGGAGGGGATTGAACAGAAATTTATTCATTTTTTAAACCAGGATTGGACAGCCTGTTGTTGGCAAAGCTGGGACTGGGAAGTTGACATGCAAATCGGCGAAGGGGATGACCGGAAGTGCAGACAATTTGCATAGCAACAGAGCACCACAGAAAGAAGGAAAAATGATCATGAAATCATTATGATTTTTATTATAGTTTTTGGTGTTTATGCTGACATCCATGAATACACCTTTGCCCAGCATTATCGTCTTAAATTTACATAAATTCTATAGTGGTACATCCGCCTTCTTCAGTAAAACATTGTTTATTCATTTATTTGTGGCGCAATATCCCAGGCCCAGCAAGAACTGTGGCGCAATATCCCAGGCCTAGCCAAAGAATATCTCCAACTAGTTCAGCCCAAACTATCTTTCTGAAATCCTAAGGAAAGACCTGCACAACAAGGACGTCTTATTTGTAAAAAAAGTCATAGTTCAATGAGTCAATTCATAAAATTTTGGACGAATGTGGACCTATAGGAAAAAACTCATTCTAAAGATTTTTCAAGTTCATCAGCAGAAAGCTCTCAATTTTTGCATGAGTACAAACCTATAGTCTGTTTTTTATAAAATGCTACTAAAATGAAAAACGACACAAATATTTGGGGACTAGAAAATCCTGTATAGGAATGTTCTACTGTACATTTTTGCACTCAAAGAATTTCTAAGAGTCAGTTGAGTGTCGCCACAAAATTTCACTTCCATATGATGAATGGCTTGGCAGAAAATGCTGAAAATATAGAATAGAACTTTCTTTCTAGTCATTCTTTGGATGCATTTTATGAAAAACAGACTATAAGTATTGATGGAAAATTTTTTGACTATGTGCAAAGGGCGGCATGTCCCCAATACTGCAAAACCCACAATGGGGAAACTCAAAATAGTGAGGCTCAAAACAGCGTTTCTCATTACAGCAAAGTGTCAATACAGTCATTCCCATTGCAGCGAAGTCTCAATACAGCAATTCTCATTACATGGAAGTCTCAAAACAGCGAATATCAATACAGCAAAAACTCAATACTATTTGGGTAAAGGTAATAGTGACTTGTTTGGAAGTTCTGTATATCCTGACTACTGGGTACTAGTTCAGGTTTGGGTTCCTGTCTGTTGCCCTTCCAGGAGCTTGGTTCCATATGTGGCCTATTTCAATGCTCTTACTACCTACATTTTTTGGCCCTACTTTTTCCATCTTAATGGTTTCCCTGATCTTCCTTTTGTAGGCATTAGGCTCTTGGGCAAGTTTGGTGGTATTGTCAAAATCGGGTGTACATCCACATGATAGGCAATGCTCTGCTAGACCACTTTTCTCAAGGCTCAGGTTCTTAGGGGCATTCCTGTGTTTTGCAATACAGGTCTTAAGTGTTCTGCCTGTTTCTCTTATGTATATTTTTCCATATGGAGCCATGGGTACTTGGTATACTACACCCTGTGTAGCTTCTTTGTTTCTAGGTGGTGCTACTTTGCTGACTCTTTTCCAGATGATTGTGTCTTTACTTGTGGCAACTAGTCGAACCTTGTACTTGTGGCAAATTCGCCTCAATTTCTGTGTTAGTTGGCTACTGTGGTATTACAACAGTGCCTTTGTATTCAACTTTTTCTTGGTCATTCACATTTCTTGTTCTATTTGCCTTGTTAATAATTGCTGTGGGGTAACCATTTTTCTTGAAGGCTTGCCTGATGTTATTTTTTTCTACTTTTTTGGTTTCTTCACTTGAGCATAGTGTACCTGACCACAATATCATTCCCTTTACAATTCCTGCTTTGGTGTTTACAGGATGGTTTGATTGGAAGTTCAGATATTGGTCCGTGTGCATTTGTTTATGGTAGAGACTTGTTGCCATTACCTGTCCTTGCCATTTGACAAGAACATCCAGGAATGGTAACTGCCCATTGATTTCTGTTTCCATGGTGAACTGTATGGCTGGATTCTGTTGGTTCTTATGTTCTAGGAAGGATCTTAGTTTTTTCTCACCATGGTCCCACAGGATGAATGTGTCATCCACATATCGCAGTCAGATTGTTGAAATCTCAATACAGCGATTCTCAAAAGAGTGAATCTCAATACAGCTATTACTAAAAATTTATATGCAGAGTAAACACGCACATCCTTTTTATGATAAATATGCAGATTAGGTAAATTAAAATCATTTTTGCTAGTTGAGATAGTGTATTTTTAGTTGTATTTGGTCATCTAAATTTCACATGCTTTTGTGCTGCAGTTGCTGTAGGTATGCATGAACGGCCCAATCCAAAATAACAAAAAAATTTCTGTGAGAAAAACATTTTTTTGAAACGTTTGTAAAAAACAAAAAGCAAAAAATTATCATAAGGATTCTCCATTAAAGTTGTTCTCTAGGCAGCTTAATTGCATTGCGAAAAAATTGAATTTGTGAAATAAATAAAATAAAATGAAATAAACAAATAAGATGACATGAATAAAATAATTCAGCAGTAAAGACAAAACAAAAAACGGATGATAAAGACATGAGAAGTAAAATAATGTAGTAAAATGTAGGTAAAAAATAGAACAAATATACACAACCTGAAAAAATTATATGAAAAATAGCACAAAATTATTCCAAAAAAAATAAATCGATAAAAGAAAAAAGAAACATGCATGTGGATATGTTTAATAGACAAACGAGAATAAAAAGCTGTAATGTCGCGAAAACACATGCTATAGAGCCATGTCAGAAATCTGGCGATTGGTGCCAAAATGTGTGACAATCAGCATCCACCAGATCGAAAAGGACCAAATGGGCCATGTGCCAAAACCTCTACCCCCCCAATCTCAATTTTTTCATTCTAAAGTGTTTTGAAAATTTGTTATTTTGAAAATCTGTTCTGATTCGCTGTTTTCAGGATTGTTGTTTTGCGAATCACTGTATTGAGACTTCGCTGAATTGAGGATCATTGTTGTATATTTTGCAGAATAGGGGTGAAACCCAAAGGACGACTGTTCATCTTAATCATGACCTGTGATATCTCATAGTAAAATTAGTCTGCACATACTCAGCTGCAATCTCATAAGTAGAGCACGGATTCTTAAGTGCAAAAAAGTCCAAATTAAGTGCCTAATTAAGTGCAAAAAATGGTAAATTAAGTGCACAGTTAAGTGCAAAAAAAACCAATTTTACACTAATTTTTGGCCTTAATAAATTGCAATAAGACGTTTTAATGGCTGCAAACTGTCAAGTTTAGTTGTAAAGAAACTTATGAAACATAACAATATTTGTCATTTGAATATTTTCAAATGTTAAGCTTTGACGGCGATCAGACAATATTAATTTATATTGAGAAAACAAACGCTCTACGTCTACGTCGTGAACAACGTTTTAAATTTAAATTCTGGATTGTAGTCAGAAACAAACCATTGAAGATCAGGATTTCGACCAAGACTGCTTGTATGTTTTCCGCGGGCAAATCCATTAAAAAAATCAGACGCATCACTGAAAATTTTCCACCGTTGATTTTTCATTAAACCCTATTTTTCAAGTTTTTAACTATGTTTCTTCAAGTTTTTAACTAAAAACGTTTTTAACTTTTAAAAAGTTAAAAATAGTTAAAAAGTTTTTAACTTAAAAAAAGGTTTTTAACTTTAAAAAAATTTAAACTAGTTAAAAAGTTGAAAATAGTTAAAAAGTTTTTAACTTTTTAACTATTTTTAACCATGTTTTTTCAAGTTTTCAATTAAAAACTATGTATTTAGGTGCAACTTTTAAAAAAATTTTGAATTAAGTGCAATTAAGTGCAAGACCCCCAAATTAAGTGCAATTAAGTGCTGTTAATTAGCATTATTTTGCATCAGACACCATGGATAATTGCATTTCTAAGCATGGGAAATATATTTCATCAAAACAAAAGATTAAGTACAGCACTTAAAAATCCTTGCTCTACTCATAAGCTGTTACATGTAGGACAGCATAATCGGTCTTTCGTGAGGTGCTTTCAAATCGAAAAATGACAAAATCAATGATAATCAAGAATGTTTACTCAGAGCTTTCACACTAAGATTTTTCACTCACAAATTATTAAAGCCATAGTAAAGCATGCTCCGAAATTTCCAGTCCTTGAAGATGGAAAAAATATCAAAATGGTATTTGCTTTTTACTTTTATTATAAAAACACTGCTTAAAGAAAAATTTCTTCAAACGCAATCTTTATTAAATTTAACGGGCGATTGTATAGGCGTAGGAACGTGTTTTAGAGCGACTAATTCGTTTTTTTTCTTTTGGTTCTTCTTCGCTTTTACATTTTGGTTGAGGGCGCAAGCGCCAGCTGACGCCTGCGAAGCGGCGTTAGAACCGGGAGGAACGCAAGCAACGGCAGACACCATTTCTTCCGCGGGCGTCATGGAATTCAGTTGATGATTGCTTTGGGTGACGATATTGGCGCAAGAAGTGGCGATCTGGAATTGAAATAAATTTGAAGAATCTATGACAAATGAACAATACACATCAGCGTGGAGGGTTGACCGTTGAGATCTACCCAGACAGCCCCATGGGAAGGGGTATGAAGGGGCATTACCCCACCTAAAGTCCTGAAAATTGATCACTGATTGCCTCATTTTGAGACAAAATGAAGTGTCTAGTCAACATTTAGCTACACTACTCCCTCAAATTTTCAACTTTACCTCTACTTAAAAAATCCGACCTTAGGGACCTCTGGATCTACTCATAAATATAATTCCAAATAGTGGTATCCACTTTCCACGAATTATAGGTGGTCAAATCTGGGCTGAAATTTGCTCATGCTCACAAGCAACTACTTAAAAATGTCGAAAAGAAGTTTCAAAATTATCATTTCTTTGCATCGTCTGATTGCCAAGAAATTGACTTTGAGATGAGAAAGATGATTCACGAATTCTTGAAAGCTTCATCTGAATTAAGCAATGTTTTTTCTGTATCCCAAAAATGGAAATTTTCGACTATACTCAAATATACTTTAACAATTTTTTGAGTGAACTATTCTGTATGAACGATTTTGACAATACTAATTTTTGTCATTTCTCAACTCAGACGCATTTTATAAAGAACAGGCTAGAAAGATTTACTCTGTTATGCTCTGAACCCATAGTGCAAGAAGTTTAATCGTATCTCTTCACATGAATTACAAAGTTTGATTTTTTATTCAGTACCTCCGGCAATCTGAATGCTATTATAAAATTTGCTTTGTAAAAAAGCACGAAAACATTTAATGACCCTGAATTAGTGCAACCTGTAAATAAATTTGCTTTTTTGGAATTTTTTAAATCATATTTTAATTTCTATTTCATATTCTAAAATGTGATTCAGTTCTGAACTGCACGCATTAAACAGAATTCAGATTTTTGAAAATTATATACGTTCGCACCGCCCTATTCCACTTACATCTTTTAAAACGATGCTTCTGTAAGTTTTGGCAATGTATTTTTCGTTATAAGCCTGAAAAAGACAAACATGGTGACAAAATTAATATATTCGTTCACGTCATAAAACACTAATTCAATATTAATAGAAAAAAGGAATAAGTAGCATTAAAGCAGAGATTGAAACGATAATTCGATCGAAGCATTATGATCATACACGTAACGGAGCCCCGAGGTCAGGGGGGTTGTTCGACTTTTTGGGGGCCGGGGTCAGTAATTCCCAAAATTTTGGGGGGGAGGAGTCTCTCAAGGAAGAAAAATTTGATTTTATCACGAAAAAAGTCCGAAAAATAGTTCAAAAAATTTGTAATTTTTCCCTAAAAAGACCGAAAAAATGTATCTATGGGGCGAAGCGCCAATAAAATTCACATTTTTCACTATTTTTCGTTCAAAAATTGATATTTTTAATCAAAAATTGACATTTTTCAGTAGTTTTCGGACCAAAAGTATGGTGGGTCCCAACGGCTACCATATGGCTAGCCATTGGATTGGAAAATCCTGGGGGGCGGTCGCCCAATGGCTAGCCATATGGTCGACGATTTCTGGGGGGGGGGGGGGTTCCCATAGCACTTCCCCCCAATTACATGTATGATTATGATAAATTGAAATATCATGAAAGGATTTGAGATTTTAAATCAATCGAATCATAAAACCCTAAAATCCGCTTCCGGTATGTAGTATGATTGGATTTTGTAGTAAAACATACTTGTTGTTAATGTTTGATTTGATATGACACATGAAGAAATTCATTTCGGCTCGAAAATAACATGAATGTCTTAAATCTAAGTAATGTATTTCTTACTCAAATCTGATAAGGAATAATGAATTTTCGATTTATTTTATTGGATAACTTGTCAAAGTCGAAATTTATAAATTTACACATAAAACACATAACGGCCGAAATGCTAAATATACTTACCTTGGGTAAAACTTCCATAACAATAGTTTTATAAATAGCCTTAAATTTGGGATCATTAACGGCAGTGACGACCGGCGCCAAATAAGTTTCGTTCACCATTGAATCTTTATTAGTAATAAAAATGGTCGTATTAATATTTTGACAATCGATAGGCGGAAAAATGTCGTCTTTTTTCCGTTCGATCAAATTTTCGACGTTAACGGCGTTGGTGACAAAATTCGTCGGCAGCAACGGGGTCATTTGGTGATTCGACGACGACGATGAATACGACGCGGCGTTTGCCGCCGATTCTCGTCGACGTTTGTTGGTGGGCGGTTTATGCGCCGTTGACGTGGTTGAAGAAACGGGCAAAGAAGCTTTACGTTTTTTGTTGGGAGGTATTTGAACTGATGAAGTTGAATTGGTGACGATTTTCGATGTTCCGGGAGCAGGCTCGGGTTTCTTATTCGATGCTGATCCAAAAGAAAAGTAATATTTGAGAAAATAAACTTAATATTATACTCCTAAATGAAACCTGAGATTGAATGGCGCAAATGAAAATTAAAAAATGGCGTGTTCAACGACAACGAACAACTATTGCGTATTATTTGTAGGATTAAACACTCAATTCTAAGATTCACGAACAAAAATGAAAACTTCTGATTAGAAGTCTTCCAAACAATCAAAGAAGCTGGAAACCTCAAACAAAATGTATTTGCGTTTAAGAAAGTCTGCAGAACCGACACATACTAAAGAGTTTCTGACTAATTTATACGACAAAAATTCAGGTGTACATAGCCTGTATACATATTTGATAAAATGCTTGTAAATCAGAAAACGGCAAAAATTAGCAATGTCATAAAAATCGTTTACACAAAGTTTTTACGATAGAACTTTTTCCTCACGAAATTATAATTAGTAGAATCTGCTCACAAATTTTCTGTCCCTGTGTGAAATGCAGCAAAAACCGTAAGAATATGAAATAGTATATACTTGCATTCCATTGTTATTATTTACAAGCATCTCAAGAAAAGGTAGACTTAATTCTGTGATTAATAAATTTTCGCAAATACAAAAAAAAACTTCTGAACAGAGAATTTTTTGCTCCCGAGCCGAGAAAAAATAAAAATAGAAAACGAAAAGAATACAATTACTGTTCGCACCAGAAGATGGTAAGTCCAACGTTCCAGAAAATCCATATTGTTCGGCGATATATTTATGATGTTCGGGATGTAAATCTTCTTCGGAGAGTAGACCAGCAGCGTAGTAAGTGCACTGAGAATTCTGAAATTGAATTACGTATAAATTGTAGCTTAATACGGATTTTCACATATAGGTCCGTTGAAGCTAGCCTGAAAGTAGGAGCGAGCGAAACTTTAGCTCAACGATTCACAAATTTTTAAACCCAAATGAATCGTATTCAATAAAACATCAATTCCAAAATTTCTTGACGTTTCACGATCGGGTTCTAAATACTCATATATCATAATCCTAAATATTGTTCTGCATTCACCGCAAGAATAATGAAGGAACTGACCATTATATCATTATGATATCTTTTCTGAAATTTCCTTCTGTATTTGTGAATTTTCAACAGGATTTTTATGTCCGTATCGGTAATATTGACTTGTTCGTCGGTTTCGGAATCCGAATCTTCCAACAATAAGTTCTGAATATGATGACGTCAAATTAAAAACATCACACCTCTAATTATTCTTTTTACTTTTAACCATTTACGTTTTCCGACCGTTTTGAAATTGTAGAATTCGCTCAAATAATTTTTTCGATCTGCAAGACAAGTTTGCAGTATTTATTATAATGCAAGTCTGGTTGAGGTAATGGAGTTATTACGAGTCAAGTTTAACAAGGCTCAGACATTAGAGGATATTTTCCGGTATTTTTTCACAAAATTTACCCGGTAAATCTTTCCAAATGCTGTTACACGACAACAAGCTGGATAGATCTTCATTGCCACCCACGCTGAAAAAATATTATAGACAATTATGGGCTAAAAGTGACAGTTTCGTGAAATCATCATTTTAACCTTTCGTTCAAAGGTTTGGAAAACACACGTTCTAATTGATCGATAAATGGACCCAAATCTAAATGCTTTTGCAAGGCCTGAACGTGGATCGGAGGCGCGATAGGGTTATTATTCCTATTCCTATCCATGAACTTTCGCCTGAAATATACAAATTGAGATAAAATGGCCGTTAAACGACAAGGGTAAAATGACCGCGCACTTAGCAGAGTACATACTCATACATTAACATAGATGGGATACAACATACCTGTAATTGGGGAGGGACCCCACCCCCAACTTGGTCAACCCTATACCCAACTCCCCTCAAACTCTGAAAAATTAGGAAAAATTGCCCTTTTTGGGAAAATTTTCAGTACAGTCTCACTTTGGCGCCCGCCTCACTTTGGCGTCCAACGTTGTAGGCACCAAAGTCTAACTTTGGACTGCTGTTAAGACAGCAGTCCAAAGTTAGACTGCTGTCTTACTTTGGCGCCCGTCTCACTTTGGCGCCCATCTCGCTTTGGCGCCCATTGTTTAATAATGACTTTTCTTCGATGTCCCAACTTGGCGCCCGTCTTACTTTGGCGCCTGTCTCACTTTGGCCCCTTATCATAGTCTACTTTTCGGCATTCATGCAGATCATTTATTTGGGTGAATCCCCATTCCCCAAAGGTCCTTCCCCGAAATTCCTCTTTACCCTAAAAATGCTTCAAAGCTTTTTCTCGAAAGTTCCCACTCCTCAAAATTGTCGAATCCCGTTTCCCCAAAAATAGACGAAGGCTATTTTATATTGCATTATGTAAATTGCTAATTTTTCCCTGAGAACATTGTACATTATAGGATTTTGCACAAAATTCGCATGGTAATAAAAATTAGTGAAAAATTGGAGGAAAAAAATAAATCACTTCACATTTGGTATACTTAGCTCCAATTTCGGACAGGGTAAGAGGCACACAAAGTAGATTGTGACCGTGATCCGGATTTGATTGCATCCTGCGCTCAGAAACTGTATCATGGCCTATGGGATTCCCATGACTGTTGCAAGAAACGCATTCGAAGTACATGACTTCACCAACGATGGCTAATCGTTTCACTTTTTTCTTTTTGAGCAAATAAAAATGATTTGGATTAACTCTACTTTCACAAACAAAAATTAACATATGACCATGCAAAAATAGGATAAAGCGGGCTTCCTCGAAATCAGCAATTTTAGTTTTATGAAAAGTGTTTTTATTAGAGAGAGAGATGCATAGATGAAGACACATTGCTTGTTTATTAGGACGTACAATGCGCCAAAGTAGGTCGGGCGCCAAAGTAAGACGGGCGCCAAAGTGAGATGGGCACCAAAGTGAGACGGGCGCCAAAGTAAGATGGGCGCCAAAGTGAGACACAATCAAATTTTCGATCCCCTCCCAACTGTTGTATGGTAACATACAACATTCCTCCCGTAGAATTCATGTTTTAGCCAATCCACGGGTCCCGAACCCGGCTATTTTTGTTGAGCCCTGGTCGGAATGGTCACACCTACTCCGACATTGGCCAGTGGTGGGACAGCTCCGGCGCCACCCAGGAAGCACTTACACAACTGGTCGGACCTATTACAGGTATGATGGGATATAGGGGGTATTAAACTTACCTTAGGTACTGAAAAACTATTTACTGGGGTTTGAAAATCGTCGAAAATCATCCCGTGAGTGGCCAACTTTGGGAGAAATATAAGAAATTTGTTCGTAGATACATATTTGAAATGAAAGTTCAACATTAATGCTATCTCTCAAATAGAATGAGATGATAAGCCGATAAGGGTTTTTAAAGGCCTCTATCTGCATTATGCAAAAATGACTAGAGAAACTTTTGCACCGAACAAATTTTTTTGGTGAAAATATTTTTTTTTAAATAACAATTACATTGGTTTCTTAAGTTTTTTTCATATGTTGAGAAGGGATTGTCCACTGCTTGGATATTATTGAAGCTGCTAACACTGATGTTGTAACCTTGGCTTCGCCCAAAATTGGTCGAATGCCGCCGTAGAAACGTTACCTTGGAACTAATGAGGAAAAAACACTTTTGACACGATACTCATTTACTCGATGCAACAGTGGCAGACGAAAGAATTTTTTTCGGAGGGGGGCGGAATTTTTTTACAATTTTTATATTTTTGTTAAATTATTTGCATCGACATACAAACGACTTAATGGTGAATAAAACGGTAAATACACCATTTTCTCGTCGTTTTTCATCATTTTTTTTCTAACACTTTTTTCTTTTTTTCTGCTGCTGTGCTGGATCATCAGTACAACTATGGTAACGTTACTCTACCCAAGATTTAGCGTATTTTGCTGACTGAACTTTGCGAGCTCTGCAGGACCATTAATACGTCAATTTCAGGACTGAGAACGTTCGAGTAACAGAAGTTCGTTTGTTCCTGTTTTTCAGCTTTTCTTCCAGGTTTTTGGTCATGACGTTTCTCAACTGCGGCGACCATGACAAAAAACGAAAAAATGGAATGGAATAGTACAGCTAATTAGATGGTTATCACCGAGGATCAATAGAGGTATCTTGAGAAGATACAGAGCGAAGCAGCAAACTGTACAATAGGGAGGATTCAAATTAAGGTGGGAAAAGAAAGTACATAATATAACAGATACACATTCCGAGGAAAAATTGTAGACAAAAATCATGCACCAAGTATGTAGAATAAAACCAGTTATTCCACTTAAGCAGCGATAATTTTATACTTTATTAGTCGTACGTTACTGATTTTAGGATAGTGATCGACCGGAAGTCCAATACCTCCGGCTACGTATGATATTGGTTATTTTTATTTGTTTAGAACCTCAGAGAATTGTATTCGAATAGTATATTTGTATGATCGCAACAAACTATGAGAGTCTCAATGACTGAAAAATGAATAGAAATGGTTAACTTCCACTGTTCATTCAGTGTGATCGGAAACCGAAATTTTAATTTTTGGTGTTTGATTCGAACAGAAAAATTGACATTGTTCAACCAAAAATTTACGCGACGCGACCTTCGGCTTAGTTTTTTTAGGAGAAAGCAATTATGAACACCCTTAATTTAATTACATCGGTATTAAGAAGAAATCCGTAGTCTAAAATTGAAGAAAAATATAAAATGTCTGAAAAATTCTATATAAAAATATGCGAATTCTTGCAGCATCCGATTCACTGTTTTTTCCACATTTGCTTGCACTATAATGTGGAAAAAAATCTGGGATGTGGGAAAAATTTTTGAGATCTTCCCACAAATGTGGAAGAAAAATTTTGGGTTTTCATATTGAAAAGATGCATTTTGGTGCATTTTAAGAGATCAAAATCTCAAAATGTTCCGGCGCTTCGCGTCGGTTATAACTTTAATAATCATTATTATTTATTACTAAGCTCAGGCGCGGCGCTTAGCATGTCTACCTTTACTTACCATTTAATCTTTAGTAGTTTTCATAATCTTAAACGTGTTATTTCACATTTAATTGGCAATCTTCAATATTATATGAAAATGAAGATCCAAATTTCTTCCTTCATAGATTTTTTGAGAAAGATCAACACGTCAGCTTTCTAAACTTTTTGAAGTGTTTGTTCCTTTCTTCACATAAATTGAATTCAAAAGCTTCATGCAAGTATTTTTGGAAAATTTCTACGCTTCTGAATCATAGCTTTTCGGCCAAATTTATGAAAGGTTACGAACAAATTCATGGTTTTAAAATTTTTCGAATGATAAATTTCTAGAAATGACGATTTATGAACACAAAATTTAAATCTAATTTTTGAGATATATGATCAGAATCAAGCCTGTAGCCAGAAATTTTTTCCAGGGGGCACCAGTGTTTTTTTTGTACTCGGTCCATTTGTACTGGTACAAACGACCTCTCAAAAATCGTTTGTACTCCAAAATTTGCGAAAAATTGCTGAAAAGAGCATTCATTGTTATAAAATACAACAAACATGCTGTGAAATATGAATACGTTGGCTATTTCCACGAGACACATAAGAAGGCTACAAATTCAGATACATAAAACACTTGATCATGAGGCACATAACGTGCACCAGTGAAATACTCCACAAAAAGCTTTTATTATTATGCCACAGCTGCTAGTTTGTCGTTTTCGATGTGGACGCATAACAAACAAGTCCTTCAAAGTCCATTGATACTGAATACTGACAGCTGTTGGGTAACAAAAAAATTTTTTGTCCAAAAATTTTCGTTAGTACTGGTACAAACGAAGCCCAAATTTTCGTTTGTACTCTGGTCCGTTTCGTTTGTAAAGTACAAAAAAAACACTGGGGGGCACACATTTTTTTCACACAAATTACTGTAAAATTGGCATTTCTGACTTGACTTTCTTATTTTTGACTTGAGTTGGAAACATCTTTTTTTAACACTTCAAACATTTCGGGGGCGTGCCCCCCTGCCCCCCTCCCTAAAGGCCTGATCAGAATGATTATCAGAATGCTTTAAAAAGCTCAAAAACACTTAAATAAAGTGTTGATTGGCATTTTCAAGCGAAAAAACTAGTCTTTCTCACCGTTTTTTCCTCAAATAAGGCCTTTTGAGGGAAAAAATTTTGGGTATGGTTCTCATTGTGAGAAAAAAATTTGGAGAATTCAAAATCGAAAAGATGCGTTTTGGTGGACTTTAAAAGGTCAAAATCTCTAAAAAATTTCGGCGCTTCGCGCCGGTCAGGGGTTTAATAATCATTATTTTCTATCAGGCGCGACCGTTAGCATATCTACTTCCATTTACTGATTAATTATCAACGGTTTCTGTCAATCAAGTTAGCTCATCTCATTTTCTAATCATTAACAGTCAGTATTTCGCTGAAAAAAACAATGTCGCATCAATTATCTCAATTTTTCTCTCGATGCTTGGAATTTGGTATTGCTGCAGCTGCTGCACATTACCTTATAGCGTTATAATGACAAGTATATATAGGCCTACAGTATATTTGTCAGAATTATTAATTTGCAATAATCTAAGCCTAAGCCTAAAACTAAGCTTAACCCTAAGCCTAAGCCCAGACCTAAGGCTAAGCCTATAAGCCTAAGGTTAAGCCTATGCCTATGCTTTGACTTAGGCTTAGATTATTACAGTGCTTAATCAATAATTTTGACAAATATACTGTATATAGATACTTAGCATTATAACGCTATAAGGTAGTGTGCACCAGCAACAGTAAAACATGATTTTTCCAAAATTTTTAACATCAACTTTTGTGTTTATTGAAAATGGAAATTGAAGACATCATTCTAGACTGTTATTTTTGAACTTCTATTTACGAATTCACGAATATTCATTGGAGAGATTTATTTTCCAGCGTTTTAGAATCTAAAAACTGAAAAATTTTTCTTGAAATTGAAATTTGGAGAACAAATTATATTTCATCAGTCAGATTTTAATTTATTTCCCAAAGTTGTGAAGGTTCAATTTCCAGCGTTTCAGAAAGTGAAAATCCAAAAAATTTTACGGCACTCCGCGCCGGGACAAGAATTAAATAAAATTGGATTAATCCTAATTGCAACCACAGAAATATTAATTAAGAATAAATTCATGACAGCCATACCTGTAAGAGGTCCGACCAGTTGGAGGGGGGTAAATCCGAAATTTTGGGGGAGGGGGTCGAAAAAAGTCCAAATTTTTCCCAAAAAAAGGCCAAAAACTTACACTTTTTTACCAATTTTTTCCAAACTGGGGAGGGGGGTTGGGTATATGGTTGGCCAAGTTGGGGGGGGGGGTTCCCCCTCCAACCCCCTCCCAATTACAGGTATGATGACAGCTCTGTAGTTAAAATGCTTTCTCTGCTCTTGTAGAACACCAATATATTCTTTCTTCATCAGCTCATTTTGACTGACATAACAGAATTTTCTCAATTTTTTCCTAATTTTTGCAGGTTTCTGAATCCAAAAACATCAAAATACTTGGGTATGCTCCTAAAATGCATAAAAAAGCATCCGTAGGCACATACCTGCAAGAGGTCCGACCAGTTGGGGTGGGAATAAATCCGAAATTTTGGGGGAGGGGGTCGAAAAAGGTCACTTTTTTGAAAATTTTTTTAATTTTTTCGAAATTGGGGGGGATTGGGTATATGGTTGACCAAGTTGGGGGAGATCCCTCCCCCCAATTACAGGTATGCGTAGGCAGCACATTATAAACGTTTTTAAAAATGTGGAAGTAGAAAATTTTTGGGAAATGAGGAAAAAAATTTTGAGTTCGGTTCTCATGTGGAGACAATCTTCGAGGAAAAAAACGGTGGTGTTCCATACAAACTGCTTTGCTGGTCCGTGGCTATACAGTCTGTATAGCCCGGCAGTGGCCAAACAGCCGCGCGGCTGCTGAGCCAAAACATACCCTTTTGGATAAACAGCCGCGCGGTTGCTGAGCCAAAACATACCCTTTCGGATAAACAGCCGCGCGGCTGCTGAGTGCTGAGTCAAAACATACCCTTTAGCAGCGTTTTTTTTGTGCACGGACATTTGTGCCAATTGGCACAAGAGGCAAAAAAAATTTGTGCCAATGGCACAAAAAATTTTTTTCTACTAAAAACATACTAAAAATTGCGGTATGGTTTTAGGCCAGAAGTTTGATAAAAATATACCTAATTAAAGCTACGTTTAAATTTGATGCATTAATTTTTTTAGAAATCGTGCCCAACCTATTTTTTAGCTAACTACGTCAATGAGATAAGAAAAAACTGCAAGAAAATGGTTCACGACGCCTCAAAAAGAAATGGAATGCTGAGAAAATATAAATACTCTAGAATTGTTCAGGAAGTTCTTACTTAATTTTCGACTACGAATATCTAAATGTAAAGACTAGCGAAAATAAAGTCGGAAATTGTGCAAATTTTCGATTAAAACATCGTATACCAACGATATCGATTTCTCTATCTGAATTAATCAAACGTAAAAGGTAAGAATTCCAATTTTAAATCCGAATCTGGAAACAGAAAATATTCCGAATTTCTTCTGATTCATCAGTCATTGAGAGCCTATAAAGTTTGCTGCAACTAATACACTGTTCGCAGAGAACTCGTTCGCGCCCGGAATTTCCAGAATTTTGAATTTCCAGCCCTTAAAACGTCTAAAAAATCAAGGAAATTTAGAGTTTGACCAGATAAAAATTTTGTGCCAATTGGCACAAACGCTCAAAATTTTTTGTGCCATTCCAAATTTTTTTTGTGCCAAAAACCATGTTTTGGCACAAAGAAAAACACTGCCCTTTAGGATAAACAGGGCAGTGTCTATTAGCCGGATACGGCGAATATAATATTTTACATTTGCAGTATACTGTTAATAGTGCCTGCCTGCTATATAAGACCTACTATCAGCCTTACGGAAAGTACAGTATATCTCATTTCACTAATTTTTTACTGACATTTGCATCTTGCGGATCAGACTGCACATTTGTCAGCTGTTACCTACCCAGCCTGACACATTGCATACAGTTTATATCTTCATAATTATCCTAATTTGTGTACAAATTTATTGAAATCCATTCGATTTACATGATAAACTGGTCGATATCAATATATGAGGAAACTTTTGTGCACAATATAGCTTAATTTTTCGATGATTTTCAGGATGGATTGTTATGTACAAGCCATTGAACTTCATAATTTGCACAAAATGCTGCAGCCGAAGATTATTGACCTGTCCACTGCAGATGCTTTGGAAGCCTTAGTAGCTGGTTCGGTTTTTGGTTGCTTCCAAGATCTCGCCAAAGCCATCGATGGCTAGAAAGTGAAACTTTTCAGTCATTTTCAATCGAGTCCAGTAAACGTTTTCATAACGATGAAAAGAAATTTGTTTTTTCAAAGCTTGTTATAGTTTGCAGGAATGGTATTCGTTGTGGGGCAACTGGCATAGGCCTACGGACCTGTCACGTGCTGATGAATTTCGCCCAGCGTCACCTGATTCACATCATATTTTTCCGTTATGTTTTCACCACGTTTTGTTTGCAGTAACTCACATTAATTTTATGTTCCGTTTTTATAATTTTACATGCAATTTCTGTGTGTACTTTTTGTGTTTCGTTTCTGTTTTACTTTCGCACTTTTATTTCCGTTATGATTTGTTATTTTTCCATTGCGCACGTAGACTGCGGTATGTAACCCGCAAGTCAGAATTTCCGTTAAAGATAAGCTCTCCAAGCTCATCGCTGTAATTGGAGCACAACGTGCACCTCTTATCAGTAAAAACTAGCCACGTTTCGCAATATGAAACGCCTAGTTGGAAATTCTCACTAGATGACGTTCCTATGCTAAGCATGGAGAGTGAAAACTCGCCCCAATGCTTAACATAGTGAACTGGAAAATGTTCATGTGACCATAGGCATCTTCTGCAGCGATTTCTGCTGCAGAAGTTAGCTTGGGTGTGTCTTAGCTCAGCCCAAGGCATACTGTAGATTACGGGGCCCTTTAAAAGGGCCTGTTTCGTTAATTTTGCACTCTTTTTTGGGCCTAAACTGTCTTCTGCATTTTTAGCTTACAACTCCGCATTCGTCAATGTTGTTTATTATATAATTTACATATTGTACCTGCGTCCGCCACCTGTCCAATAAATTTACATATTTGCCTTGGGTCTCCCTTGCACCGTAACCCAACCTTAGGAGTTTACCTCATCGCCTGTTGATCAAGAACCCCCATCGCCTCCCCGAGGAACGTTTTGATACCGTCGCCCACCGACTCGCATTTGCCTAACCTCCACGCGGAATTGCTTTCGGATTATCCAACCCATTTCCCCGCTGTCCGCAGGACCCTCGTTTGACCCTTGAACCCATCGCCCTGTGTCGAGTAATTTGAGAAGAGGATTTAGTGAGTCTTCTCAGGGGTTATTATTATTGAGGGTATATTTGTGGGAATCCTCCTTAAGCTAGTTTTCCCTTGAGAGTACCCTCAGTTGAGAAAGCCCTCAGATCATTAAGGTCAGGGCCAATTAGGGGATTTAGGTTGACAATCGGGTCCCCTACAATAAGCCATTCCATGAATGGCACAGTCCCTCATTCTCAGTAAATGAGGACTAGGGATTGCCACCCCTGACCCGGCCGCGTTGTCCATTATTCTACAGCTGAAGCCTAGGACAAGGCTGAGGTACGCCATAGGTTTTTCCTGTGGTAGTACCAGCTGGGTTAGGTTCCCGAACTGAATATATTAATGGACCCACCCAACGGGGCCACAGCATGTCACCTACAGTGTCATGGCCGTATTTCCTATGGGATATGGTATGGGTTTTCCCATCAATGTGACTGATCACCTATTCGTTTAATGTGACATGGCTCCCAATTTAGTTAATGTGACAATTTGTTACAGAGAGACCTTCGAAAATTTCAGATCATCAACAATGATGGAGCAACTAATGTTTCCAAAACGGATTCTGACTCAAAATATGCCATTATACAGGATCACAAACGTTCTTGTGAATTTTTCTGCCATTTTGAGTTGCCTTGTCATCACATTATGGCTGTCTGAAATTCGGAAAATTTAGAAATATTTGATTTGAATCTTATTTCACACCATTTCCAACGGTTTAAATTTGTTATGTCTGTTCCTGATGACTTCAGTCATGATCCATTGTTGGAAAAATTTCCCGAAAATTCTATCACAATAGATAGTTCAAAAAATAGAATTTTGTCTGTAAATGAAAAATACTACAAACTGTTGAAACTAGCCAAGCGAGTTTGTGACATCTGCAGCAAATTAAGTTTCACAGAATTTGAAGAGCAATATGAACAGTAAAAAAATTTTTCAATAGCCTGAATACATCTGAGCCTATATCCATGGTTATTTCAAAAACTGATGAACTGGTGGAAAAAAGCCTCGATTTGGAAACAGCAAATGCTGAAACTGATGTTAGCATGTCGAAAACTGGAAACATCGTGAGCGATCTTTTACCATTCAGTGTCAAACCACAATGTTGAGATGAGATCTGATGATTTTAGGGAGGCTTCCAAGTTCAAAAATGATTGAGACTCACCAGATCAGTTACTTTCTTTTAGGAAACAGCGTAAGATCATTGGTAATGTAAAGGGTTTGACAGAGAAGCAAAGGTGTTTTTGTAAAAAGCAAATAAATCAACTTAAGCTCTCTGATGCAGAAGCCAATAGTATGAACTGTGATGACTTTATTGTGGATAATATTTTGGATAAAGTATCCGATTTGATCTGACTATTTTTCAACAGCGATTATCCATCTCCACCAACCCAACGTTTGAAAAAATAAAATGGCCGTTTTGTGCAAATTATGAAGTTCAATGACTTGTACATAACAATCCATCCTGAAAATCATCCAAAAATTAAGCTATATTGTGCACAAAAGTTTCCTCATATATTGATATCGACCAGTTTATCATGTAAATCGAATGGATTTTAATTAATTTGTACACAAATTAGGATAATTATGAAAATATAAACTGTATGCAATGTGCCAGGCTGAATAGGTAACAGCTGACAAATGTGCAATCTGATCCGCAAGATGGAAATATCAATAAAAACTTGGAGAGATGAGATATACTGTACTTTTTGTATGGCTAATAGTAGGTCTTATATAGCAGGCACTATTAACAGTATACTGCAAATATAAAATATTATAATCGCTGTATTTGGCTAATAGACACTGCCGATAAACAGCCGCCAAAATAGTTGATTACAGTAAACAGCTCCTATTGTTGGTAACTTGATGAAAAGTAAATACCTGTGAACACAGATCATAAAACTGCACACAGTTCTTCAAATGCTTGCTCAATTTACTCTCAAGCAAGTCAAATTCTCCTCACCTCTTGTGTTATTTTTCAATTGTATTCATGGTTTGTATATTTTTTCAGGATGCCAGTCAAAGTGAATGTCCTGGACTGTCGGTTATGGTGATAATTGTGACACTAATGCTGAAAATTGTAAACATTATAAATTATCATAATCAGTATGCATAGTTTGAGATCTCAATCATTGTTAATTATCATTGTCATAAAAAATATTCCATTAAATAAATAAAAAATAAAAAATGCACACAACACAATGTAATATGGTGATAGGTTTAAACTAACATCTGAACTTCGGTGCATTCTGCTTGGCGGTTCTAGCCTCAAAAATTTGTGAGTATGGAGTCACTTTTCTGCAAGCCAGAACGATCTCTCACTTTTTACGAAAAAGATCTGATCAAACAACATGAGGCCGGTGAACTAATCATCTATTGTGGGAAATCATCAGTGTTGTCGCATTTTTTCCAGTTTTCACTCATGCACAACAGTGCTGCATATTGCTCAGTGGAGCATGCTTATCAATTTTTTAAAGCTTTTTTTACAATGATACGGCCATACAACAAGAAAATGGTTATACAACACATGATTATTGTTAATCAACAAAAATTGTTGATGAGCAACCTACAATAGAATTTTCTTTATCATGCATTACTGAATTTACTTAATGAAGAAATATTTTATGCTGACATTTGGTCATCAAAAGTGCGGCTCACTTTTGATACTTTAAACTCTCTTAAAATCTGTAATGTGCAGTAACTTACAGCAAATGTTAAATCAAAAGATAGCCTATTCTCTCCTGTGTAAAATGAATATTGATTTATAGAATAAGATCATTCCAATGTCTTAAAGCTACGAAAACACAATGATCTTTGCCATCCTGATGTTTGCCACTGTGCAAAAACCTCATGTCTCTATCTTTAACCGGTTTTGCTCTGGGGGGGGGGGGGTTAATCAGATTTTAGGAGGCCAAGTATCACACATTTCATAGAAATAAAACGTATGGGAGCAGCATTTTTTCCATACCAGACGGATTTTTTTGGGCTGGTACGGAAAATTTTTACCGAGTTTTCCATACTGTACAGATTTTTTGATGCACAGTGCAACCTAAAGCCTGACGATTCTTTTGATTATGTTATAGGATTTCCTGTCTGGAAAGTCATTTTCATGCTTTTTAAAACAAAAAATCCTGAAAATTTTCTGGTGCTTCGTGCCAGATTCAAATGATTTATAATTTCGAATGATAGTTCTGGTTCACGGTTGAAAAATGTCATCCTATCTTGTGGATGATGTTCAATCTTGTATTGTTTCTTGACATAGTTGAAAAAAATGATGATTACGATCGATAACCTGTGGAATAAGAATAAGCTAAAAATGCATTTTCCAACATTTTACAAGCCTTGAAATGAAAATTTAGTGGTACTTTTGCCTAACTTTTAATTATTTTCCTCCAAAACTCATGAATCCCATTGCAAAAGTTTAGAATTGACGCGATTTGAATGAAATTCGAAAAAATTGTTGTTTAATCGTTTTTCTGATATAAGTGAGATAAATTTTTCAATTTTAGAGTGAGCAAGCATGTTCCTACTTTTACGACCAATGTATTTTTTGAACTATTATGAAGCAAGTGGAAAATGGAAATGGATAGGATGGTACGGGAATTTTTTCACTAGATTTCCGTATGGTACAGATCGACCCGTACAGAAAAAACCCTATATGGGAGTAAACTTGACCCTATAGCACAATACAAGTCTATCTACTTTCTCACTTTAATATCTTTCATTTTGTGTAATAACATTTGCAGCTATTCAAGCAACAACCAACCCTGTCAAACAGAAACGATTAGGAGGCAACCTGAAGAATCCACTAGTGGATCACCAATGGAATCGGATCAAATGTTTGATAATTTTTGCATTGGATAAGTCTAAAGTACTACCTTTATTGGTGGCCTGATGAAAAAAGCAATAAACTTTACACTTGCTGTGAATCAAACATAGACTACCCCATAGGGAGGGGTATGAGGGGGTATTACTCCTGCCTGAAGTTCTAAAAATTGATCACTAGATGCCTAATTTTGAGACAAAATGAAGTGTTTAGTGGCCATTTAGCTAGACTACCCCTGCAAATTTTCAACTTTACCACTACCTGAAGAATCTGATCTTGAGGGCCTCTGATCAAACATTTACAGCAACAATTTTCCAGGAGGGGTCTTACGACTTTTCATTGATGAGTGGACATGGGTGGGAAAAAAACAAAAAAAATAGCTTCACAAGCATGTTTTTTAATACAAAATATGCATAATAATCAAAAAGCTGTCTTCAAAAAAATTCAGGGGGAGGGTGGTTGAAAATATTTTACAGGCCTGGGAGGTGTTCAGGGTATGAGTTAGGAGGGTTTGCCAGTATTACTGGGTCTAGTTCACGCCCAACCTATAGCGTTAGCAACGTAAAAGGTACCTATAGTAAACGTAGTAGCACGTTGATGTCATACAATAAACGCAAATACTTGCACATAGCGTTGCTTGCACGCGAAATTCAAACCAGCTATTCAGTTACGCATCACAATTTCGGATGTGATGAGGAAAATTTAGTCAACCTTTGACCCGAGTGACCTAAACACTAACTTTACGAGTATACTGCTTGCGTTTTATTTTGAAGAATAAAGAACAAAGCAAATACTATGTTGTGCTGTGTTAAATAGAGTTTGGGACCAGTGACCCTGCAACTAACCAGTGGTCAACCAAGTGACCAATGGTCACTCAAATCAACGAACATTTTTTTAATGGAAAATTAGCCCATCAACTGGCAATTTGAATGTTATCTAGTATTCACTCAAGATTGGTGCCCAGGGGTCATCCGAGTGACCAGACCAGCTGACTGACCACTGATCAATCAACTCGGCAAACCTTTTCTTTGGGGGGAGAATTAGCCTATAACTTCCGTTTTGTGGCTAGTGATCATCCAAGTGACCACACCTGATGAGTGGCCAGTGGTCACTCAAATCAAAAGACGTTTTTTCTTATGGATAGCACTGCAAACACACAGACTAATTTTGAATAAAAGCAGACTATGATTTACTTCTAATTATTTTCGTGACTCGACTGATGTGTATTTTCATTTTTTGCTCATCATCTATCGCGTTTTTAAAGTTTTTCTCATCTAATTTGTTTGTCTCTATTTCATTTATGCTTGCTTATTTTTTCAAATGCTTATTTGCTAGCTTATTTCTCAAATTTCCAACACATTTTCCGCTGCTCATAAATTTCAACTTTATTCAAATAAACATGCTAAATTGCAAAATTTATCACATATGTTTACTGCAGGTGCCTAATTTCACGTATGATTTGGCAAAATGGATGAGTAGGGTACGATGAGTATGAGTATGAGTAGCAGTACGATATAATTCTCCAGCACAATTCTGTTTCGGACATAAAGGTGGATTTCCCAGCCATCCAACCACAGTTAAGTTCGGTAGAAGACCATTAGTTATCGCAAAATTGTTGGCAGATTCTTCTGAGATGCAAATGGTGGCAATTTCTATAATATTGGGGTCTGTGCCCTGCAGAGCCATTTTGATGATGTAGACAGTAAACAAAAGCAAAAGCAGCAGAAAAAGACAACAATAAACCAGAACTGTGAAGTTTCTATAGTAAATGAGCTACAATGGTTTAATTTTTAGGTTTACACACTTATTCATTTGAACACCATCAAAAACTCAAGAGACCTTTCATATATACAGTAACCGATTTCAAACCAATAAACCTCAAAATGAGACGGATTAATCGGGTGACCTGAGGGAGTGGTCACTCCGATGACCCTGGTTATCCACTAAAAAAAGGCTTGCCGAGTTGATTGGCGACTGGTCACTCAGATGGTCTGGTCACTTGTATGGCCCGCAGTCTGCTTTTATTCAAAATAATGGTGTCTTTTTAGTACCATCCATAAGAAAAAACGTCTTTTGATTTGAGTGACCATTGCCCACTCATCAGGTGTGGTCACTTGGATGATCACTAGGTACAAAATGGAAGTTATAGGCTGATTGTCCACCAAAGAAAAGTTTTGCCGAGTTGATTGACCAGTGGTCAGTCAGCTGGTCTGGTCACTCCAATGACCCATGGGCACCAATCTTGAGTGAATACTAGATAAAATTCAAATTGCCAGTTGATGGGCTAACTTTCCATCAAAAAAATGTTTGTTGATTTGAGTGACCATTGGTCACTCAGTTGACCACTGGTCATTCGCAGGATCACTGGTCCCAAATTCGATTTAACACAGTACAACATAGTATTTACTTTGTTCTTTATTCTTCAAAATATAATGCAAGCATTATACTCGTAAAGTTAGTGTTTAGGTCACTCGGATCAAAGGTTGACTAAATTTTCCTCATCGCGTCCGAAATCGCGATGCATAACCGAATAGCTGGTTTGAATTTCGCACGCAATTAACGCGATGCGCAAGTATTTGTGTTTATTGCATGATGTCAACATGCTACTACGTTTACTGTAGCTATTTTTTACGTTGCTAACGCTATAGGGTGGGTGTGAACCAGACGCAGTAATACTGGGTTTGCCTTCTAAACCCCTATGTGCATGTATGTTGTGAATTCATATAGCCTTGAATCAAAAATGTTCATATTTCAGTTCGGACAGTTGCCAGGAATTTTCTCTTGGCTGAAAAAGACTGGCGAAATACCGATCATGGAATCACGATTCTCATGTGCAAACATGAACAAAATGCAGAGAAACATCATGAGCGAGCTGATCGTTGATTATTTATATCCACAAGTACGTTCGCTCAATAACTGTAACTCGATATATACATCTTTACTGTAATCAACCATTTTAGCGGCTGTTTATCCAAAAGGGCATGTTTTGGCTCAGCAGCTGCGCGGCTGTTTATCCGAAAGGGTATGTTATGGCTCAGCAGCCGCGCGGCTATTTAGCCACTGCCGTATAGCCCGGCCGGATACACAGACTGCAGTCTGCAAGACAAGCGGCTCAGCTGAGACACTAAGCATTAGGGACGAAGTGTTAGCCCTCTTCTGATATGCCGAAATTACCGCCCCCTTGTTGATTGGCCAAAATTTTTGAGATGTCGAAAATGCATTATATGCGTTTTAAATGGTTTTAACTAAGAACTTCATTTGGAAGAGCCTCAGCAGCACTGCGCCCTTGGGGCGCAGCTACTGTACCCTAAGCCTAAGCCTAAGGGAATTTTAAAGGAAAAATTAATGAAAAATACATATTAGGCGAAAAACCGTCTGGGGGGCGGTAATTTCGGCCAATCAGAAGAGGGTTAACACTTCGTCCCTAATGCCTTGTGACTCAGACTGTGTGCGTATTTATATAGTAAATTGTGACATCCAGTTAAAAAACTTTGAAACCTGTCAACAGAGTATAAAATTGACACACTCGTATCGTCAGTGCACATAGTTGTATTGAAACTAGAGTAACGACATTCATAAGATAAAAATTACTTTACTTGATTATTAGATTCCCAAAATAATATATTTAAAATTGTGGTATTCCTCCTATCTCATCGTGCAGATGTTACAAACGAAATATCACAGCTTGCATATCATTTTCAACCAGAAAAATTTTACTGTGATTGATACATTGCTATGGGTTGGACAAAATGCACGAAACTGCCGAATATACTTTTCCACAGACATGAAAAAATTTTTCAATGAGGGAAAGAGGGGCATTTTCTAATAAACTAGTTACAAAATATGCATGCTTTGACAGTTCAACAAATCTGTTGTTCAGTTTATTACAAAAAAAGTTGCAGTATGTTTCTTCACGCTGGACATTAAAACCCTTTTGGTTAACAATCTAAAGTAAAATTTATTTGGAAATCGATCATCAGCATTTAATGATCAAGGTCGACGTCAGCAACTGAATTTATTTTTCGAATATCAATCAATAATGTACACACTGAAAATTCTGAGTGAAATGAACATACGTGCACACTGGGAGTTTGGGGGGAGTCTTGACCTCGGCAGACACTTGCTGACCGCATCAGATTCTATTCCGCAACATTGACCAAGAAGATTATGAAGGAAAATGATAGAAGAAAGAAAAAAAACGTCATAAGGATGAAAATTATGCTGCAGATTAACGATTTTTCTGAACAAAGCATACTTGATTCCAAAACAGTAATATTAACTTTAAGAAGCGCTGACCCAGCGCATAGTTCCTCTGGATATTAGAAAACCATTATTTTGGTTATCAAAAACTCGTCGAGTGGTCGAAATATGATTTCTTGTTTATGTAATATAGGCATTGCTTTCAAGTTGTATAGCCGTATCAAATGTGCCTTCATCTATAACAATTTTTCCAAATAAAAACCGGCACAAATCAATACTGTTGTCCTATTAGTTTACATTGAGCCTTTACTGTAAAAATGTTCACTCATATAATTGTTGAAGGTTTGGTCAGTATGCTCATAAGTTTGCAGTCCTGTATGATATATTGTTTATCAGAAATTTAGGATACTACTGCTTTCCACTTTCATTATTTAGAAGCATTTCAAAAAGAGCAGGCTATACATCTACTTTGATTATCAAGCGATATTTCTTTTGTAACATCTGTACAATCAGCTGAAGAAAAAATGATGCAATGGGAAAGTTTTTATTTTTGAACTCTGATAATCAAGATACGTAATACTTAATGAATATCTTTTACTGTAGTCTTAATATACCTATAAACTCGTTGTGTCAATTTCATACTTTGTCGCAAGGTTTTAAAGTTTGTACATTGCATATCGCAGTTTACTGTACATATCCGCAAGCAAAACACATTCTGTATAGTCGCTTGTCTATACAGACTGCAGTCAGTATAGCCACAGCCGTTTTGCTGATTAACATGTGCGTATAAATACAGTAAAATGTGCCATGCAGTTGACAAACGTCAAAACTTGCTGACAAAAAATAAGATTGACACATTCGTATCGTCTGTGTACATAGGTATATTGAAACTAGAGTAACGATATTCATGAGATAAAAATTATTTTACTTGACTCTCAGATTCCAAAAATAACACTTTTCAAATTGCAGTATTTTTTCTTCACCTCATCGTGCAGATGTTACAAACTACATATCGGTTAAAAAAGCATATTTTTGTGATTTTTTGGTGGAAGGAGTTTTGGATCGTGGGTAATTCAATGAATGCGGTCACTTTAAACAATAAACTATCCCAGGTGTGAACAAGCGTATTTTTGTGATTTTTTGGTGGAAGAAGTTTTCGACTGCGGGGAATTCAATAGATACGGTCACTTTACACAAAAGAGTATCCCAAGTGTTAACAAGCGTTTTTCCGCGAATTTTAAGTTGAAGGGTTCTCTGGCCATAGGAATTCAATGAACGCAGTCACTTTACACTAAAAATCGTCCTTTTCGATTTTTTTGGGTGAGGGTTCCTGACAATGGGGAATTCAACAGATATGGTCATTTAACATTCTGTTTACAACGTCTTTCACTACGCAGTTTACACATCTTATACCTTTACCAAAGTGTGAATTCGTAGCTTTAAGATTGTTTTTTATTGTTTCTTTGATATGAATATGACCAAATTTAAAACTTCAATGTGCTTCTATGAAGGTTTTCATGCATGGTTGAGGCCCACTAAAAAGAGATGAACTAGTTCATTATAAAATGCCCTGATAGGGCAGAAAAAAAAGAATATACTTGCTTGAATGTAGTTGCCAAGCTAAAAAAAAATTGTACGAGATTTTTGAGGACTTCAGTTAAAGTTTGTGCGCTGAAGATGCCACGCGTAAACTTGATGTTGCTCATCCAAGTGGCAGTGACGGGCACTACTGCAGTCGCGATGGGCGATGCAGGCCTGTGCAGTCAGTGATAGAGAGGCTAACGCTCAGTGTGCGAGAACCGTCACATATTGGATTCTTATTCTTTCTCAAAAAATATTTTCAATGTCTATGAAAAAGTATATTCTGCAGCTGGGTGCATCAGCACACTTTCCAATTAAACATGTGCGTTTACGAAATTTTGAGGAGATTACAGGGATGGACCATGGTTTTCTGGCGTTTTTTGAGACAAATAAATTCAAAAATAGTTGACTAAAAAAAATTTTTTTCATATCAAATTTTCCAGTTTCAAAACTCTTGAGGTAGTTTGTCTGGGAACGTGATGCCTGAAATCTCCCTCCACTCGTTTTTTTAGAAGAGGCTACAGCACAAAGTCTCCTTAGAACTCAATCGATAGTGTAAGATATATTTAATTCCCTCGTTTTACATAACATATCGTATAGAATTCACTCCCTAAGTTCAGAATTCACTCAAATGTGGAGAAATACTCTTCTAACTAGTCCACTTTCCTAGGGGCATTTTCTAATAAACTAGTCCAATTCTTTTTGGGCCTCAACCATGCATGAAAACTTTCATAGAAGCACACTTGTGTTTTAAATTTGGTCATCTTCAAATCAAAGAAACAATAGCAAACTACAAATTCTCATTTTCGGTAAAAGTAAAAGATGTGTAAACTACGTTGTAAACAGAATGTAAAGTGCCCATAACTGTTGAATTCCCCATGGTCAAGAACTCTTAACATAAAAAAATCGAAAAATATCTTTGTTGTAAAGTGACTGCGTCTATTGAATTCCCCATGGTCAGAAAACCCTTCCCCCCCCCAAAAATTCGCGGAAATACGCATGTTTACACCCGGGATACTCTTTTGTCTACAGTGACTGCATCTATTGAATTACCCGCGGTCGAAAACTCTCTCCACCAAAAAATCACGAAAATACGCTCGTTCACACCCGGGATAGTTTTTTGTATAAAGTGACCGCATTCATTGAATTACCCGCAATCGAAAACTCCTTCCACCAAAAAATCACAAAAATAGGCTTGTTTAACCCATATTTTGTTCGTAACATCTGCACAATGAGGTGAAGATAAAATACTGCAATTTGAAAAATGTTATTTTTGGAATGTGATAACCAAGTAAGATAATTTTTATCTTATGAACATCGTTACTCTATTTTCAATATACCTATGTACACAGACGATACGGGTGTGGCAATTTTATATTTTGTCGGCAGGTTTTAAAGTTTGTCAACTGCATGACACAGTTTACTGTATATATGCGCTATATATGTAATTGGGGGAATGCTATGGGAACCCCCCCCCAGTGTTTTTTTTGTGCCAAAACATGTTTTTTGGCACAAAAAAATTTGGAATGGCACAAAAAATTTTGAGCGTTTGTGCCAATTGGCACAAATTTTTTGGCAGGTCAAACATTGAATTTCCTTGATTTTTAGACGTTTTAGGGGCTGAAAATGCAAAAAATTTTCGGCGTGGAGCGCCGAATCAATGAATATAATATTTCCTATTCGTATATTTGACCCGAACGCGAACGATTTCTCTTTGAACAGTGTATTAGTATCGTTGCAGCAAACTCTATAGGCTGTCAAGACTGATGAGTGAAAAGAAATTCTGAATATTCTCTCTTCATTCAGTCAGATTCGGATTTAAAACTGAAATTGTTCCTTTTTGTGTTTGATTGATTCAAATAGAAAAATCGATATCGTTGATAATGGCACAATGTTTCAATCGAAAATTAACACGATTTTTGACTTTATTTTCTTTAGTCTTTACATGGTTGTTAAATACACATTACATAGATATTCGTTCGTAGTCGAAAATTGAATCAATTTGAACTTCCTGAACAATTCTGGAGCTATGTAAATTGTCTCAGCATTCCATATCAAACTTTTGGCCTAAAACTTTTCCGCAGTTTTCAGCATGTCTCTAGTAAAAAAAATTTTTTGTGCCATTGACACAAATTTTTTTAGCCTCTTGTGCCAATTGGCACAAATGTCCGTGCACAAAAAAAACGCTGCCCCCCAGAAATCATCGACCATATGGCTAGCCATTGGGCGGCCGCCTCCCAGGATTTTCCAATCCTATCGCTAGCCATAAGGTAGCCATAGGGACCCTCATACTTTTGGTCGGAAAAATGTCAATTTTTTGATGAAAAATGTCAATTTGTGGACAAAAAATGGTAAAAAACGTCAATTTTCTCGGCGCACCGCGCCATAAATACATTTTTTATCATTTTTTAGACAAAAAATACTATTTTTTGAACTGTTTTCCGGACTTTTTCGTGAAAAAATTGAATTTTTTTCCTTCAGAGACTCCCCCCCTCCCAAAATTTGGGAATTACTGACCCCCGGCCCAAAAAAAGTAGCCCAACCCCCCCCCCCCCTAGACCTCGGGGCTCCGTTACATGTACGATATGCGCACATGTCAATCAGCAAAACACAGTCTGTATAGCCGCTTGTCTGTACAGACCGCAGTCTGTATAGCCACAACCTAAATTTTAAATTAGACCTTCAGTATACAGTAGACGGCTTTCATATTTTAAAAATTTGTATGCCAATGCACACTACCGGTATTATTTGACACTTCGAGCGGCAGTAATACACACAAGATGGTTTCGTCGATGCATTAAATTGCTTATTGAGAGTCTATTATTCACTCCATCCAGTGATGATCCGTAATAGAATTTCTGTCCTCTCTGTGCTGCATATTATGATCATTTTACGGGGCTGGAAAGAGAGGTCTATAAAATGAGTTCCGGAATGCAAAACAATCCGCAGAAACCAGCGGGCATTTAATGAACGGAGATCGTATGCTAAAATCGTTTCGTCTCAATGTGGTTCTCTCCGGAATTACGGAATACGAGAAAGGGCCACTTGGACAAACCGATTACCTTCGAACATAATGCATATTTTTCAACATCGCAAAAATTTCAAGATGCATCGCGAAAAAATCAAGATGTGAAAGTCGAACATCGAAAAGCTCTTACATCTTTATTTTGCGATACATCTTGATTTTTTAACGATGCATCTTGAAAATTTTTGCGGTGCATCTTGAAATATTTGGTATGCATTTTAAAAGTGCATCACTACAAGCACGTGGGGGGAATGCTATTATTCAAGAAAAATTAATCATGATCTTAAAACAAAGTGTACTGTATCAAAGATGTAGGCTACCCTGTAAAAAACAATATAGGTATACAAACCCGGTCCTCCAAATCAACAGGGTTTCTACAAATTTGAAACAACACGTAATTTTTGGTAGTCCCACTCAATCTGATTCTATAGTTACATCGTAAATTTTTTGGAAAAATATTAAATCAGACTCTTTGAAGTTTACTGCAACGATTTTGCTACATACATGGATACAGTGATCAGGAGGATTAGGGGAAAGCAAAAATCAAACGTGCGAATGCGACCGTCCCGCATCGTCGTAAATGCATATATTGTCCGAAAGTTAGTTTAGCATATCACTTCGTCGATCAATCATGTACATTTTTGTCGGAATCATCTATAACTAGTTTTTTTGTACGTTTCTTTAGTGGAAATTTTCGTGGTCGTGAGACGCGCACTAACGCTGATTGAAGATCGCGTGCGATTGCTGAGGTAGACCGCCGACTTGGTAAAATTACCGCGACGATGGCGCGTAGTATGACCTGGCGGGTTTGTCGGAACCAGCGGAACGGGCGTCAAGGTTCGCTGGCGTCCGCGGCCGTGAAATAATACGAAGAAAATGAATCCTACCAAAATGGCCAAAATTAAGATTAGGAAACAAACAACGATGATCGTCGTGCGGTTTTTGCGTTTGTGCACTTCTTGATATTGATTAATTAAGTAATGAGTATCGGCGGCCGGCGATTCGTCCACTTTCACCTGAAGTTTCAAAAATGAGGTGGAATCATCAATATATTTTATTGAAAGAGAAAATCCAAACAAATCCAACAAATGGCACCCTTGGAGACTATGTTTCTGAAGTTCTTGTCAACATTATAGGCGAAAATTTTGATTTTATTTTATGACTTTTTTGATTCTATTCTTGACAAATAAAATAAATAAAACAGAAAAAATAGAAATAAAATAATCAAAAATATTTTTGATTTTATTTTATATTTGATCGAGAAAAATTGACATGAATTTCTGAGTTTATACAATAATTTAATGAAAATTTCCAAAAATTTTATAATGTCGAAAAAGGAGAAAATCTTGGATGTGCAAAGTCAAATGTGAGTCTCTATAATCAGACCTGGTAGTTCGAAGGTATTGACAGCAGCTTATTCGAAGGAAAATTTTTATATGAAAAGTTTTAGGTCCATCATTGATTAAAAAAATTAGGTTCATCATTAATAAAATTCTTTCCGTCAAAAGAATGAAAATTTTCGGCAATTATACTGCATCCATTTCGAAATGATCAATGCATCGATCCCAAGAAAGTAAGTTCAATACAGAAAAAACTGGTAAGCTTATTACTGTAATCAATTGAAGAAATTTTTCCAAGTGAGCGACACAGAAAGCTGGAAATTTCCTTCAATAAGTCGGTTAAGTGGTCAAAATTTCTCAAGTAGCACTCCGATATCGACGCAGTACTGCCCAAGTCGACAGTAGATTAGCACCATACATGCAAGTGGGGAGAGTTTGGGGCGTATTGACCCCCCTGGAGATTTTGATTGATCCCCAGCAGATCCTTGCTGTTTTGACCCCCCGGCAATGATTGAGAAGATTACGAAGGAAAATGAGCAAGAGAGAAGAGAAAGTCGTCATAAAAATGAAAATGCTGCTGTAGTTTAACAATTTTTCTAAATAAAGCATACTTGGTTCCAGAGAAGTAACATCAAAACTTTAAAAAGACATACCTGACTAATATACGTTGAACAATATGTTGCTTGGATGCCAGAAGACCTTTTTATCATTATCTTTATCAAGAACGAAAAGAAATTTTCCATTCCACCCCTGTCCTGGCCAACCCCCAGCAGAATTTCTATGCTGTGCATGTATGATTAGCATGATGTTTTTTCGGTGATTTTGGCCTTTTCCATTCTCACGGAAAAATTTAGCATTTCTTACGGTATAAAGTTTTCCCCTAACTGAAAATTGTATATCAAATTGGACCTACTTTCGGTTTTTGCTGCGCCTATCATTTCAAACTAAATAGACTATTGCAGAAATTACTGTTACATTAAGTTCAGCACTACGAAAAAATTGTCAACCATTGGAACGATAATTTATAGGCGATGGAATTTTAAAACAAAAATTGTAGAACAGGTAAATTTAAGGGTAAACAGTCTAGGTACACGACGACCATTGATTGAAGTCTTTTTTTCATTAGCAAGTTTGGAAAAAGATGTCGACCCTTCCACATTCAAAAAGTCAGGTTGAAAGTGAAATAACAAATTTTCGCTGGGTGAGATGTACTGCAGAAACTATGAAAAAGATAAAGCAAGAACAGAAAAATATCAAAGTATTGATTCGATAATAAACGGGGGATATTGAAAGAGAAGAAAATAAATTATGAAAGGTAAAAGGCAACAAATAAAGAATAAGAATGCAAAAACATGTCTTTGAACTGTCGTTAGATTTTGTCACTAAATTTAACAGGAAATTTCCGATCCAGAACAAAAACTTTAGCTTACAGTTCTAAAAACGTCTATCAAATTAACCAAATTGAAAAAAAAACATTTTTCTTATTTTCGTTACACATGCTTAAATCCTCAGATTATCATCTCACTTTTGAGCCGTCCGGTAATTTCTTGACTAAAAGGTACGGATGTTTGCAGGAATTTGCGCCTTTTTGCGATGAAACTATACTAGCTTTGCTGGTTCTATCGTCCGATCTAGTGCGAGTTCTATCTTTCAACGCCGATTTTGGATCTAAAGATGCTTGTTGAACGTTATCGAAAGTCAATGCGAATTTTAATACGTCAACTTCTTTCATTTTCGGGAAAGGTACTATCGCCCATTTCTGAAAAATCAAATAGTATCGAATGAAAAATAAAGTTCGCTAATATTTGAGTGAAAATGTTGACTTTCGATAGAAAAGTAATCATGCTTTGAGCATGTTACATTTTCAGCATTACATAATCTTTGTCGTTCGTATTTTTAAAATTTTTATTCTTTCCTGCAAATGAGCTTCTTCAAACTTTCAGGCGCAAATTGCGTCTTGCGGGTCATTAGAAAAATCAACGAGCTTGCTTTGGCTCCTAAATTCAAATTCGGCAAAGTGGAATATTTTTAAAAGAGCCTTAATGAGATAAGCATGATTGTTTCAGAACATTTTGAACCTTATCAAAATAATCACAAAAAGTCTCACTTTATCAATAACGTGTGGATATTTGATACGAACTTTGCCCAGGCGAGGACCACCGGCAGAAGCAGTGGCGCCAACCATAGTCGAACCGGGACTCGAATCGGGCGGCGGCTGCGGCGACGACGTACCCGCGGGAACCACGGACGCCGCTACGCCTAACGTGGAAGGTAAACCCGCTGCATTTTTCTGGATCTGGGACGTGGTCGGCTCTATTTTACCGAAAAGAGTAAATAATTTGATTCAATAATATATTCCACATTAGCTTTCTGGGGTCAAGCGAAAATTTTAAAAATAATCGGTTTAGGATTCAATCTCGATGTATTGAATAATCATAATTTTGAAAGCTGGATTTAAAACATTATCTAAAAAGATGCAACTTACCATCAGTTGATTTCAGGTTAGAAATATTATCGACATTCTTCGGAATATCCGACGATTTTATATTTTCAGTGGGCATAGAAAAAACTGGTTAGGGTAGGCTGCTCAAATGAGAGGTTAGGCGAAAGTGAGGATTTAGAATTCGAGTCAGTCAGTGTGAATAATGAGTGTAAACTTCGTCGGTTGTGTTAATACTGATCGCGTAGTCATCAGCTAAGCTGCGTGTCAAAAAATCATGCACCTCAAAAACTGAATTTTTTCTAATGAAATTCCATTTGAACTAATTTTACTCGCCTGCTCAATGCTCAATGCTCAATATTCCTTCTTTATCTTCATTTCTGTGTAGTCATTTATATAGGTTCTTTCTATGCACATGTTTACATAAGCATATTTACTGTTCATTTGACTTCGTTTTTTCTATTTTCATTATAATCAACGATCACTTTCTACTTATTTGGATCGCAAAAATGGGCATCAAATTCAGGTCGATAAGAAAGAGAAGTTGTTTCTAAACAATGGACGACAAAGTACAAGACGGCTGAGTACAGTACACAATAAGCTAAGACAATTGCCAGTACACAATAAGACTCAATAGTCTGTTTCTTATAAAATGGTTCTAAATAGAAACGTGACGAAAATCGGTACTGTCGTTTATATAGAGTTCTTACTGTGGAATTTTTCACTAGAAAAATTTGTTAAAGGCTAGGTCAGTATGATCACAAATTTCCAGTCCTATATTGTTCATTAGCAAATCGTGAAAAAATGAAATAGTACTTGCTTTCCACTTTCGTTACTTAGAAGCATTTCGAGAAAAACAGGCTGTAGTTATGTACTTGCTTAAAAAGACTGAACACGATTTCTGAGAAGTTGTATGTTTCCTGCGATAAGTTGAAAAATAATCATATCTCAAAATGAGGAAATTTGTGTAGTTTTGTGCGCTGAGTTTGATAGTATCATTGGTTTTGCTTGAAAATTTAAATTCATACCGCTACAGTATGCCAAAGTTTGAAGATCTTCTTGCTAGCCAAGCGATATTTCAGGATCGGATTGATATCATTCGGTAAATGAACATTCATTTTACACGAGAGAGAATAAGCTATCTTTTGATGTAATTTTAACAGTAAATAATTGCGTACTACACATTTTCAGGCAGTTTAGTGTCCTAAATGAGCCATTAAATTTGAAAAAATTTTCCTGTGTGCTAACAATCAACAAGATAGGCCTCAGTGAGCGCAGATAGTTTATTGTTCGTATGAACGTTTTCCTGCGCGCTGAGGTTCACTTGTGTGGATGCGACCGGGAAAATTTATTTAATCGACTCAACGAGCCATCAATAATTTTGAACAAAAGTTTTACCGCAACCTCGCTGCATCGATTCTTTCAAAATGAATGGTGTGTCAAACACAATTTTATCCAAATCAAAAGTGCATAAGCAGCCTGGCTGATATTTTTTGGCGTTATTATTACCATTGAGAACTTTTTTCGTGCAAGATTCTCCACGACCTGAAAACTGCGTCGTATAAAATTTAACCTACTTCTTTGTTCCTCACTGCGTCTGTGTCACTTCGATGTAAATGAACTAATACAAACAAAGACATTCCGTTAGTAATTTTTTTGGGCATCTTAAGTTCAACAAAAGTTGCTTATTTCTATGCCACCACAAATGTTATTATGAAACAGGACAAACCAAGCACACAGATACAGTATAAACTACAGTTCTATAAAATCACAGTGAACATGGTAATGTAAGATTATTGAACACTACACGTTTACACTACAGGAGAATAGTGCGGTGAAATTTTTCGAAATCAAAGAATAAAACAATATGAAATTTTGGATGAATCTACAAAAGTCTATGTACGAATGCGAAAAGCCATCTGAATCAAAAATGATAATTTAATATTTTGATCCGAAATCATCGTTGAACATTCGACTTTCGAAGACGCTCTGCTGCTGACGACGATTCGATGTTCCATTTTTCGAAGTGGCGAAATCCACGAAACCCCCATTGCCGAAAGCCGTCGAAATGATGGCCGCTCTTCGATGAGGAGCATGGTGGTGCTGCTGTTGATTGTTGTTGGTGAAACTGGGAAAGATGGTTGACGGCGCAGGGTAGATAGCAGCGCCCGGTTGGAAAACGGGGTAGATGGAATTGCTGACCAAAGTTGAGTAATGACCGGAAATGTCCAACGGGCGATGGTTGGATGAAGGGTGCAAAGACCGATGGACCTAGAAAACTTACAGTATTATCTAAACATGGCATAAATATCAGTGAATTCCAACAGTAGCCAGACTTGATCATCGATTTCCTTACTACAAATCATGTCGAAAAATATACCGGTTCCACTATAGCTCACTTACATTTATACAAATTATAGCCATTCTTTTTCAAAATTCTTAATTGAAAAATCACAAAAGTTAGCTCTGTCATTAAATTGATCCAAAAAGCAATTGTTGTAAAACATTTTCTTAAAAAAACTGTGATATGCGCGTCAAATATTTCGTTCTATGTGACTCGTGATTTCGCGAAAAATCGAAAAAATACGAAATGGTGCTTGATTGTACTTAATTCCACTCTATTAACCGCATTTCAAGAAGAATGGGCTATAAATTATAAATATTTAAATCAGGAAAAGCTTCTTCTAGCAAATGATATGGTTGTTCCTTTAACAGTATCTGGACAGATTTTTGAAACAAAAAGCTTCAAAGACCTTGATTCAATATGAAGAACATTTTTGCTTCAAAATGCCACAAAATTATATCAGCAGGCACTACTGAAATCTGTAAAACATGATTGAAATTTTTCTATAATCATTTTTGATGGACTTGTGAGGGGATCCAAAATTATGTGCGGTTGCCTCGAGTTTCACTGAAATTTGGGAAATTTAACATTAAAGTAATCAAACATTCACCATAATGAAATCATTCTTCTAATCTCTTTTTCGATAGAATCTGTGTTCCGAGGCTGATCCTTCAGATTGATTTTCTTAACTACGGTTGAGAAGGTTCGAGAAGGTTAAAAATCTGAATATACAATTTGGAGTGAAACGATCTAAGAACATGGTGGTTCATTGGGCGTTTTGGGATATCTTGTTTCATAGGCTAAGCGCCAATTTTTGTTTTTTTAGTATTTTTGATTCTAAATTTGAAATTTCTTTTAGCTCGATAGCACTTCTAAGCTACCGCTGTCTCAATAAGTTTAGCCGCTTTTGTAAATATATCGAAACCAAAAAGCACAACATTCCACTGCAAATATCCCACCTAAAACAGATTATTGGTATCAGACTCCCAAATATCACTGCATAATGGTAGAAAATAGTCGATGTTATTCAGTCACTTGGTAATTTTTGAACTCCTCATTGATGTGCTTACATGTTCGACAGACATATGAGGACCGATCAACGGAATGAAAGCCGATGTTCCGAAATTTAAAGAGTCTTCTGATTTCGATACTTTGCCGTGATTTTGCATCTTCGACTGAGTTTTCTGATCATCGTCAACCACTTTTGTTACAGAAGATTTCGTGCTGGAATCTAAAACACGTGAAATAATGAAGGGGTATAACATTGATCTTTAGATGATATATTCTGGTGAAATAATTGAACTGGTTCTTGAGTTAAATAATGTCTGTCTGTCTAAATTTCTAAATGTTTGTCTAAAATTAGTAAAAAACGTCTGATTTAGATCAATTGATGCTAAAATTTGCACAATTCAGTGCATCCTTCCCATTCATGTTTGACGATGCACGAGGGAAAAATGTGAATTTGATGTTGCATAGCCATCACCTAGATTTTCGTGACATGCACTGATACATTAGCGACAGGATATGCTGGTCTGTGGAGGTGTTGGTTAGTAGTGGTTGATATTGTAGAGAATCACAGGACTAAAAATAATGGAAATGTACAAATTAATTTAAAAAAACAAGACAAATAAACAAAAAACAGAGAAATGAGAAGCTAAGAACAAAAATGTAGAAAGAAAAGAACGGCACAGAGCTTAATCCAAGACAAAATTTCAGTTCTACAGTACGACGCCGTTTTCATGCAATCAACGTTTCGCCACTTGACAATCTAACCTCATTCTATCTCAGTTACAGCGAGCCGACTATTGCGCAATACAGAAAATTTCATATTTTGCATCCGCACTTGACAACCTACACACTTTTGATCTGTCACCTACATTCGACTTACGTTATCGACATAATAACATATTTATTTGCATAATTTGTACTTCAATATCAATCTTGGCGATTGTCGAAAAATAATTGAAAAATAGGTGCGATTCGTATCAGAAGAAAGAGAACTGATGCCAAGAGTCACTTGAAAAATAATTGAATCTCTTTTCTACATTCGGCCCCAAAAATGTAGACAGAAAAATAATGGGATGGAAAAACACGAAATGAGAATAGTTCACTTGCTGAATGAGGACTACATCTTTTGTGCGTTGAACTCTTAGTTGCAGAAGAAGAATGCCTTCAACTTAAGTAGAGAAAATTCAAATGACGCAACTTTACCTCTCTCTGTAAGTAACAAACACTAAATCTAGGTTGTGTGTGACTCATTCATACAATAGGAAAACTACTCTTCCCGACCAAGTTTTCAGTAACAGAAGGCATGAAACTCTGTATTCACATCTACTGCTATGAAAAAGCTGCACATGAGGCTTCTTTGAAGAGGATACAATATCCATTGATACATTTCAATGTGAGCAAGAAAGAAGCTCACCTGGACTGCTAGCGTCGACATCAATCTTATCTATTGCATCCTTTATGCCAGTAATTTTCTCGCCTTCCCGGCCATGTTCACTTTTCCCTTCCTTGCTCAATTTGACGGTTTTTCCCTCTTCAGCAGCATTAGCTTCGTTCGTCTCTTCTTTACATGAATCGGTGTTGTTTCTCAACGCTGCCAATATCATAGGAGCTGCAAAAGATATCCTGAAAACATGACATTCGAACTTTCTGAAGGGACGCTTCAGAAGTAAAGTACAAATTTTAACATAAAAATTTCATATAGCGGTATTTTTTGAGAATTTTGCTCACCAGTTCCGGCGCCATATAAAGCTTCCAGTTCTTTAGCTTCTTTCTCCTCCTGGGTTTGTTGACGTCTCAGGGCCACTTGAGCAGCCATGACCCTCTGCCGTTCGGCGATGAGAGTACATTTGGCACACAGGCAGTCTTTCCAACGGCAGAATCGTTTGTGTCCTGCGCGAAATGTTGTGAATTTTGATTCAGTTCAAGGAATAGGAAAATTCGATCAGTGATTCAGACTATAGTTTGTTTGTCTTGAAACGCTTGTGAATAATAAAATTGGAAAAAAAGAACTATTTACCGTTTTTAAAATTTTCTGCTAAAACCATATGTTGCGTGGGATTAGAAATTTGTGAGCCTACTTAACTAAACGCTCTCCAATTCTTCAAGAAATAATCCTACAGTAAGAGCTTTGTGTAAACGGCTTCGACAGCGGTACCAACTTTTTCATTTTCCCCTTAACAAGCATTTTATAAAAGCAGACTACTGTAGTCATGCTAATGTGTACTATAGCCGTAATATTGAGAGACAATAGAGCACCGAGTAAAAAATTGGGGAAATTGTGTTTCAATTAGAATTACATCACTTTCAGTGGAAATTTCTAGAAAACATGATTAATGTATTGTCTGGTGAAGCACACCGTCCAGAATTGAAAGTTTGTCATGACACTACTCATTTCACAGATTTTGTCAGAAAATTATACAGTCAAGATGGGAGGATCTACTGGAGAAATTACTCTTAGTTTGTCAAATAAATCGTTCATCATTGGAATAAACAAAATTATTTAATGATTTCTTGAACTATAGGACTGTGTTAAATCTCGAAATCCGGCTTTAGACCACTTGGGTGGTCTAAACGTTTGGAAAAGATGTATCATATTACCGTGGAAATAATTAACTTGACTAACTAGATCTGATTTGATTTCACCCGCACAAAAATAGACAGCATTTCTACAAAATTATGATCACACTTTTCAGAATTGTTAACTGAATTATACAGTATTTTCAATCATTATATTACAATGCCCTCAATCCAATGGTAGTTGGGGGTCACCATGCCGAAGTTTAAGCAACCCGGGTTCTAACCTGGCTGCACCGAAACTTTTCTTGGTCAGTTTTCAACTTTCAAAGCCATCAATGTCATTTTGGCCGGTACTTTAGAGCCGCGGGTTAATCGCTGGTCAGAAGTGGAAATGGATAAAAAAATATTGGAGTTATTGCTGAAAGGAGCAGTTGAAAGTGCCTCAATCTGGGTTCACACACTTTATGGCTTTTCTTCTCTAAACTTTTGACTTTTGATATGAGTCGATTAGAAAGTTTGCGCTGAAAAATTTTCTATGATTTCCATTTGATTTTAACTTTGTATCTTCATACTCACAACTCATACGGGGAGACAGAGGAAGTTTGCAACCTTTAGGACCAGAATATCCACAAGAAGGAAAAAATTTACATGTTGTTCTTTTGGTCTTTTTGACAGCGGTGATTATCCAAGAGCTAATCTAGAAAAAAGAAGTGAACTTTCGGGCGTCGTGATTGCGAGGCTCAGTGCCGTTTCAGTCAGTTAGCATATAATTTGACTCTGAAATTGGAGTTTTGGATCATCGTTTGCAAGCGTTTTGCATCTTCTATCAGTTATTGCTAAATCTGTATTCGTGAGACGCCCAAACAAATGTTTGAGATAGGTCAACCAAATTTTTAATAAACTTAAATCGCTCATAGCTCCGTTAATAATAAAGATACAATATCCTAATTACGCTTTTACATACATCTCAACAAAGACCTATCGATTGAAGTTCAATGATTTGTATTTTGAAGTAAAAAATTTTTGACTGTCAAGAACAAACCAAACTGTGAATGTCGCACCAACAGATTTTTGGATTAGGTCAAATCCGCAACATAACGCGTTAGTCAACATTACCAATTTATATTCGATACTCCACTGCATGTGATTGTAGTTGCCTTATATACGGGGGCTAGGGTACTTTTCATGACATACTACCTTTCAAAGCAGACACAACGCCGTGATTCCGGCATCTGGCGCATTTGGGCGTCCTCTGGTAACGATCCCTCATCAACAAGGAATGCAGGGCCGCCAGGGGATTATTGTTGCCGCCCCCGCTAGAAGTGGCTTGTTGAGTAGGCGACATTGACGACGATCTCGCCTCCAAAACGTCCATAGCGAAAAATAACGAATGTGATGAAACAGTAGGTTTCGGAGAGAAGAAAATTTTTTCCAGGTCAGGAGGAAGACGAACGGCGAGCACTTTTTCGTCGACGAGAATTTAACTTTCTAATTAAGTCAATATTTTTACAAGTAGGTTGTTCAATATCAGAGATCCTCCAAAACGTGCTATAATTGAACTATGGGAAATATAGACAGTGCCGCATATATGATGGGCAGCCTAGATACAGTAAGATAAGCTAGAAAAGCTGCTTCCGATTATCCGTTTATTTATTTTCACACATATACATTACGGTTTTTATTGTATAGTGCGCGAGGGTTACTGTACAATTGAGAGCAGGCTGCTGGACGGACGTCTTGACCATTAAATAAACTATTTGCACGAGCAAATGTTTGCAAGTTACTTTTTTATTGTATTTCATTTTCGAAACCCGACACTAGGGTAGGGACGCGTGAAGGAAGTGAAAACCACCGTTTTAGGCAAATAAACTGAACAAGAAGAACACTGTAGCCGGTTTGTTTGTCCTGAAAGGTCAAAAGTGGAATAAATATATAACACATTCCATGCTGAATGTTTTCGTCAGGAATGTAAAGCTTGGCTGATTATCGTTTTTAGACACAAGAAAGTGCAACACTACTCAACAAAATAATACTTGAACTTTCGTTTCGTGAACACTTGTGAATTAAGACACTGTGGTTGTCCTGTGAACATGAACACAAATTTAGCAACAAAAGGTCTGAGCGAAGCATTTCTTGGTGAGCTTGTTTATGCTAAGGTCACTAGCAAGCTTCATGATTGTCCTGTAGAACTGATTTTTCAAGTTTTCAGACCCTGTTGCATGTCTCCATTGGAAAATTTTAATTTACTTTATCCAATTTGAGTTCCGAATGGGTCAGTTAGCTTTTCTTGGAGCAGAGTTTTTTCTAACTAATATTACGAAGATTAAGAATTTATTTTTGATTTTATTGTTGTAGGCATTATTTTGCAACTCCTGTATTGCATCTACCATTAAAGTTAGCACACCATTATTTCGTATTTCGATGACAAAAAGAAAATATATCAATTTTTACAACACGACAGCGAAGAAAAAGTGCATCATTAAAAAATGTTCCTTATTCCCACATCAAGATTGAAAAGTTGTCAATCTTGATGTGGGAATAAGGAAGATTGGAAAGTTTTCATCAGTCAAACCTAGTCCTGTAGACACACTCAACAGAATCGAAAATAAATAGACAAAATATCTGAAGATACTTTTCGTCTCACACATTGAGAATTAAAAAATATAAACATCAAAGATGAGATGAGAGGCCAGTAATTCACGATGAACACTTTGGTAGTGTTCATCATGAACGTACGATGAAAGATTCTCCAATTGCTAGATGATTCCCCGGTCAAACTAATGATCAAGTGTTACTCGGAAGTTCGAATAACAGAATCGAACATCTGAGAATAGCAAAATTTTAGATTTTTCTTCCATTTTATTCCATTTTCCATCTTCCATTTCTCCTTTATTTGTATCAACAACGAATGTAAAATTTTAACCGTAATCATACGAAGGAATGCCCCGCAAAGCCTACTCCTAAATTCATTGTCATGTTGACTGGAGATCTTGCCTCACTGATAAGTCGACATTTCATGGGCCGGTTGCAATGGACGGTGACCGCGAGCCCAATATTTTAAGTCGTTAATGCAGAGCGAGGATTCATCTTTTTCGGGTTGCAATAAAGAACCCGAACTCGCTATTATCTGATGCTCAGATGTAAGTTCGAGCTCGCGAGCATCTTGACCTTCGTGAGAAAACATTGCCATTTAATTTGATGGATGCAAAATGTTTGAAGAAGAGTTGAAAAATTGACAAAAAAATAGATAAGTTAGAAATAAATCAGAAAAAAACGAAAATTAAAGTTAATTAGGAAATTCAGAAATAAAATTTGTAGCTAAAAATGAAATAGATGTAAATTTAAATTAGAAATGGGATAATGAAATGAAAAATAGAGATAATTATCATGAATGATGCATCAAGAATAAATGATCCAAAAGTGTGGAAAACAACACTCAGACCCGAATATTGCAAACGGTCCCAGATCAACTTTTTTACTCTACCTTAGAGTCGTGTGATACATTTTGTAACAATGCAGTAAATGTGCTCAGTAAAAAACATTGCTTCATCAGTGCACGCTACAACTTCAACGGTTCCCTGAGGCACAAAGCCCCGTTGCAGCAAATCGTGGTGGCCAAATCGTGCACCTGAGTATTGCAGCACGAAGGCAGAAGACCGCGTTTAACGTCCACGACGCCGTTGCAGCACATTTCAGTGAAAATGTTATAAACTTGATCTTCGCAACACCACTCCCACAATTGGCGAGTCTTTTGTTGGCACTTGAGGGCCGTTTTAGCGGCCGTAGTCGTTTTCTCCGGCTGCGCCTGCGAAAGGGTCACTGAAAAAAGTACATCAGGAACGTCACGTGACTTGTCTCGATTGGCTTCCATACAAAACTTCTATATAGTCGTAATGCATCTAGTAGAAATCTTATAAGCACGTACTTATTGCTCATCATCTGGACCACTGAGCACAGCCTATTACCCCCAACATGCACAAATTCAAGACCATAACGCAATTCCATCAGTTTTTTAAAATCAGCATCTTATGCTTAAGTAGATCAATCGAAAAAAATTTCACACGTTTCCGTTGCATCAAGTGAGAGGAGAATAATTATTCTAAAATACAGGGAAAAGCTATAATCTTAAATATTGGCCAACAAATTTCGACCTGGTAGAAATGTTGTGAATTTCATCACCTGTAATTGATAAGCCACAATAAATAAAAAATACGTCGAACTTCATGTTGGACATTAAAATTGCGAAACTAAAATTTTCCACGGACCACGCATTTTTAAATCAATGCACGTTTTCTGTAAACGCGCAATAAACTGGTTCTTCATTAGATCAACTAAAACACACATTTCATTTATTGTTTTTTTCTTTGGATTATTGATCAAAATACCTAGCTTTCAAGTACAGTCGCAAAAGATAGGGTCATATAGCTAGGAATTTGAGTTAGTTTTTCTTGAAATCCTTCTAAATAATAGAACCTGGAAAGCAAGTAGCATTTAGTTTCTTGATTTTCGTTCGTCACATACAAAGAACTGGAACGTTGTCACTATACTCAGTTTTTCAAGTGGGCAATTTTGCAGCAAAAGCTTTGTGGAAACGGTTTTGATAGCAGTACTGTTTATTGCTATTTTTCAACTTAAAAAGCAAGCTAGATATGGGTACGCAGCTCCCAAAAATAATTTGTCAATGCTATGTACTCTCAAACTCACTGATAACTGTAAAAATGCTGATTTTGATTTTCCTTCTGTTGTCCCGAATGGTAGAAAAATACAGTAAGTTTGTTTACCCAGACGATAACAAGTAAACAGAAAAACAAGACTGATAAAAGACTATAATTGTACAATAAATCAAGAATATAGTTTAGTTTCAAAAGTTTACCATACAAAATGGCCGTAATGTTTTTATGCAAATTTTTATTCACCTTATTATTTTGCATACAAGAGTCGGCCAACGCCAGCAGTAGGAGCAGTGGAAGATCATCCAAATCTTCCGACTCACTGCTATCCAACGATAGAGAAGCCAGAGCCGTGGATACCCTCAGAGATGACATAAGTTTGGCAGCTCTAGAAAGGAGAGGAAAAAGTAAGCTTTTTACGTCGACTTTATTATAGTCTGTTTTTCTTGAAATGCTTCCAAATAATGAAAGTGGAAAGCATGTATTATTTCAGATTTTTGCGATTTTCTGTTGAACAAAATATCATGTAGGGCTGGAAATTTCTGAGCATACTGGCCTGACCTTTAGCGATTTTTCGAGTGAAAAATTTTACAGTGAAAACTTTATGTAAACAATTTCGACGACAGTACTGATTTGTGTCACTTTTGCATCTGGAAGCATTTTATAAAAAACAGACTATAGATAATCTGCAGTGAATGTTATCCACTAGTTTTCAATCTGGCATACTTAACTTTTGTCACAATTCTCCTTTTTTAGAAAGGCGAAAAACTCGCTACACCATGTTCACCGTGGAATCACCGGCTGGCCATTTGGACATCAATTTCGAAGCGACGATCAAATTCGTCAAAACTAGCTTGGATTTGATCGCCGATTTTGATCATTATCCGGAGATCAAATTTTTCGTCGATCGCAAGCATCGTTCGCCGACGACGAATGGTAATTCACTATCAGCGTTTGACTAAAATTGTGAATAGCAGAATGTGCAAAGCAAGTTTCTCTTTTTTGGAATTTACTGCAGAATTTTGACAAGACATGTCATCAAGATCGCGTGATCAAAATTCGTGCACAATTTTACTTGAAATCTTTCACGTTTTCTACAGAAGAGCTACCATACAGATACGCAGTTTTTTCCATTGATTTGGAATACAATAGAACGACCAACATGCAAAGAATAACCGAATTTGTTCGAACATCGTCCGATTTTATGCACGCCGGTAACGCTTCGAATCATCGTGTCTCGATCGCGTATAATCCGAAAATAATATCCACTGTTTTTTTTAGATCATATGCAAATTTTTGTGCAAACCGCGAGTGGCAAAAGCGTCAGTTTGAATGTCGACGCCGAGGATACCGTTGAAAACATCAAAAATCGAATCAGAGATGTGGAAGGAATACCGACGAATTTGCAACGTCTTGAATATCAGGGTAACGATCAATTGAAGAATTGATTTTTCAGTATCGTTTCGTTTGCTGTTTGTACTTATAGTTTGTAAATGCTTGTAAATTGAAGAATGACAAAAAATGAGCACTGCCCCGAAAGTCATTTACACAATGCGTTCACTGCAAGAATTTTTACTCAAAAAATAGTCTAAAGGTTAGTTGAGTAAAAATATGAAGTAGCTTTTGCCCCCCCCCATTTAATATTTACAAACATTTAAACAAAAGATGACTGTTATTGTATTTTCTGTCTTTGTTTTTGTTTTTTCTGTGGTTGTGTATGTTTTTGTTTTCCCTTGTTTTTTGTCCTAATTCGAAAGATATGATATAAAAAATCACTCGAAAATGAACTAATGAATTTTCTATTGCTCGATTAGTCGGTCATTTTTTCAAGGTCAAACGTTAGCAAATGCAAGACGATTGTACGACTACAATATCAAAAAAGACAGCATTTTGGATTTGAGACACGACATCGAAATCAACGTCCGATTGAGCCCAACCCTAGTGGTCACTTTGAAAGCGTCGCCCTCAGATACAGTTGCTTCGTTAAAAGCCCGTCTTTTGGAATTCGGCACTTTCACTTTGGATCGTATACAGCTGGAATTCGCAGGTAAAGATTTGATTCTATCGTAAGAACTTCGGATATAAAGAAAGCTTTGTTGAAGGACAAGAGCTAAAAAACGATGCTGCCTTGAAAGCATATCATATCACCAATGGGAGTATCCTACAAGCTACAGTGAGACAAATTACATTGCCCGCTCCTGCGACGTGAAATTTATATACAGTGCTTTTAACGATTGATTTGGGGAATAAAGTTTTGGATTTACTGTACTCGTGTGACGACCTAGCGTCCATAACAGAAATTGAGATTTTAAAGCTCTGGATGTGTACAAAATAAGCATAATTTCTTACAGAGATGAAGAATCTGTTGTAGTAGCGCATTCTGTTGTTCATCCCATGACCTGCCCCGCACACGCCTACACAACCACAATGTGAAGTCATACACTGAAATCAGTCAGTGCAAATTGCAGCACCGAGGCCCTGTATGGTGAAGATCGAGAGTTCAAGCTCCTCACCGAACATTATTTTTCTGATGCGCTGACATTAAGGATATGGGCATCGGAAAAATGACATCCAAGGGTGGCGAGAGACAGAGAAGTAATGAGTAACCTTTACTGCATGTAAAGAAGAAAGCTATCATGAAACTAAATCATGAAAAAGTACAGAAATCACTTTTACTGGTCTCTCAAAACGTCCATGATTAGTTTCTAAATAAACGTAATTTCTGTCGCATGTAATTGTTAGCATCGAAATGCCTTTGACGTATTTCAAGAACTGATCGTGCTTCATAGTTTTGCAGCTTATCAAAATTTTTAGGCTCGCCTTTGGGATATATATTAATGACTTTGCATGAGAGGGCAGTAGATTCCACAACTTTGGATGTGAAGAAGCACTCTCTAGATCATTTGGAGTAGCTGCATGGGTTACCATTGTTTTGAAGATAGCAGGTGATCGTGCAATCGTACAAATTTTCCTCATTCGTACTATTCCAGATCTGTCTCTGGCAATAAGAATGTTTTAAATTATTACCAGTGACTAATGACTAGAAATGCATGATTGATTCTTCGCTGAAGTATCAACATTGATTCTATGTTTTGCCTGATTCTGATTATCCAGGAAGGCGATCTTGTTTCTTTTGACATAGATTTTGTTGTACAATAAACTTTCGAACCACGGTCTTTCATAGTTGGTATTTTTCAAATCTGATCCAGTTAATAACGTTTTGTCATGTTTAATTTTGGACTCGTATTTGTCCAGTTGATTTTGAAACACAATAGGAACTTCAGAGTACTCGATAGTTTCGATTATCCATTGATAATGAAAATCCACATTAAAAAATACACACTCTTATCCTGAAAATGTGTATTTTAGACCCATAGTCGTAGCATAAATATAAGTGACTGTTCCCATTTGCTATCAACCAACGGAAATAAAAACTGCAGCTAATTTTGTTCTAGGCTTCACAGGATGCGTTTTTTCGACACAGCAGAACAGCCATTACTTGCACATTTAAACATACTCTGTATAGGATTGAGCTGATGAATTCGAGAATTTGAACCTATAATCTCATTCGACTGTAACATTCCAAATCCTGGAATGACCTTTACTATAATGCGCTCAAGCATTGAATTGCGTACAAAAGTTGACTGGCTCCTGAGTAAAAAATTGATAACTTCATATAAATTAGTTGTACATATGGGATAAATACTGAAATTTTCGAACAATTCCAGCAACAAGTAAACGAATTAGGGTGATAACACCACATTTATTTGACTGTTTAAGAAACTTCCATTAGGCCTTGAGACTCAAGGATCAGCATTTCTAATCCTTAACTCTATATGGAGGTCCTTGTTCCCCTTCAGAACAGGAGAAAATCCTATCAAATTCTCACCGCTCAAGTTTGGTACTTACAATAGTACTTACATTACTATAAATATATCTGGGGCTGAAGAAGCTTTCTGATTCTTTTCGCTGGAACAAACCTAGAACAAGCTGTTGACTATGCTTCCAATACAAAAGTGGAGCACGATTATCAGTCTAAATACGATAAATGAAGAATTTGAATTAAATATTGGTCAAAACAAATAGTAGAGGTCTAAGTACGATACATCTCTGTCTCATTTCCACTCGTTGTTCATAGAAGGACACATTATAAGGAAAATCAGACGGGAAACAAAAAATTACCTTTTCCGTCAAGAAATCAAACGTAGTAAGTATACCGCCTCTAAGATCATGACTCATACATTCCTGGCCAAATCACTTTTATTCGGCCATGATTGAGTTAATTAATACTGTCCAATGGCGTATGGTACATGAGGCACCACACAGAAGAGTGCTCATTTTTCAGAGGCAACCTGCTTTCCCAAAAAAAACTTTAGGGAAGTTTTCTTATGGTCAGACATGCTCCCCTCATATAGTAAAGAGTGAATCATGGATTCACATGAGAAGCCGGAGGAGCAAACCCTCTTGCATAGAGCCCTGTACACCTCTGCCTGAAGATCAAAACAGAGTTCATTCATTCATGCGTGAAATTATAGAAATAATACAAAAATTTAGTAAACACAAAAAAAACAAGGCGGAAAGAAAAAGACAGCAGAATGAGTTGAGGACTGGCGGCTGAACAGCACACGGTGAGCTTTGTTTCCAGCATAAAGATTTCAGCAACTGAGGACTCCCAAAAATGTTCAGTCTTTTACGCACTTCGATTAATGCCTGATGTCGGGGATGGACATAGTGTACCTCAAGGTTGTGCAAATTAGCCAAAGTCGAGGCCAATTTTGTCGTCGCCAATTTGCGTAGACGGTGTACATAAAAGGCCGGTGCGTCTATGTTTTTGGTCATTGTTGTTTGTTTTTTATTGAAGAGAAAATCGGCTGTCGGCCGTACGGGCCATATTTTATTTCATATTGATTTATATTTGTGGTGCAAGTCTACATTTAAAACTCAATTCTCAGCCTGACTTCTCGTTATTACCCACTGGTTGGAAGTTATCTGAGCTCAGAGAGTTATCAGATCATCTACAGTTCATTAGAATGAAAGCAGTTGACCGTTTGTTGAGGTTGGGACTGACCGAACTGTTGCACACTATTTTTACCTAAGGTTTCAGCCTGATTAGGTGATTTAGCGAGTGGATGATTAGGTCCTTTCATTCTCTTTATTTCTAACACAAGTCCCATTTCGAATCTGAGATGCATAAACTTGTCCAAGCTACGGATCGAAGAAAAGAAAATTTCCGGAACCCGATCAGTCCACTAGAATGCCTATTTTCATGAATTTTCTTGCGGACTAGGACTCGAGCTCAAACAGTATTTTTGATGCTGCTGAAAATCAGACAATCGAAGGTACTATGCCGAAACCAGTCAACTTCTTTACAAATTTTTAAAACAGCCAATGAACTTGATTACGAATCTTTGGAACCGTCAACCAGAAGCTTTGCTTCGCCCACGTGCAGATGGATCACGAGAAACATTCCATTGTGGCGTCTTGGCTGTTGAGGGTCTTTTCACTAAACCAACAGCCCCACAATGAGTAGAACTCTCTCGTGACATGCTGATCACTGCAATCAGGCCAACTACCGCGACAGGCTCACTACACCTGTTTATTTTTAGTCTTTCATCAATCTTGGGGTAAAATACGAGCAGAAAATCGAGAAAACCTTGAAGAATCCTTTTTTTGTTGAAAGTTTAAATTCGGAGGAATTTTGAGGATACTAAGGAAATTATATGAAAAGACCAAAAAATTCCTGATTTGTTCAACTCCGAAGTAACGCTCTATTGTTCAATATTTCATTAGATTAATTAGCAAGTTTTACTTAATCACATCAATACCAACTTATGACTTGTCAATGCAGACTATATTTTTACAATTATAGTATCCTACTTTTCGTGCTTACCTAATCATTAATAATAACACAGTAGAGACATTGATGTCATTGTCAATAATCGTTGTGATATTACTTGAATACGTAGGTCAATATAGAATTTTATCTCATTTTCGAAAATTTGATTAGAAAAATTAGAATTTTTCAAATGAAATGCTGAAATTTTCTATTATAAATCGGAAAAAAACGTAATTTACTGGAAATTCGCACTAAAAGCGTTTGAAGATAACTTATCGTTTGTGCCGCTAGAAAATATTGGTGGGATTGAAAAATGGTTATGCTTTCTTCTGCCATTCTCTTAGTCATCAAAGCTATAGAATGACATTAATTTATTTCCCAAAATTTCCAACCGAGAAAAAAACGTGAAAGTCCTATCAGTTGAGAGTCTATCACACGGTTTCAGTGAATAACAAAAAATTTACACTAAATATGAAAATTTCCTAAGCTTCGTGACTTTCGTGCCTCAATGACGTCAAGCTTCTGAAATTTGTTATGATTTGTATAAATATATTACATTAATCATGGGTTTTATAGTAAACCAGGCACGACGAGCAGTTGGATTTTAGAAAAGCTTCAGTTTTAGGTTAAAAATTTAGTATGAGTAAGAATTGACGGCTTGTAGCAAGCTCATCAAGTATAAATAGGGTATAGTTTGTTGTATCAATTTCTCTGTATTTTAATTCTTCGCATATTTTCCGAAAGTCGTCAAAAAGTAAATAGTTCATCAAAAACATCAAAAACCGAAACAAACAAATATTAAACTGAACAATCAACACTAAAAATCGCTCGCTTATGCAATAATATTTTTGTTCCATTTTTTTAATTCTGATGAAAAAGAAGAGTGCTAATTTATCGCACTTTACTGCTTTTATTAGCGTTGTTGATCGCCGATCATAAACGAAATTTATAGTCAAACATTAGGCAGAGCCAGTCAAAGAAAAATCGAAAACGTGGGAATAATGATCACCAACGTCGGACCGCACCAATGAGATGTGGCTTTAAACGGCATTTCAGATAAGCGCATCTGAACAAAAAAAACGTGAAGTTAACATATTTCGTTATTAGAGCACAGTAATGTGCCAGTGATTTTTTCATGTCCGGGGAAATTTCTAGCAGTCAATAAAAATTAGATTTCTTATACCAGTATTAGCAAGTCGATCATTTGGAGAATTCGTTATTCTGCTTGCTAGAAACATGTGGCTCGTTATCGAAAATCAGACTTCAAGATCAGGAGTAGATAAAATTTTGTGTACGGTTCTCTGGGAGTCGCTTTTTATTCCTTAAACTTGAGTTTTGCCACATTTTTTCTACTCCAAAATGTTGGAAGGCTACACTAAACGACAAGTACTGTTTTCGCTTTTGAGAATACTTTACAAAATCACATTTATGCTAATTTAAGTACAAAAAAGGTAACGGGAAACATGAACAGTTTAAAAATACTTGAATTTCAGAATTTGAAAACTTATGGCATCCAGGTTGTCCTGCCAAGTCTGAAATGCTATCAACACTTACTGATACAGATCACTCTTAGGGCAATCAGTGTCGAACGTGCAGGTTTGGCCTCCTTGTTCGATCGGATAACATCTTTTGTTTTCGCAAATATGATTTATTGGACAATTAGATTTCGATAAACATGACCTAGAAAAAAAGGGAAAAATTTTATCCGTCGGAAAAAATAACAGATTTGGAACGCTAAATTTGGAAATTATCGTCGAGAAATTGTACCTTTAGTGGAAAAAGCACCTTCACTTACCCATAACTTTTGCCATCGCCAGGAACTTTGCACTTGCCAGAAACGCACCTATAAAAGATCGGTTATTTGTCTCTCCAACTACAGTAAGACTAGCATTCTATTCTTACATATAAATATCGTTATTCGGGCAAGAAAAATCGCTCGTGCAAATACTGTCGGGCAGGGCGCTTTTCCAGCATTTCCCTAAACGACACATGTGATACTTTTCCTTGCATTCACTTGTGCTTGAGCATGTTTGATATACTGAAGGTCTGGAGAACATATTTCAAATAACGTTAAAATTATTCACATAAGCTAATCAAGTTACTTGTAATATTGATCCGGATAAATCCTACACCGACCACTGATGCATCTGGAAAAGGAAGGACATTAGATTATGCAAATTAGCTTCACGAGATATTTTTTACGTGTAGTGTAAGGGGCAATCGTATTGAAGAATACAACCGCGTTTAGCATCCTCTGGCAAACATTGACCGTTATTGGAACACAAGCAACCCGCGGGGCATCTAGTCGTTCCACAATAAGGACTGAAAATCAAAATTGTAATTTTTAAGAGCATCCTGCCTTTTCCTCAATTACTTCTGTTTCTGAGCATCATTTCAAAAAAATTTCTAAAAAGTATTTCAAATAAGTAGCTTTTGATGCCACTTTCCACCACAATGAGGAAATGATTTTGATCGATTTTTGGTTTATCGAATTTGTACAGTTTGAACTAAAGTTATAGTAAAAAGCTAAAATGGTGTTCTTCAAGTTAAATTCTTATTCTCCGTATCATCCACGCTTCTTGAACACTACTTTCTTGTTCTAATTCAATCAAATTTTCACCGATCGATAGCTAATTGTTTGCCTATTACAGTAAAAAAGAACGTTGGGATTGCTCATTCATTCTAAGTTCCGTGTATAAAAGTGTGTGATATTTATCGTGAGTCAACCAGTCCTTGAACATTAACTTTCTACTATCATAAGGTTTTTTTACAGATGCTAAAAATGACAAATTTTTCACAGTCAAAATCTGGGGAAAATTATTGCTTTGAATTCTCAAAAGGCTATATTTGAAATTTTGGCTAAAACACGAAACGATTTTGAATTGACCCATTCGGGCATTGCAGATAACATTTACATGAAAACTTGTTTCAGATTATGAGGATTTCGTTTGATTTTGACTTCTTCGTCTTCTGTTGCCGAATATGTGGAATATGATATGGCAGAAATGTCTCGTAGCAATGAAGAACTAAAGGCAGATAAAAATCTTACCCAAGCGGATTCAACGCAGTTATTATGCAAATGGAACAAACGAAAATCAAGACACCTGAAAATCAGAAATGAACTCCATTGAACAAAGTATAATGCGTAGCGGCATGAACTCACGGCCCATTGACAGCATTTTCCAATACAGAGAACCGAAGAATTTTTGTAAAAAGTCGTCCTGATCCGTCTCATCGACCACTATTTATACTAGTTGATTGAAAATGACGTGGGTGTTCAACATACCTATGTTATCAAAATTTTGATTACGAAGTGATCGCATCTTCGCGCACGACTGTGCTACAAAGTTTCATGTTCCTGGCGTTATTCTCCCAAAACTATTAAATCTTGATGCGGAGGAGTTCTTAAATTTTTCTATCATTGCGTAATTCTGCATTGTATGCAGTGAGCAGACAATAAAAGATAATACCATTTTTGTTTTTATTGCCACATGTGAAAAATTGGTAAGTAAATTGACCCACAATTTGAAAGATTTTTTACATTGACCATTGTCAGCTAAAAAATATAGCCCAAGTAAGCTAGTCGCGAAAAGATTTTTATCGGTTCTGACTATATTCAATTTTCTTTCCAAATGAGCCTATTGGAATAGAAAAAGACACCTATGTACAAATGGCATATAACCTGCATACGCGGATTTTCTCTGTAGGAGTTGACTTACAACAGGAAAAAACCAAAATGTTGACTTGCCATGCGTGATCATCTCCTGTTCACAAATTTCTTTGGATTTTTTGTATTTCAAGACTGATTTGGAAATGAATAGAGTAAAAATATTATTACATCTAATGTACGAATTTTAGAGAGTTTTCGTATATTTTCAAAATTCATCATTTTGCTGGTTCTGAGGTCCATACAGTATGCATCAGCAAGCGCATGCTAAGAAACTATCCTGGTCCCATGTGCTAATATAGTCGTAAAGCTTAAATGCTTACTGAATGTGGCAAGACAACTTGTGACAGTATCATGGCAAACAGATTACAGTTATTCATGAGTTTTAGGAATCAATAGTAATAAAAAAGAACAATTTGAGGAGGAAATCTCAGAGACTTGAGAATCATCGTGAAATCGATCCTGACGTTCGCATCATCAAAATTTAGACTGCATAGATAAGAGTGAAAATTAGCCCACATGAAATAATTTTACCTCCTCCATTTTATAGTTATTCTTCAAAAAAAGGTGGTCTGTCAGTTTCAACCTGGATTAAAATGAATTTGAATATGGTGACTGACTGAGCGTTGCACCGAATTGCATTTGTGAAACGGAAGCAGACTGGTGGAGAACAGCTGATGGAGATATCCAACATTGCCCACGTTCAACATCAATTTGATATCCTGACACCGAGTTCAATCTATGCTAAAAATTTAATATATCCTATGTTCGAAAATTTATTTCATCGATTTGACGTCAGCAAGAAATTGTCAAATACATTTAGCCTCATACTTGTACGAAAATTGCAACAATGGGAACACTATATATCTTAGTCATGTTTTAGATGGTTTCAAGGTGATAGTATCTTTCTGATTTAATTTTATGATTTGGCCTTGGAACAAGTCACTTAGACCCGACTTTGATTAGGAAAATTTTGATGCTATGTATGGTTCGATTTTATTTGAACATTTCAAGCAGTATTCACGCTTTCTCATTGATCGTGCAACGCTATATGAGTTCATGGACGCTTTAGAAAGGAAAAAAATAGATTTTCGTGCTCCATAAGAAGAATGTAGCTCCCATCATTGAACAAGCAACAACAACATAGCTGAAGGTAAGACATAGCAGAAATTTCAAAAAATTTAAAGTTTGAAAATACAACCCAGAAGGAATAAACGCGTTTGTCAAACCAAAATCAAAATGTTTTTAAATCATAAATCACACAGATGAGCAAATTAGAACTGCATGGGGGTATCAATCACGGCTATCTCATGAACAACATCTTGCACGCACAATATTTCAAGAAATTGTGATATTCATTTGCCCTTTGCTTATGTTTGATCCAAAAGGATGAGGATAATCAGCAACTTTTATTATTTTAATTGTGTGTTGATCGTGTGACATATAGGTCTTCATAAGTTTCATCGTCATTGTTTTCTATTCCATGCTGGCGTCAGAGCAATTCGTCATTTTTTACCTCTGTCAGTGCACGTTTATTCTATCACATATTGAAGAGACAATCTAGCCTATCGATATTCTCGTAGACCAATGGCGTGGGGAAAATCAGTTGCTTAAGAACCAGTTCTGTGCGAGACGTGGAAAAATGCCTTATGACGTGATTTCCAAGTTTAAGATTGAAAAATTTTCACATTTACGTAGGTAAGCTACGGTTGACAGAATAAACAAAATACATATTATTACAGTATGAAACGACATACGCATACAAGAACAAATTTTACTTTCCTTCGGATCACTTTTTAAAAAAATATTTTATTTATACTTATCAGTTCGCCTGGGGTCTAAATTTTGCGTCCATGACCTTTTTAAAAACACTTTTGATTTACTTGGCTGAATGTTTTGACCAGGTTGTGTCTTTTGACCCGTTTTTGACCACAACTATAACATCTTATCGTTAACTTGAAGGCATGCGGATTTTTGCATAAATACTTATTTCAGTCATGTTATGGACATTATGATTTTTTCTACGATTATTTTTTTCCTTCGTTCCATTTATATTTTCTTCACTTTTCGACTTGTGCAATAAAGTTATTTTGTGGGATTCAACTCGGCTTATCTAGAAGTGCGAACATGTGTCATTAAGCTTGACACGTTTGATGGATCTTAGGCCCTGACAACAGAAACGGAGGCTGTCTCTGACAGTAGAAAAGTAGAAGGGTAACACTTCAAATATGATCTGAAAACTAAATCATTGAATTATTGTGGTGCGTAGTGCTGTAGCCTGAAGCCGTGACCAGTGACTTTTAACCCCTCTCCTCAAAATTCAGTATATGAACCATTTTCTATCATGTGTTCTTTCCTTTTCAACCTGTCACATGCCGCTCAATTTCCCCCAACGTCACGTGATTCCCATCATGTTGATATTTTATTTTCCATCACTTTTTGTTTACAACTCATTTGTTTTCTGTTTGTTTTGTTTATTATTCTCTGCACATGCATTTTGTTTTCGTTTTTATATTTGTTCGTTCATTTCTGTTTCATTTTTGCAGGCGGGCTACAGTATGCCCTTTAGCTATAAACTTTCGCCAAAATGTGCTTCATGAGCACATGGCTATTTTAGGTGCATTCCATGCACCTCTTATCACCTAAATTAGCGTCGTTTTTGTTACGCAAAAACGACTAGCTAAGAAGTTTAGCTAAAGACGTTCATATGCTTAGCATAGGCACTGCAGGTGGCCTCAGTGCTAAACGCATGTGAACGAAAAAATTTCTATGTGCTCATAGGCATCTTCTGCATCGCATCTAGCTGCAGAAGTTAGCTTGGACGCCGAAAACTCCGCCCAAGCCAGTGCTGTAGCCAAACTGGGTTCCCCCAACTTTCGTTCGGTTGTCTTAGCTCCACATCCGCCACCGACAAATTTACATATTATTTGTATTATATTGTATTGCGTCTGTCACCCTACTTCAATAAATTTGCATATTCCTTACCATCTACCGCATTCGCCGCCCCAATTTGCATAGAAACCACCCATGGCCCATACTGTGCCAGGTCACCAGCCGTATACCCATCCTTTGAGTACAAAGAGAGTTGCCACTGGCCTCCTTCATCCATCTTCCATTGAGAAACCGAGTCTGCTCATTCCCCACCCATTCGTCGATTGAAATCTGAAACCACCAGGGACCCGTTGCCCTTTCATTGAATCCTTTTTGAGAAACAAGACTAGGTGAGTCTTCTCAGGGGATTATTGTTGTTGAGTTGGGGAACCCTTCTCAAGTCGGTTCCCCTGGATTTCCCCACATAAGCAGGGCTCTCACCTTTTGGGTTTGGGCTAAAAAGGGACTTTCTGGTTCACAATCGGGTCCAAGAGTTTGGGTCATTTCACGGATGACTCTGTCCCCACTCACACTGAGCAGGATCTTGGGATTGTCACCCCTAACCTGGCGGCGTTGTCCATTACTATACAGCAGCACCCCAGACAGCACGAGAGTACCCTATAGGTCTTCCTATAGCCAGTATTAGCCGGGTTAGGTTCCCAACAAGCAGGAAAAGTCATCCCGTCGGGAGTCACAGCCTATCACTCACTGTGATAGGGTCAAACTGATATGGTTTTCCATCAATGTGACTGGAAGGCAACGATTTCCACCTGATGTGACATGGCTTTTCCACTTTAACGTGACAAACCCTTCTCCATTTTCCTTTTTTTCTTGACCAAGAACTATTTTTCAATGTAGATTTGCTCAAGACTGAAGTGATCGCTCGCCTACTTTTGGATACAAATAATTTTCGCATAAATACTTTTGTTTCTTTGCGTTTATTTATTTTTTACTATTCCTTAGTATCCTTCGAGCTTTGTTTGGGAGAGTTGTCTCACTTTAGCTTTATACGAACTTGTTTTTTCTTTTTGTATGTTTTTATTTGTTCGTCGTTCAATAAACTTGTTGCACCGAACTTGCTGCCTATTGACACTGGACAATCAGTAGTAGCAGCCCGGCATTCACGCGACCCTGTGATTGCTCTCCTCTATCCTTTACGACCTATAGTCCTTTTAATCCTAGCCAGCCCTATTAGTCCTAGTTCGGGCGTAGTGCAGCGTATTCCAGGGAACCCGAATCCTGGCTTAAGCCTCCGGCTCCACAGATGTTGACACCATAGATCCATGTAGCTTCAAACGTTTTATTGATCAACTAACACTTTTTCGGAATCAATGGGAAACAACATCAGAAAGCATAAAAACACTTGAGGTTCGCTGACCGATGAACGGACATCTAAAACAAATAAAGGTGGCACATATAGAACTTTGAGCTAATCATAAAAACCATTGACGAAGCTAGCTTCAGTTGGGTATATTTGGTATGTGAAAGAGTGCATTTCGATTCTGCGTTTTCATCAAATGACCGTAATTTTTAAGCGACCATCTGAGGAATTATTGCTTTCAAAATCTTATTCATTGGTCAGTCAAAAGTTTTTCTCATCTGAGAATGCGACGCATTCTCTCTTTGTTACATTTTTGAGATTTTGTTTGCTGAGCATATATGCAACGGACAGAAATTCTATGGGAGTTAGGCAACACGGACCTTAGTAAATTTTTTCCTTTTCTTCAGCTAAAAGCACGCGAGTTTTCCATTCTTTTGATATTTTAAACCTATTTTTAACAATTGCTTGCATGTAGGAACGCTTTTTTCTCGAGTCAACTTTAGCAGTTTGGCGAATTGATAAAACAAAATTTTGACCTACGATGTAGGTTTATTGTCTGCTCACCGAGTTCTACGGATTATTTTGCTTTCCGAGGCTCATTTGACAATGAATAGACTATAAGCATTTTCAGCTTAATACTTTCTTTCGATGGTTGCACACGTGTTTTGGGGAAGCCTATTCCTCCGCTGGTGGTCAGCCAAAAATCTGCTCTAGAGGTCAGTCAGGACCTACTTGAAGTCGAAACCTCAACTTCTCATGTGCATAAAGATGTTTTTACGTCTTCAATGTCATTTCTTGCGACACAAAAAAAATTCGGAAGCTTTTATTGCGTAGGTTAAACAATCAAAGTTGGTGCAAAAATTTTAGAAATATCGGAAAAACGAGAGATCACCAAAGTCCAGCGGCGGCCACGAGGTGCGGTTTCAACCGGCACCGTCGGTAAGCACATCTAAATCAAAACGAATTAATAATATTGTCTCAAAAAGTGCTAAAGCAATGCTACAGAATTTTCTTCTCAAAAAATCCGTAACGGTTAGTTGAGTATACACACAAATTTCTAATCCTACGTGACGTATGGTTCAGCAGAAAATCGTAAAAATGTGAAGAGTGTACTTGCTTTCCAGTTTTGTACTTGCTTTCCAGTTTTATTTTTTAGAAACATTTGATTCAGCACTCAATATTGTTATATTACCACTTTGTCATCCATTCATTACAGGTCTAAAATGATAAGGAGGTTTCCATACTGTATCAACTCATTACTTGAGCATAGATGGTTAAAAATTCTGAATCCCTGTTGGGTGTATTGCCTATCAGTGAAGATCAGCTCCGCATCAGAACCATCAAACGTGATGACGCAAATTCAAAAACTTTTTATGCAGATTGACAATCACAGCCGAATAATTTTCGGCAAGATATTATTTTCAATCGCAGCAAAGTCTCTACAGGGCTCTGACTCGAAACAGTTTTGTCCGAATCAGAGCACAGTTCTGTTCACTCTGTCAGATGTCAACTGTTATTACTAGAAAGTCTACGCTCCGAAATTAATCTCGTATTGATTCGTTCTCAAGTCTAAATTTTAACTAATCTAGGATTTGAGAAAAATGACATTGACATACGTACTGATACAGATCACTTTTGTAGCAATCACTGTCGAATGTGCAAACGCTGAGTCCCTGTTCGACCGGATAGCATTTCTTTTTTTCACAAACGTGATTTATTGGACATTGATTATTTGATGAGCATGTCCTAAAAAAAAATTTTCCAACACGTACTCACATTTTTCTGGAAATTGTGGTTTGATGAATGTCATCGAATAGTCCTTAGGTGAAAACTTGTTCCTAGTCGAACGGGTATTTATTAGTTCACATTTTCACTTACCCGTAACTTTTGCCATCGCCTGGAACTTTGCATTGGCCATAAACGCAACTGCAATAGAAATAATACCCATAAGTAAAACATTTGAACTACAGTAAGATTGACTTATTTTTACATATAAATATCATTATTGGGACAGGAAAAATCGCTCGAGCAAGTATGGTCGGGTATGACACTTTTCCAACATCTTCCTGCACGGCACATATGGTACTTCTCGCATTGACTCGTGCTGGTGCATGTCTGGTATGCCGGAAGCCTAAAAATGGACAAATTTGGAAAATACGGTAATTTCCATAATTTACATTGAAAGTCACATATTATATTGATCCATGTAGATTTTGCACCGACCGGCCTGGCATCTGGAATTAAAAGTGAATTACTGCAACTCTTGACAGTTCACAGTTCGATTGATATCTCTTACGTATAGTGTAAGGGGCAATCGGACTGGAAAACGCAGCCGCGACTGGCATCATCAGGCCAGCACTGCCCGTTTATGCACACCGATTTCATAGGGCATCTGATGGTTCCACAATAGGCACTGAAAAACATTTTTAATCATTTCGATTCGATCAAAAATTTCAACTATAAAATATCCGTCAATATTGCAGAAATGACAAAATATCATTCATCTTCGTCCTATTGGAGTATTGAAAGAACTCGACCCTTGCCATTTTTTTCAGACGGAAATTTAATGAACTGCTACAGACAATTCGAGAAAAAAGGTTTCCGTATACACAATTGCATCTTTTCCGACCGAAAATGGATTTTCAGGCTGAACGTTTCAAGATGCTGACGATCCGTTCCGTTCCGCCATCGGAAAAGACGAGTATAAATGAGTCTTATAAATAGGAGTGCTTTAAATAAATCTGTCTGCTTTATAAGATGATTGTGAATTGAAAAAAATCATTATTGTGGTCGAAAGACTTTAAACAACTCAAAAAACTGGTTAAGGTTAGTTGAGTCTGATCAAATATTCCCAATTCTATGCAACACACGGTTTAACAGAAAATTTTTAAGTATAAAATTATCTTTGCTTCGCAGTAAGCATAACAATGTAAGACATTGACGATTTTCTAAAAAAACTCTAAATAGCACAACAACACATGCGGCCACTGATGATTTTAAAAAATTATCACTGGCAGACCTCTGGGATTGTAATAAATAGAAACCTTCAAGATTTTCCTCTGTCACTGGATGGTCAACCTTCTGAAAGTTTTTTGAGTTAATTTTTCAGTTGAAGTATAACTGCTTGGTGTTCGGATAGATTAACGGATAAGATTGAAGCTCATACCTGTATATCTGCGCACTTATAACGTCAAGCGAACACACGAAAATTAGGATACCTTAAAATCACTTAAGACTTTCAATGACGGCGTATGTACCGTAGTATCAACTTACCACTTATAGACAACATCTCGAAAAACTGGGGAGAAAAATCTCGTCAAATACCTCACACGCTCGTTACGAACTGCTACTTATACCAGGTTTCTCAAAAGTTGCGTGGGTGATTAACATGCAACTATTTATCAACTTTGATTCCACAGTGATCCGTGCAAGAAATGCCTTATTCTTCACGTTTCATTGTCTCGTGATCGTAAAATTACGTGCACTGCAGGGAGGTTGGCGTCTCACATCTCTCACGTCCACCGATAAAAGTGGTTAAAAATATAATCAAAATTCGATGCAGGTTACTTAATTTTTCACGGATAAATGAAATACTTTTGGAGCTAAAATAATAAAGAATAAAAAAGTCCACATCAGGGGCCGTATTCATAAAAAGTCTAAAGTCCAAAAGTCGGTCTAAATCGGTCGACTTTTAGATCAAAAATTTAGCCTGCTACCCTTGCGGGCTAAATGTATTTAGACCGAAATTTTTCATTTAAATGGCTGCTTTTGGATGTTGAATATTAAAGTGCATTGAGGGAGGCAGCGGTGGACGCAGGGGGCGGGGGGTGACTGACCCTCCCGAAATCATGTTCCAAAAATAAAAATTATCAAGATCATGGTTCAAAAAGAATTAAAAAGCGTAAAGACGTATTTCGGTGAACTTGAGAAGGTCAAAATCTCAAAATTTTACGGCGCTTGGCGCCGGTTATGGATATAATAACTACTATTTTCTGTCAAGCGTGGCCGTTAGCATATCTACTTTCACTTACTATTCAACAGTTTCTATCAATTGAAATACTTAGTCTCGTTTTGTAATCAATAACAGTCAGTATTTCGCCGAAAATCGAGATTCTTAATCAATTTTCTCAATTTCTTACGGAGTTTATAATTTTTCAAACGTTTCCAACATGAACTTTTACATTTATAGACGATGGAGATTGAAGTCACCATCCTGGAGTGTAATTTTAGAGCTTCTATTCTGGGATGTTTGTTGCAAAGATTCATTTTCCAGCGTCTTAGATTATAAAAACTCTTTAAAAAAATTTCCAGCGCGAAAAGGAACAAATTACATTGTTAATTTGTTTTTTCCATTTCTCAACGTTGTGAAGGTTCATTTTCCAGCGTTTTAGATAGTGAAAATCCGAAAAATTACCTGGCGCTCCACGCCGGACCAAAAAATAATTGCAATTCTCTAGTCGGCTCGATTTTGCGGTTGAATTATTTGATATTTTTAGTTTTTGTCTTTCATCTTTTTAAATTAAAAAAAATGTTTGTATGTAATGAATTAATGAACTTAATAAAAATTTCCGCCCCCCCCCCCCCGAAAAAAATCCAGCGTCCGCCGCTGGAAGCAGATGGGAAATAATTTTTCCATATATATGAGATCCCACAGCTTTGTTTGATACGAAATTCATGCAAAGATTTCGTTTTGATTGTCAAGGTATACTGAACATCACCGATTTGATTCGTGGAACTATAGAAATTCTGACTCAGAGAAATCTAGCTATTCCTGCGATTTTGCAAATTTGCATTGCTTAACGGTACTATTCCTGGTGGTTACAAATGATGATCGGTGGCACAGAAAGTATTAGTCGACGAAGGAATGACGAAATATTTATTAAGTTACCGCTGCGATTTTATGCCGTTTGTCACAGTATATCCGTTTCCCAACTAGAAATCAAATTCAAAAGTAAAAGCTGTTTTTCACTTAAAAGCTAATTTTCATGCAAAAGCTTTACACCCAAAAAAAACCTTGATTTATTCCAACTTGGAGTTGAGGCATAGCAACGCTTATGCGTCTGTTCAATGATCGACATGATATTTTGGAGTATTTTTTACTTCTATGCTTTATTTATGTATATGAAAAGCATATAAATTTATTTTAATTTTCTCTTCATTGATTGGAATTGAAATTATTTTACAAATAACAACAGTGCTGTTGTACATTTATCAGTGAGAAAACTTCAACGACTACCCTACGGCACATAAATTTTGTTGATATAATGTGCAGAAAATATGTGATTGAGCAATCAATAATTATTAGTATTTTCTCTGTCATGCATTTGTACAGTTTATATGTAAATTTACGGTTTGAGAAACTATTTTTCAGGCATTTGAGTTTTTTGTTCCAGAATGCGGCAAAGTGAGCATCAATCTGTAGAGCTCCCTGAGTCCGACTCAAAAACATTTCAAAAAGTTATATCTTAATTTTTTATAGAAATTCTATTAGTAATGTCATAGTTTCTACTTGTCTTTTTCTAACGGGCTAAAGTATACAGACCGACCTACATTTAGACAGCCACTGGTTTATAAACTTTAGCTCAGTCTATAGACTTGAGACTTCAGCCTCCTTTATGAATACGGCCCCAGAATCTAAATTGTTACTGTTCACAGAGCAAAAAATCTGAAATTATTTGTATTACATAGAACATAGAACTATAGTCTGTTTTTCTTGAAATGCTTCTAAATAATGAAAGTGGAAAGCAAGTAGTATTTCGGATTTTCACGCTTTGCTAGTAAACAATATATCATATTTGACTGGAAATTTGTGAGCATAATGACCTAACCCTTAGGAATTTTTCGAGCAAAAAATTTTACTGTTAAGAGCTCTATGTAAACGATTCTGACGACAGTACTGATTTCTGTCACTTTCCTATTTGGAAGCATTTTATAAAAAACATTCTATAGTTGTAAGTCTTATCACTATATTTTCCTACGTTTGTTTCAATAATATTTTCTGAGAAGCAACAGAAAAATTCCTTTTGTTGGTCACTGTGATGCCAATTTTGATTGAATTAAGTCCAATTCAAAAGTGAAAAAATCCTAGGACTTTTTTCAATTGTCGCCGATTGTGCTGACTGTCGCCAATTGCATGGTAATTTTATCAGCGACTGTTCCCGATTCTACCAATTCAGAAGTGAAAAAATCCTAGGATTTTTGTCGGCGACTGTCGCCAATTTTAATCCTAGGAATCGGGTATGAAATTCTGAAACTTTACTTCAGGACTGTGGCCGATTTTTTACATGCCAAGCGTAGGAAGAAAAAATTGCTCGAGGCATCACAAGGTCATTTTTAGCTTTGCCTAGAATATTAAACCTAAAAAACGTCGAGTGCGCATATTTATGCAATACGCATGTGTGGGAAGAAAATTTTGCTTGGTTATTTTTAGGTGCAACTTTATTCTGTTTTTGTGAGGGAAATGTCTATACTCGTTTTCCCAAAAATGTTGTTAGTTTTTTGATATTGTCGCCGATTCCTAGGATTTAATCATGGAGTTCTGCCAATTCATTCCTTAGAATCGCTGACTGTCGCCGATTAAATCCTAGGAGTAGGCGACAATCGGCGATTTCACTTCTGAATAGGGCTTTACTTCATTCCCATACTCCATTCATTTTGAAATGATCGATGCAGCAATCCCATGAAAATAAGTTCAATACAGCAAAAAAATTTAATAAGCTTATTAATGTAATCAATAGAAAAAATTTCGTCAGTAAGCGGTAAGCATAATACTAAAAATTTCCTTCAATAACCTGATTGGGGGGTTAAAATTTTTCTTTTAGCACTGTGGGTGAGCGTTTTTTTACAGTATATAATTTTCTGACTATGCTGGCAAAAAAGAACACGCTGGCTGAGCGACACCCAATCAAGACGGAATGACGTCCGACGCAAAAGATTGCGACATGATGAAAAATAAAATCATGAAAAACACACTATTTGTATACTGTTTCAATTAACAAAAATTCAGAAAACAACGTTGGAAATTCCTCAATTCAGTATCACTACCGTTGAATTACCTTGCAACGCTTCATGTCGGAACATTTTGATCCCTCTTTCGCCATAGACACATAAATAATCTTTTTCTAGAATTGGTCATCAGTCTAATGGTCAAGAATTTTTTCCCCTACCATAGATTTGTGAAAAATAAATTGCATTCATGATCTTTTATTCACCATATGATATCAAACTGCACATTTCGATAAAATTTACGTAGATTTTTGCATTAAAAATAAAAACATGGTTCATAAACGTCTGTCGGGCTTTTCTTCTCTCCTCTCCTCTCCCCTCCTCTCCTCTCCTCTCCTCTCCTCTCCTCTCCTCTCCTCTCCTCTCCTCTCCTCTCCTCTCCTCTCCTCTCCTCTCCTCTCCTCTCCTCTCCTCTCCTCTCCTCTCCTCTCCTCTCCTCTCCTCTCCTCTCCTCTCCTCTCCTCTCCTCTCCTCTCCTCTCCTCTCCTCTCCTCTCCTCTCCTCTTCTCTTCTCTTCTCTTCTCTTCATTTTTTCTCGGTCTGTTGATGGGCCGGGCCAGCTGCGGGTCGAAGGATTGGTTTGGCCGGGCTTTTGCTTGCAACATTTATTTCGGGAAAAATTGCTCCTTCATTTCAAAAATCCAAAAAATGGTTATTCTTTCAAGGGTTTAGCCTAAGTTTCTGCCCGGGTCAGGTCAGGACCCATATTAAATTCACCCAAGAACATTTATTTTCAGGACCAATCATTTTTTCTTTCGGCTCTTTCTTTCTAACTATTAATATTTGACGGTTTTTGAACAGTAATTACGATTTTGTTGCCAACTCGATGATAGTTACAGCCTTATCATTGATGGAGATCAAGAAAACGTTTTAAAAGTTTGCTTTTAATTACGATTTCCAGATACTGAGATGATAGAAACTCATCGAAATAAGACGTCCACTAGGCAGTTTACTGTAAAAGTCACGAACGAAATCGAAATTTTTGACCGTTTTTCGGTCAAAAAATGACCACTTCCCACTCAAAAATTCTTTGCCAGCTATGGTAATTATTTTACGCAATGATTAACCAGCAACCTTTGGTTACAAATGGAACTTTTTGTCCATGTGCAGTTCCAAACATGGGCCCTGACTTCAACCTTGACCAGAATAAAGCAAACCCGTACAATGTAGTACTTGTGTACTTACCTCTAGCCGTTCACATACGTAAGTATACATATGGGAATAGGGGAATACGTAACGTAGCATCTGTACGTAAGTATTTTTACCTACTTCTACTTCAGAAAGAACGAAAACTACAGGTAGAAAAATTCCTACCTTTACTTGATACTTTACAGTAAATGCACGCAAAACATGTGAACTTATTTGCGGTATTACTGTAGCATTGGGAACAAAGTATGAAGTTATGAACCTGCAAACATAATATGTTGGCATATTGTCACATTAACTGAAGTTGGAGCCATGTCACATTAAGTGAAAACTGGACAATCACATTGATGGGAAGAAACCCATGCCATATTGGTAGAAAAATATGGCCATGTCACTGTGAGTGACATGCTGTGACCCTGTTGAGTGGCTCTGTTTGGTATTCAGTTCGGGAACCTGACCCAGCAGATACTGGCTATAGGAAGGCCTATAGAGTACCTTGGTGCTGTCCTGGGGTTCTGCTGTAGAGTAATGGACAATGCCCCCAGGTCAGGGGTGCCAATCCCTGGTACCATTCAGGGAGAATGAAGGACAAGGTCACTCGTGGAATGACCTGATATAGGGGAACCGATTGTAAACCTAAATCCCCTTTTTGGCCTTAACCCAAGAGGTACAAGGGCTCCTCTAACTGAGGGGAATCTCAAGGGAGAACCGACTTAAGAAAGGGTTCCCCACAATACACCCTCAACAACAATAATCCCCTGTGAAGACTTACCTAGTCCTGTTCTCAAATATGGTTTGGCACGAGGGTGACGGGTCCCTATTGATTCACGGGTTCACGGGTCTTGGATGGCTTGAACGGAGAGTAGTGGTGGTTTGGTTAGATTGGCGTAGTGGGTGATGTAAATAGGTCGGCGGGCAACGCACAAATGGTCCAAGGGTGGAGGGGCAGGAGTTACCTAGGCCCTTGGGGTGACAGGTATATTTCTAGGTGAGAGTTGGGCGGCGGACACAGTGGACACTATAAATATGTGCAAATTTATTATTGTAAGGGTAAGGTGGCGAACGCAATACAATATAAATTGATATTTAAATTTGACAACAGACGCGGAGCTAAAGACGCAACAAAAACTTGGAGAGCTCAAAAGGAAGACACAAAGAGCGAAAAACTAACAAAACAGGCCCTTTTAAGGACCTCCTAGACCTACAGTATGCCCTGGGCGGACCTAACAATGCCCAAGCTAACTTCTGCAGCGGAAATTGGTGCAGAAGATGCCTATGATCACATAGACATTTTCCAGTTCAAATATGTTAAGCATTGGGGCGAGTTTCACTCTCCATGCTAAACATATGAATGTCTTTTAATGAGAACTTCCAAACTAGTCGTTTTGCATTGCAAAATGTTCTAGTTTTTACTGATAAGACATGCACGTAATGCTGCAATTATGGCCATGAGCTCGTAGAGCTTATCTGGTGGAAATTCTGATTAAAGGGTTACATACTGTAGTCTATGTGGGAAATAGAAAACAACAAAAATGTAACAAAAACGAAACACGAAATGCATGTAACACATAATGAATGAAACAAAAAATAAGAGTAAGTAACTGTTAAACAAAAATGGCAAAAAACGTAAAGTATGAACATGATGTAAATCACGTGACATTGGGCAAAATTGATCGGCACGTGACAATATATAAAGCAAGCTTAGCTCCTCCTCCCTCACTTTGGTCTCTATTTGTCATCAAAACTGCTCTGTTTCTTTGAAATTTACCAATTTTTTATGATACATTACTAAAACATACTACTACTAACATCAGGATGGAATGACTTGCTGTGCTGATGTGCGGCAGAAACTAGATTCTATATAAGCAAGTCTATTTTTTGACCGCAATTTTTTTTCATTGTTGTTGTCATTAATGTACAGTTAAATCGCGACCTGATCGTTGTTTCGTAACTCGTCTTCCACTTCAATTTGATGATGAACTTGCTTTCTCGATGCTTTTACGTGTACTTATAAGTAAATGATGAAAGTCATGAACGTACGTAAGTACTACTTGCGTAGTACAGATACTTTCGTCTGCCTCAGACGTACGTAGTACTTTTTGGAGGTACGTAAGTACTACTTACGTATGCTACATACAGGGAAGTATGTTTGGACCTTTAGTTGAGAGCATGTTCATTTCAGCCACAAAACGGAAAATGGCAAATTTCCAGAAAAATTGGGATGTGGTAAACTTTTCAAAGTCGGTCCTGAAATCTAGGAGAAAACATATCCGAACTTTGAGCCTGGGACCCCTACCCATCTTCCTTGCACACCCTACATGCACATAGGGGAGGGTAGGGGGGGTAAACCCCCATACCTGAGACCCTGGCTACCCCCCCCACCTGATCAAAAAAATCGTCAAACACCCCTACCTGAACCTTTTCCAAGACAGCTTTTTTCATGATTTTTGTGCATATTTTGTATGAAAAACAGGCTTGCAGAACTCTTTTTTGTTTTTTTGCTCACCCGCCCCCCCCTATCCCCCAGGGAAAAAGTCTATGGACCCTTCCCCCTGGAAAATTCTTGCCATGCATGTCTGTTGCACACGTATGCTCGATTTACCAAAAATCGTACTATGCAAGTAGATCATATATCCAAAAAGTACTAGGGTACAAGGATAACCACAGCACTAGGGTACAAGGATAATCCTATCATTGTATGTGACAAAACGATTTCCTGCTTTCCTTTTCCTTTCGTGTTAATGTCTGGGTCCTGCATCCTAATGTCTTCTTCCTAACGTCCTTGCGTCCTGATGTCCTTTCCGGTAATAGCGTAGCGAAACGATTGCTAAATATGTCACGTACTAATACTGAAAATTTGTGACGACACTCAATTAAGAGTTCATTATTTTCTGAACAAAAATATTCTGCCTTGAAAGTTTTTAAACGATGTTGACGACAATTCCAATTTTTGGCGTTTTTCGATTCGCAAGCATTTTATAAAAAAACGGACTGTACTAAAGCCCAAATTTTATCTGAAATGATAGAGCCAGCGAAAACTGAAAAAGTGAGAATTTGATACACAGCTTTCACTATACTTCATTCATTTTGAAAGGATCAATGCAGCGAGGTCGCAGTCCAACTTTTATTCAAAATTATGGAAGGCTCATTGCCTCTATTCAATAAATTTTTCCTTCATGATACAATCTCTTTGATGATCGCTTTTCCCACCTTTTCAAGATTATCGAGATTGATTTCGTGATGCTGCATTTACCGAGAGTCATCGATTGCTGCATCGTTCATCTCAAGATGAATGGAGTGTAATAAAATTCATGTAGCAAAGTCAAAGCTACCAATAAAGAATTGCACCTGATTAAAATAACAGAAACATGGCACATACCGATCGAAATTTTACAGACTTGGGTATGATAATAATTGGACATTTAATTCGTCCATAAGGTCGAACGTCCTTCCAGAAAGAGCATTGAACATGAGAGCAATTTAAGCAGATCTATGATTGTGAAAAACTACCGTGAAGGTGTTTTCTCAATATCAATCCACAACTTTTACTTCAACTTCAGAGATTCTTTTACGACAAGCTGCATAATTGTAAACTTATCCAGTTCGGACATACTCGTGTATTATCTTCATGCGTGAAAATCATGATCAAACTGACGTTTGTTGACCAGCATCCGTCAACGGTTGATTTTCTACTTCGGCTCCATCAACTCCTGGCGATCTCGCGACGGCCTTTTCCTCTCTCCTGGACCTTTCCCTGTCTTTGAAGTAGACCAAACAGTAGACCATAACATAGGCAAACCAACACCCCAAAGCCGCCCCCGCGAAATAAACGGCCATCACGCAATACACTATAATTTCGATGAAGCGTCTCATTTCGTAGGCTTCCAAATCGGCCGGATCGTAGTCCGTGGCGCCGATGGCGGTCAAAAGGTTTCTACGCCCGACGCTAATATACACCAAACAAACTATGCCCATGGCCAATTGAGCTAAAATAGCCAAAATTTGGCACACTATGTACGGTAGTAAGAATAAAGCTTTTTCGTTTAAAAGTCCGTAAAGCAAGAGACCCAAAATGAGGAGTGCGGCGGCCGATAGGCCTAACGACAGGGCGCCCACGCCAACGAAGTCCGGTTCGCCGCGAATCAAAAAAACTAGGCCCCGTATGGCGTATAGAAGGACGAATATGAATTGAGTGACGGCGATAGCCACGCCCCCAGTGGTTACGTGACACGTGCGGCAGCAGCACCTATATCCAGGGTTGTCCGAGTCTTCGACGCTGTATTGGCGGCGCCTGAGTTTGACCATGAAGGTCGAGCCGGCCGTACGCCAAAAACCTGAAAATGCAGGATTATTTTTAGAGGAATTATTATAACGTGTCGAAAATAAAACATGTTTCAAAAAAGTCATCGAAGTGGCTTCAAGTGTCGGATGCGCCACCTGATAAACGTCCCCAAATTCAGATTTTTGGAAAAAACTTGGTGTTCTAGTCCTCCACCTTTAGCACATAATTATTTTGAAAATAATTAGTAGTCAGACGGCCTAATAGTTGTCGACCAAACACGATTATGTACTTTTGTGAACCGGATTTTGATTTCTCGTCCGAATCTTGTTGCAGTATTTGATCTTGAACGAATATCCAAAAGTCAAAAAATTTACTTGTCACATGTGGATGGAGTCGTCTAGAACGATTGGGTAGCACATCCGCTACCTACTGCACATCCGCAACCTAGTGCACATCCGCTACCTAGTGCACATCCGCTACCATAGTCAGATCCGCTACTAGACAGCAAAAAATGTGAAAAAGGTTTTGCTATTGTTTTCATAAGGGTTTTCCGAAGACAAAAGAATAAAAGAAAATGGAATACGGTAGGCGTTCTGCGTGGTAAAAAATATTTTGTTTGCCACTTTTATGGAACCGCAAGAATGGTTAAAAAACGTAATACTACAGAGAGTCTACCTGAAGATAAGTCACTAATGAGTTAAGATACGTAATAAAATCAAAAAAATGTCCACGCAACCACATTCTAATGCGTGAAAAATTCTTATTTACATAACAAAGTGACCACACAAGCACCTCGAGTGACAGAACAATCAGCCTAGACGGACGTTTTTCATTCTTTACCTGTACCAATCCGGGTGATGAAAATATCGTTTTCGTTTTGTTTTTTAATTTTTTTCAAATACTTTTTTTTAATTATTTTCAAATATTTTATCATTTTGAGTTCAAAATTTAAAAAAAAACTATTGTTACATATATCTCCCGAGTAGACCAAGGACTGATTATTTTCAGCAAACGTGGATCCATGGCAATTATCCCATTTCTATCGAAAATTATTGGGATAACCCTGGGTTTAGAACAACAAACCCTGCATCTCACCGGGGTTCGTGGCACGCATTTAGCAGAACACAATTTCTTGCATTTACTTCTGAAAATGCGAGGAAAATAGAAAATTTTGAGTCGCATCGGTTGCAACCACATATTTCCCAATTTTTAACGAATGAAATTTTCAATTTTCGCGATACATGCGCCATCTAACTGGTAAAAAAATCAAATGAGCCTAATAATTTGTAAATGTATACTGTACATTCTTCCATAATGAAATCCTGCCTAGGTTATTCAACGCAAAAAGTAAGTGTAACGTGTTACTTATATACCTCAGCAGAAAGTAGCGGATGTGCACTAGGTAGCAGATCTGGCACCGACCCGTCTAGAACAGACGGACATTACAGAAAATATAGTTTTGACTCAGCACATATAGAAACATGGAGACATTTCAGCATCATGAGAAATAATCGAGAGATAACACGTGCGAGTCAATCATCATCACACATTCATATTGTTGGAAGCAAAGCCATAATGCCATCTTCATAGGTGGCAATACACACTCCCTTCCATTTATTGGCATAGTAGGATATTGGAAGTGCATTTATAGAATGAAAATCCAGACGACCGACGTGAATTGGTAATGACAATGTATAGTAATTTATGGCTGAGACTCGGATGAGTAAGACAACAAATTAAAAAAAATAACAAGTGCATCACGCATAGCATTATCAGTCAAAAATGCACATTTTCGTTTTGAAACCCACCTCAAAATCAAATAATGAACAAGTTTTTAGCCCTAAAATCACTATCTAGAGCAATAAGAATGAAAAACTAGTTACGAGCACCAAAAGTGTATGTACAATGCATCGAATGTTGTAGTAGGCATATACAGAATAACATGACTAACTTCGTACACTACAGATGAGCATAAGAATGGTTACCAAGTAAGTAAACCGCCAGACAGTCAGAAAAGCCGATTTGAGAAACAAGAATTATCGATCCTGGCCTGATATAATGAAGTCGAAGAGCCTATTGGAGAACATTTTTCAGTTTGATACGTATTTATTTGCTGAAAAAAACGTTTCCGAGCATCGACTAGTCAGTTGTTTATTTCTTCATCTCATTAGCGTTAACTATCCACTTCCATAAATCCATATCCAAAATCCATTAAAAGGCTGTAAAATGAATCAAATTTGAACATCGTGTACGCAAAGTGCACGGTTCGAATCCTTATGGAAATAATGTTTTGTTTTGGAAAAAAATTTGGAACCGACTATATTAAGCACTGGCCTATGCCTCAGCATTGTGGTCTAGAATACTTCTTTTGTCTACTCTGCTGCATCACTGTTACGTGCCGAAACATGTAGTTTGAAGAACTCCAAAATCGTTTATCGAAGTGAGACTTCTGTGACATATGGAACTTTGACAGCTGAATTCTGAAGGAGCTATATTTCTGGATGATAAACGCGACTTGTCAAGGGGTTGAATTCTTCTGACCTATGGCGTGTCATTAATTCTTCATTTTGAATGGTTCCTTGCATGTTATTTTAAAAATTTTCACTCCTACGCGAATATTTCAGTGGGTCGTTTTATCATTAGGTTAGTCACATTTTTACTTTTTAAAATAAATAACTACAGTGTTCATACAAAAAACAGTGGAACAAAGGAATCTTTGATTTGCCATTATTTCGACTTTGACAGGGTCCTGGATTATCGACCAAAATAATCATGTTTATTCGGCATTAGATTAATTGATTGTCTTCCATTTTTATTTAGCCGACTGATTTTCCGATTGGGGGTCAAAAGCGCGGTCAGTTCAAAAGCGCAGTTGCTTCAAAAGCGCAGCCAGTTGTTTCAATAGCGCAGGAGCATCAAAAGCGCAGCCAAAAGTTTCAAAAGCGCAGTTAGTTATTTCAAAAGCGCAGTCAAATGTTTCATCACGGCGCCAAAATTTCTGTAATCGCAATCACTGTGATGCCCGATTATTAAATTTTTCAAAATTGTATCATTGCAAACGATAATTGTTGAATATAATTCATTATCTTCTTTTCCACGAATTTTCAAATTTCTTCGCATACCAAACAAACCCAATATTCATTGAGTTCACCGGGGGTTCTAAAAACTTGTTACGATTTTTTACGAAATTGGTAAAGTTGATTTGAATTTAAAGGATTTGCATACGAAAGAATCTTGGTTTTCGGAGAATAATTTAACACGTAGCTCGCTTCACCGAAATTCATTGGAATGGTACAATTCAGAACAAATTGACAAGAACGATTTTACAAACGATGGAAAAACAGTCGAAAACGCTTTTGTGAACTTAGCACCATGTACAAGTTGCCTATTTTGGAAGCACTCAAAAAGAGGCCAAAAAACGACGCTTTTTCTTAATGAGGTCCATTTTTTAAGTATTATTGTCGTGTAACATGCCCACTCAGTTTTCGAAAAATTTATATCTATTTTTAGGTGAAATTTTATCTGTAGCTGACTGTTGCCTGCGCTGATGACCCTTTAAACTATTGTGGAATAGTTTATCACTGACTGTGCTTTTGAACCCATTTGCATTGACTGCGCTTTTGAACATCTGGCTGCGCTTTTGAACCGACTTGACATTTCAAACTATTGTGGAATAGTTTATCACTGACTGCACTTTTGAACCCATTTGCATTGACTGCGCTTTTGAACATTTGGCTGCGCTTTTGAACCGACTGCGCTAATGATTCCTACCCCGATTTTCCCATCTTTCCTCCAATCGTATTCCAAATCGTCTTCCCTCAGCAACAATTTTCGAGTCAAATTTTCTTCACTGCTATAATATCGCTTTATGGAGCTGCAAATTTGGGAGCGCAAGCTATTTTTATAAAATGCCCAAAACCCAATTCAGAAGTGCAGTCGCCGACTGTCGGCGACAAAAATCCTATGATTTTTTAACCTCTGAATTGGACTTTCTTCAAATTGCCTATTCATTCCATAAAGTCACCCACTATCGCCGGTAAAAATCCTAGGATTTTTTACTTCTGAATAGGGCTTAGGATGAGTGCTGTCTTCAAAATGGTTCGAAATTGAACAGTTGTCTATAGAAAAAGTTTTTTGGGTTAATCGAGTAGGCCCGCTAACTTTCATTTCCCGATGATCCGTCAACTCGGGAAGAAGAAAAAAATGAAATAGTACTTATTCCGGGTTTCAACATTTAGAAGCACGAAAAAGGAACAACGACTAAATCTCCAAAATTTTGATGCACAAAATTTACTCCTTTTCAAAAATTTTGACGACAACGCTCATTTTTGTCCCACTCACACGCATGCTGTAAGGCCGCCTATATGATTCCATTCCACTAATTTTGTTCCTCTGCAACGATATCCATTCTTCCAAAAATTTTCGTTTTTTTCGATAATGGTTTTTGAATTTTCGTTCCTTCCACTTCATCTCATCTCTCCTTATTTCACATGATAACATGAAAAAATCAAACTCACAAAGCTTGTGCGTATCCATCAATCAATAACAAGTTTCTCGAAACACATAACACAAACCTACCTGCATTCGTCATGCTTCTCCAAACAAACAATTTTTTCCAGCTCATTTTCCACCCTTCCATATTGATCAAAAAAGGGTTCTATAGGGCGAAGATAAGTCGCTAGATTCGAAAATGCGCAACATCAATCATTTTTCGGGCTTGTTAGCTTTTCTAGCACTAGAAAAAGAAGTCCGCTATAGCGAAACGCAGCATTTGTTGTCCGTTTTTCAGTTTCAGAGATGTTGGAATTCCAGAGAGCAAATATACGTAATGTGTGCGCAGTCCACGTAGCCAAATAATGTGTATATGCAAGTCTTGTCGGCACTTTTTCTCAAAACTTCCAACTTACTTTTTTTAGACTTTTGCTCCATTACACTCCGTGTAATTTATCTGCTTTCGAACTTTTGGATACGTTTTCCCTAATCTCCGAGATCCGCTGCATATTTTTGTGTTTTTCCGTGATTTACACGCATCAAATTTCGTGGCTACAATAACTGTTAAAATTTCTTAGAATCGATGTTTTATCTTGCTTCAAATCGAAGCCTATATTCCTGCGAAACGCATATTAACAGTGAAACTTCGAAGAAAGTGAGTGCAGTTTCATTTTTTGTTTTCTGCTGCGTGAAAATTATTTCTAAACAAAATCTACAGTAAGGGCGTCGGTTCAGGAGACAGTATTTTTTGTCACTTTTTAATAAAAAAATGAAAAATAAACTTTTGTGTTTGATAACCTTCAATTCCAAAAGATTCCTTGTACTGTGTACTTCTCATTATTGGACAATATAACAGTTTTTTGCCATGAATGAGACAATTCGGTGAAACCTGAATTTCGACAAATTAAATCCACGGGGGGAGATGCGACGTGAATGAAAAATAAAAAACGAGAAAATTGTTATTTCGTCGTGTACAACAAATTGAAATTTTTCGTAGTGTGTGAAAGAGGATTTCGACCTACTATAAGGTTTTTTTCGTACCGCCGGGGCTCATTTGGATAAAAGGAACCATGGACGAATTTTTGGAAAATTGAAATGTTCAGATTTTCACCTTCTTTTCAGGCTAGCTCTGTGTTAATCTTCCCAAAAATTTCTTTGTTGCCAATAAGGGTTTGGTCATGATCCTGATCCCGACCGCCATTGTCCAATTCAGTACATGCTTCATGCGTATATTTGAAGCTGATGCGCTTCATTTTAATATTTGTGAATGATCTCTTGAATATTTCAGTATTAAATTGTTGATCATGATGAACTGATGATGAGCTAACAGAATTAGACCCTGTTGATAATAAAATGGAGTCACCATCATTTGATGAAAAATTTTCATTTTCATCTAAATAACAACCATGTTTCCAGTCGCCTAAATCTAATAAAAGAACTGCAAATCCTGAAGCATTAGATGTTCTCGAAACGCTTTTCATTGGATTAGCATAGCTGATTCTAAGGGAAGCTAAATCATGTTGTTCTTCGGAGGGGTTAAATTTTACAATATTCAAATCGATTTTCTGCGAATGTTGAGCTAAGACAGCAAAAATTTTGGTACGTGACACAAATTCTCAGAGTGTAATAATGCTAAAACCCGATTTGAGTAGTAGAATTTTACTCAAGCATGCATTCATTTCAGTTCTCAGGTGAAACCTTCAGTTCACGAAGTTCAAGGGACGTATGTCAAAACTAGCTTGTGCCTATTCTACCCTAAAAACGTGCAATTTTGTCAAGCTAGAAGCTAGTTAATATTTTAAGAATCTTGATGATGCGACATTGTGATATAAAGACCTATAATCTGTTTTTCTTGAAGTGCTTCCAAATAATAAAAGTGGAAAGCAAGTAGTATTTCAGATTTTTGCGATTTTCTGACAAACAATATATCATGAAGGACTAGAAATTTGTGGGCATGCTGAACTAACCTTTACCAATTTTTCGAATGGAAAATTTTACAGTAAGAACTTTATGTAAACGATTTTGACGACAGTACTGATTTGTGTCACTTTTCTATGACAGTATATGGGTATGAGTGTATGGTAAAACCTAGCCTGAACTGTTGTAGTTTCTACCTAGCAGTGATGTCTTTTAACATGCGGCCCAAGGAGTACGATCGAAATCACTCAACACTAGTAAAACGTTTGTTGTTGTTTAGAAACTTGAACCCTGTTGTCATTTGCTTTTCTTCTTAGCCAATGCGACTTTCCAGATTACGGTAACAATAAATGTGTTGCTCAAAACTTCGAAAAAAATAATGATTAGTTTCACAAATGACACTTCCGGTAAAATCCGAATTGAGATTGTAAAAAGATCGATAAATTTTTGAGTTTCATTTTTTCATTTTTTAATGCAATTTCGATATTTTCTCGTCATCGGAGCAAATCCCGATCCCGAAGAAAACTGCACGCGGCCGACCACTATGGCCAATTTAAGAATCTTAGAGCCGATTGAAAGTCATCTTGGGCCCAACGAAAAGCCTCTAAGGATTAAAGGAATATTGTTCAAATTGTCCGAATCGCTGTATTTGAAATGATATAAATCTATCAACGCAATCTTACATCAATGCACATCATGCAAAAAATTTTAGGGATAAAAGTCGCCAACCCTCAATGGTGAATGGTGTTGTTGTACAATAAAATAAAATTTATCCTTTGGTGTCTAGTTCGCAGAATTTTAATTTCATCGTCTATAAATCTATCTAAATTTATATAATCTACAAAAGGTAACCAAATTTTGATTAGACGATGGAATAAGATTTTTTTGAAAAATCTTTCGTGATCAAAATGCATTGACATACGTGACTACCATTTCCTCGCACTGGAAATTTCACTTGACGAATCCTTTTGCTACATCTACAGTAACATCGCTCAGTCACTGTCGTATATTTTCTGGGTGGCTATGTCTGCAAGATTTATCAAGCACCTTGGCCAGTATCCAGAAAAAACCAGAGAAGGCACCAATATTTGCACATAATGTCTCTCTACCCTACCTACTGGATATTTTTTACATGACCATTTTTCAACCCCTTTGAGCATACACAAAAGAGCTGGGGCAAAACCCGTCTTTCCGCGACTAGTCAAATTCCTTTTTCTACACAAAACCGTTTTTGGTACGATATTTGTGTTACAGTTTTCCATATTTTACTCAAATAACGTTCTCTTGCTTCCCATAGTATATCATATGGAACCTGTATACAATAAAAAGCCCCTGGGCAAAATACAGTATTGACTCGGTGCACCACTTTTCTTCACGTCGATGTTGTGTTCGCCTTAATTCTCCCATCGTTTGACTTTTATTTATTTTCCCGAAAAAGTGTTAGTCGTAGTTTTGATTTCTTTTAGGCAGTTCAAGTTTTTCAGGGCCGTGGAAATGATTATACGGATTAAATTTGCATAATTTCTAAGCAAATTTCGGGTGCTTGGATACGCTTTGTTGGTAGGAAGAAAAAAGGTGAGTCTTTCTATTCACCGTTGATGATCATTTTCGGTTCGAAGGAGGAAGGTTTTGATGCCTTTTAACACGAGGGAAAAATATAATAAAGCAATTGGTGTACAAAATGAAGGTCTTTTCTTCAATTCCGTTTTTTCTATCGGAAGGAGCATTGAGAAAAAATCTTGTTACAGCTCTATTCTTTTGGTTGATTGCGTCAGTCAGAGCTGGTGGAGTCTCGAGGTCGTTCTTTTTTTGGTGGAACTCATTATAAACAACTGTAGAACGCCCATCAGCCTTTAAATCTTTCATGCATTGTTCTTTGGATAATGGCTTAATTTTATTCAATGATGTCATTTCTTACATTTGTTCGATCGATAGTCAGCGGTTTTATTTTTTGGAAATTTCTCACATTGCAGCTTTTTTGATTTTTCGACTTATTTCTGCTTGCTCTTTAGGTCTCCATCATTCTTGACATTCTTGTTTTTGTTGTTTCTGATACTTAATTGTTGAACTTTTGCCCGTTATATGAGTTTTTCTTTCCTTTCCTTGCTCATCGTTTCCCTCAAAAATCCGCCCAACCAAACTTTTCAAATCTTTTCCCTTCCATTCAGCTCCTTAAATTTTTTCTTTCTCGGTGTCCAGTAATTATGGTGTAGGGGTGTGAAGTGAAAATTATGGACGTGACAGAAAATTAGACATTCGCACTGCTTTCTTTCCAAGGGTATGGATGAAATCGAGGCAGTTGGTTATCTGAAAGAAAGTGTTTCATTGCACTCACTCTGATCTCTTTGCTAAAAAACGTAGCGAAGTGGACATCAGTCGGTAGGTCTCATTGATGTATATTCAAAATCAAAGCTCATATTGTCTTACGATGTCTATTCTTGATGGAATCATGGGCGCTTAAGATAGTAAGAATCTGGTTTATTTCTCCCAGATTTGTCTTGCTGCCGATGCATGTGCACCAACTGATGTTCAGCGTGAGGGTTAGAAAATTCATGTGCCAAGAAGAAAAAACGATTGAGGCAGTTTCTAGTCAACTTTTCCAGGAAAATTAGACACGTGTCACAAATATACATCATGTAAAATGCGAAAGTAGAGCACATCGGAGAATTCTGGCTAATTGACCATCGGCGTGAGTTGTGGGTTCTGACCTCACCGAGATCTCTTCGATCCCAATAAATAGTAACTTTTCAAGGCGAGCAGAAAATTTTTCTTCCCAAACGCAATAAATTGGAAATCAGGTAAGATAAGATCTGATTAATAACGTACTTCTATTTTTGACGGAGTTATGGGTAGCTAAAATGAGTCAAAAAATTTCTTTACTTTTGGCAAAACTTTTCTCCTATTAATGCATGGTCATAATTTGCTTTTTAGGCACCCCGTTGACACACCATGTCATCGAAAGTCGTATGCGGGTATTACACCCGTTACAAGAAGGGTCATCTGCCCACCGGCACCATAATAGCCTTGTCGATCTCATTCATAGGCACCATAGTATTTTGCAGCCAAACTTACCGTGGCGCCCAGGAAATACAAAAATTGTCCGACGACGTTTTTGCTTTCTTGATACCTTTGGTAGAAAAAATGAAGATTATTATCATATTTATCGGAATCTTAATGATCGTGCTGACAATTTTGATGAGCATAGTTGGGTTTGCTGCGACACGGCATTATAGGATAATTTACAAGAACGTCGAACTTGCGGATCGTAAAAATTCTCGTTACGGTAGCCGCATTCGTACCGTATTGGCCAATAGAACAGCGTGTACAATATTTTGGATTTTATCTTATATGCTAAATTTTTGTTGGCTCATTTTATTATCGATTACTGTAGTGTTAACTTCGGCCTATTTCGCATTTTTGCCTGTATGCTTGCCTCAAACTGGATTCGAAACAAATTTTTGCTTCAATTTTACGCTTTTTTCCTTGATGATTAGCGGCGGTAAAGACCCGAACGCCGTCGCATTGATTTTATGCGGCGGCCCGGTCGACAAATTTTGCAAACTTTCAAAAGGCGTTATGCCCTGGTTTTGGGGTTCATTCGCCGGTTGTTTGCTAGTTTTGATGGGTTTATCGCATCATAACGCCAGTTTATCGGCCGCCTTGGCTCATTGTCAGCACGCCAAACGTTATCGAAAATTGCATGCGAAATATGGCGCCAAAATAGATTCTTCACGCGTCAGTTCTTCGGCGAGCGATGCGAATTTCGCCAATAATTCGAAAAGTTTAAGTTTGAGCAGTTTGGAAAAACGCGGCGGCGATTTTATTTTACAGTACGATCGACCCTTGGTCCACAAGAAAAACGGAAACGGGTATCTATATCATCAAAATGGGTCATCAGCGTCGGTAGTTAAACTGCCAGCAATAAAAAACGGGAACGTGCAATCGATTAGCATCGATAGAAATTTGTCGAAACGCCAAAAACCAAACGGTATAGTCTGAATATACGAACGGGATCTTGGAACATGGTGCCTGAGAAGTTCTTGTTGCGATAAAGTGCCCATTTTTTGTTGTCATTCACTTATGTATGTGCTATGGCATGACATAATATTTTGTATATTATGAAATTTTCCACCGCTCGACTTCTTGCCAGGATGTCAGATAGGGAAATTCTAAGCAAGTTTGAACGTTTTTTAAGTTAATTCTAGATTGACTGAACGTACTGTAGTGCGTTCCCACAAAAATGCCTTTTTCTTGGACGGACACGGACAGCGTTTTTTTTGTGCATGGACATTTGTGCCAATTGGCACAAAGGGCCAAAAAAATTTGTGCCAATGGCACAAAAAATTTTTTCAGCCTAAAAACATACTGAAAACTTTTAAAAGTTTTATGCCAAAAGTTTGATAAAAACATAACTAAAGGTTACTTTTGCCGCACTAATTTGCATTAAAAATCGTGCCAACTCTATTTTATCTTAAGCACGTCAGTGCGATAAGAAAAACTGATGAAGAAAGCAGTTTACACGATTCGGAAAGAAATCAGATGCTGCGGGAATTCAGATATTTTTATACAATTTTTCAGGCATTTTATATTTTTCTTTAATTTTCGGCTTCGGATTTCTTCTTAACACCGATGTAAATAAATTAAGGATGTCCACAATGATCTTTCCTAAAAAAAGTAGAACGGAAGTAACGTCGCGTAAATTTTTGGTTGAAAAATTGTGCCAACAGGGTAAATTTTTTGTTGTGGAGCGATCTGACGTATTTGTAAAGTTCGTGTTGTTTTCGAGAAAGGAAAGATCGTGATGAGACCTGCGAAGAGGCGTGGCTACGATGTGAAGAAATTATGAAAATGTTTTTTGATGAGAGATCGTTTGTACTGTAGCCAGACGGTTGTGTTTTCTTGTTTGTCTGGAGAGTGTGAGGTTGGGATTTGTATATTAGTAAATTGTGTGAAGAAAGTGTGTTTTACTTTGAGTCAAACTATTTGGAAAATAGTTTGAGTATTTGGGTGAAACTCCTAGCGGTTAAGATAGTAGGGCCCGAGTTTCAGCATCCAAAAACCTTTGATGACCTGAGCGAAGATCCCTGGATAAATTGACATAGCGCTCTCTACGAGCCCGTCAATCTCCTGTGTACGATTATCGTTGCGTTGATTTCGTCAAACACTCCGAGTGTTCCGTTTCTAGCGTTCCGCACGCTTTTCTACGTTCTGTACGTCTCTTCTAAAATGCGCGATAACTCGTCAAGCTACATAGCTTAAACTTTCGTCGTCTTCTTATTTTCTCACGCACGACATTTTCTGTTTGAATCAAACAGATAAAAATTTCGGTTTCCAATCACAGTGAATAAACAGTGGAAGTTAACTAATTCATTTTTCAATCATTGACAATCTCAAAGTTTGTTGCGATCATACAAATCTACTATTCCAATACAATTCTTTCAGATTCCTGACACTTGACTAATATTACACTTTGACTCGGCATGGAGCGCCGAGAAAATTTTGCGTTTTCAGCCCCTAAAATGATTATCAAAGAAATTCGGTCTTCGACTAGTCGAAAAATTTGTGCCAATTGGCACAAACGCCCAAAATTTTTTGTGCCAAAAAACATGTTTTGGCACAAAAAAAAACACTGGATGGAAACCATTTATGCCGAGCTGAACAACGACCACCGTTTTTCCTCGAAGATCTTTTCCACATAAGAACTTTTGTGCATTTTAGGAGTATACCCAAACCACTATTTTTTCCCACCAGCCTTTTCCCCAAATAGGGAAAGGGGTCAAAATCATACCTGTAAGAGTCTAGAATGATGTCTTCAATTTCCATCTTCAATAAACGCAAATGTCCAGGTTGCAAACGTTTAAAAAATTCCAAGCATCGAGAGGAAAAATTGAGAGAATTGATGAGAAATCTCAATTTTGGGCGACATAATGGACTGTTAATGTTTAGAAAATGAAACGAGCTATCTTGATTGATGGAAACTGTTGAGCATTAATTAGTAAGTGGAAGTAGATATGCTAACGGCCGCGCCTGATAGAAAATTGTCAAGATTATACCCATGACTGGCGTGAAGCACCGGAAAATTTTGAGGTTTTGACCCTTTTAAGTCCACCAAAACGCATCTTTTCGGTTTGGAATTCCCCAAAATTTTTTCCTCAATGAGAACCATACCCAAAATTTTTTTCCTCAAAACACTATTTGAGGAAAAAACGGTGGTTGGGGGGGGGGGAGGGGTAAATCCGAAATTTGGGGGGGGGGGTTTGAAAAAAAGTCGAAATTGTTCCCAAAAAAGGTCAAAAAACATACACTTTTTTGCAAATTTTTTTAATTTTTTCCAAACTGGGGGGGGGGGGGGGGTTGGGTGATGTTGGGTATATGGTTGGCCATGTTGGGGGGGGGGGTCCCCTCCAAGTACAGGTATGGTCAAAATTTTTCAAAAACTCAACAGAACAGTTATACGAACCGAATCAAATAGCACTGATGAAAGTTTCCTGAATTGAAAATTTACGAAGCATTTGATTTGTTTGTTGTGTTGCGTAATCTCATATTTAAATCTATTGTCATGTCCATACCCGTATCCAGGCACTGTTTTTTTCCACCAACTTCTTTGCACAAATGTGGGAACTGGAAAGGGGCCAAATTCTTCTTCCACTTGTGGAAAAAATTTTTTTTGGTCTTAAAATCCTCGTTTTCGCTTAAAAATGCTCATAAACGCTTTGTTTGAAGAAGAAGAAGAAAGAAGAAAAATTTATTTTTCGAACGAAGAGAAAAGAACAAAAACACATGTTAGTCTAGAAAAAGAAATACAACAAACATCAAGATTATTGGTTATTAATGCAGTATTTTTAAGTGTTTTTGTTTTTAAAGCATTCTGATAATCATTCTGATCATATATCTCAAAAATTAGATTTAAATTTTGTGTTCATAGATCGTAATTTCGAGAAATTTAACATTCGAAAAATTTTAAAACCATTAATTTGTTCGTAATCATACCTGTAATTGGGGGGGGGTTGGGGGCCCCAACTTGGCCAACCATATACCCAACCCCCCAGTTTAGAAAAAATTAAAAAATTGGCAAAAAAGTGGGGTAAATTAGGGGTGGCAGTGGCCGCCGAATTTACCCTACCTTTAAAATTTTCCTTAGGCTTAGGCTTGGGGTACAGCAGCTGCGCCCGAAGGGCGCAGCGCTGTTTAGGCTCTTCCAAATGAATAATTTGAAGAATGATGAAGAAGAAAAGGTGGACGAATATGGGGACATCCTTGCGTAAGTGATGCAAATTTTTTCCCATAACTTCGCTTTGGCGTTTTTCTCATGCATAATTTCACTTGTTCTTTCTTCCCTTCATCATGAAAACCCCCAAAAACCGGCGTCAGAGAAATTTCGGGGGGGGGGCCACTGCCATCCCTAAAAATTCCAAAAAGTGTATGTTTTTTGGCCTTTTCTGGGAAAAATTTCGATTTTTTTCGACCACCTCCCCCCAAATTTCAGATTTACCCTCCCCCCCCCCCCGCAACTGGTCGGACCTCTTACAGGTATGTTCGTAACCTTTCATAAATTTAGCCGAAAAGCAATGAGTCAGAAGCGTAGAAATTTTCCAAAAATTCTTCCATGAAGCTTTTGAATTGAATTTACGTTAAGAAAAGAACAAACGCTCCAAAAAGTTGAGAAGGTTTACTGACGTGTTGATCTTCCTAAAAAAAATCTATGAAGGAAAAAATGCAAATCTTCATTAAATATAGAGATATAATATGCAAGATTGCCCATTAAACATTAAATAATACGTTCACGATGATGAAAACTATTGAAGATTAAATGGTAAGTGAAGGTAGACATGCTAAAAGCCGCGCCTGAGCTTGGTAATAAATGGTAATGATTAATAAAGTTATTACCGGCGCAAAGCGCCGTAAAATTTTGAGATATGGACCTCCTAAAATGCATCTTTTCAATATGAAAACCCAAAATTTTTCTTCCACATTTGTGGAAAGGCCTCAAAAATTTTTTCCACATTCCAGATTCTTTTTCCACATTATAGTGCAAATGTGGAAAAAAACAGTGTTATCCAGGATTTTCAAAAAAGGGAGAATTTAACAAAAATTTTAGTTTTTGTGTGCTTAGATTAGTGGCTAAATTCTATGTTTGACGACAAGTATGTAAATATAATAATTTAATTTGAGAATTGTGATGTATAAGTACAATTATATTGCTGAAAATTTTATTCTAAAAAAAATTTAAGGGCGGAATTCCCCCCTTTCCCCCTCTAAATACGGGTCTGGTCATGTCAGTGTCGGAACAGACTGCATTGCAGTAACTACAGTTGGCTCAACTCTCAATTTATTGTTAAATTAGGAAGAAATTCGTATTCGTGAGAACAAAATGGAAAAAAAAAATTTCTTTAAAAATCACTGTTCCAAACTGATGATGTTTCAATCATTTGCGGAATTCAAAAAATTATGTTCACAATGTTCAAAAATTAATAAAAACCGCAAAAAATTTTTGTGATAAAATCGAAAAAATATCGCGATTTTCGTTAATACTTAGATGCAGTATTAAAGATTAACTGATTAAATCACGAGATGAGACATCGTAATGATAGTAACAATTATTCAATGCTAAGTGGTAAGTGAAGTAGACATGCTTATGATCGCATCTTAGCTGGCTTATAGCAAAAAATGATCTAAATAGTCATTATCGGCGCGAAGCCCCGGAAATTTGGAATTTTTTTACAAGTCAGTTCTTTTTCCAATCATGGTCTAAACTGGCATTTTCGGACTCCTTAAGATGCCAGCTATCCAGATAAGTTCGAAAATCCAGGGGCTCATGGCATTGAGGAACTTATTTGCATAAAATCTGCACACATACTCCTTGTCACTAAAGATAAATCCTACCTGCTTCAAGAATCGAACCTGGTCCACCAGCCCATGGACTTGATGCGTTTACCACTACACAATTTCACCAGAAAGTATAAATACTATATTCCTTTAAGACCCTTTATACTATTTTAACCAACAACTTGGTTTGGAAGAGCCTCATTAGCGCTGCGCTCTTTCGGCGTAGCTGCTGTATCCTAAGCCTAAGTTAAGGAAAATTTTAAAGGAAAAATAAATGTCTACTCACTAGTCACAGAAATCCATGCTCAAAATTAACAAACAACTCATATACAATAATTAGGCTGAAGGCCGGGAACCGACTTATAAAATTTAGCCGTGAATGAGGTTTTGACCTTCTGAAATCACCTTTCCGACTTGAAAATCCCGAAATTTTTTTAGAGCCCGAAATTTCTCTCACATTTCCAGGTTTTTTTCGCCAAAAACACCGATTTGGCGGAAAGAAACAGTGCCTTAACCTCCGGTGGACTCCAAGTGCATAAGGTTTCACCTTATTCTCTCTACAGACCAAAGGTCCTTAAGGCCAGACTTTCCAGGTAGGGTAAAGTTAAAAATTTGCGGGGATAGCGTAGCTAAATGTTCACTTAACACTTCATTTTGTCTCATAATTAGACTCCCAATGATCAATTTTTAGGACTTTAGGTAGGGGTAATGCACCCCTCATACCCCTCCCTATGGGGTTGTCTGCCACAGACAGACCCAAATTGAAATTGACCAAAATGTGAAATTAAAGTGTTTAGGTTGAGGTCAAGGTTCGTCACATTCTTTAATCTATTTTCTCAAAGCTATTGTAATATAATGAAATAAGATATAAAATAAAATATAATTATATAAGCAGGCTTTTATTTCCGAAAATTCAAATTTCAATACTGCTTTAGCAAGCATATACGTTATTTCATCACTGATAAGTGTGTTGTAATCAGGCCCGTAACTAGCTGGGACGGGGAATCGGTGAATCCCACTGAAATGAAATCGAACAAAAAATTTTCAGCCTGTCTGATAATGCAGCTCGCAGAAAAGATGCATTTTGGTGAACCTTAGAAGGCCAAAACTTCAAAATTTTCAGACGCTTAACGCCGGTCATGACATATATAATATCAATTGTTTTCTATCGGGCGCAGCCATCTGCTTCCACTTCCTAATTGGCCTTTAATCAGTTTCAATCAATTGAATCACCTCATCTTTTTTATTCGTTAAGAGTAGTGCTTCACACAAAATTCTAGGACCCGGGTACCCGGCAGAGGTCCCCAAGGTCGAAAATGTAAAATCGTAAATTTTAAGGGTAGTACTTGAAATATGCTGTGACCTTTTTTTTTGCTCTCATTTTTTTGCGAAGGAGGGATGAGTTGTGGTACTCTAACCACATAGAACTTACAAAAATGAATAATGCCCCTACTTTATGCTTTTTACAGTCAAAAAATATTTACTATTTCAACTCCATTTTCCAGCTCCCAATCATGCAACTTTAATGCACTAATTATACGTACAGAATAGTCACACTTTGAAGACTGTTGTGCCAACTGATTCCTGCACATTTCAAGAATCGAGCACAACATACGTTTGGAAACATTGTTTCAACCAGCATCTTCAGCAGTATAGGCTTATCCTATCACTGATTAGGCTTGGAACAGTGCTTCCAATTGAAAGTCCTGATGCTGAATGTGGCTTTAGTATTATTAATCAAATTAGACTATAAACTACGAGTTTGAAACCAAGTACCACTCCTGATCCACGTCAACAGACCTCACATGTCTCAACTCATAGCAGGAAAGTATGCCACAGCTTGGGTAACCATATGCGCACAGAAGACCCAACGCAGAAGCGGGAAAAAGAAAAGGAGAGCATGAAGAGGCAGAATTTCAAGAACATAATGTTTTTCTTCCCTAGGGGCGATTTTTTTTATTAATCACATATACATAAGTCATTATTTCATCTCCCAATTATATTTATAACGATTTCCTACAAGTAGTATATATTAATGTGCTGATATTCTTTCCTAAAAATCGCTATATGGCAGAGAAGTTGCATACTTTCCCATTATCATTTGCTCAGTAAATGTGTCAAAAAGAGCAGTGAGTAATTCCTCAGAATCACACTTTCTGCAATTTTTCTCGAATTAGTATAACCTACTGGGGAGAGGATGAAGTCTATCAAAATTTTTTGCCATAGTGAGCTGTTTTTATGGGGGTAGTAAATGAATTTCCAAATCTAAGACGGGGTAATACCTCCCCATACCCCCCATGGGGTGCTCTGGTACCCGGGTATTTCGGGTACCCGGGTTATATGCAAGTATTTAAAAAGTCATTGAATGAACGCACTCCATGAAAATTTTCAGAAAACTCATAAATCTTGAGGTATGAGCCTTGCAAAGTACCACTAAACAAAAGTTAAGAAAAACCAATAACACATTTTTTTCAAAAAAAAAAAATTTTTCGTTTTAAAGAAAATAAATATTTCAAAATTTCTTACACTTTTAAGCAAATTGTGGTGAACTGGTCACGCATCACAACTATTTGATGAATCCATTTCCAAACTAGATATCCCACTAGGTCCGGGTTTAACCGTCTCTACCGGTTCATCATCATCGATTTTTATGTCTCTTCAATCTTATACATAATGCATCTCTCCAACTTTTGTTGTTTTCTCATACTGTATCGAATACCAATATTTCACAGAGGCATAATTTCTCGAAGACTTTTTTATATTTCCGTTTCGTGCTTCATTGTTAAAACACGTAGATTTTTTGTTGCTAGAAATACGCTACAGTCAGTGGCGGATCCAAAATTTTTTCTGGGGGACGGTGCTCGAAATTAAGTATTTTTCCACAAAAAATTCAAAAAACTTTTCAAATTTGCCTAAAGGTATACAGAAAAAAATCGTATTTCAAAAGTTTCGGGGGGAGCGGCCGTCCCCCCGCACCTCCCCCTTAAATCCGCACTTGTCTACAGTGACTTTTTTTAGAACCATAAGCGGCCTTGTTAACACGTTGAGCAGGTAAATGCACTGAATTAATAAAGGAAAATACGTTCATTCAGTGTAACTGCACATAAATACAAGTAATAGTATACAAATATTCCGTTTACACAATATCTTGTTGAGACCCGGATACCCGGGTGTATCCGAAATATCCGGGTACCCGATGGGAAGCACTAGTTAAGCGTCAGTATTTTGCCGAAAATTGAGATTTTTGATCAATCCTCAATTTATTTTCTCGATGTCTTGGAACATTTCAAACGTTTCCAACGTGAACTTTTGCATTTATAAACGATGAAGATTGAGGACATCATTCTAGACTGTAAATTTGGATCTTCTATTCAGCAATGTCTGTTGCAAAGGTTCATCTTAACAATGAGAAACAAAATTACAATCCATTAGTATGATTTTAATTCACATTTCAATGTTGCGAAGATTCATTTTCTAGGGTTGAAAAATACAAAATTTTTTCGGCGTTCCGCACGGGAACAAGAAATAAATTAAATTCGATATTCATAATAATCAGAATTACAGAAACATTAATAATACCGATGAATTCATGAGAAACATATCGTTAGTATGCTTTCAACTGTTGTAGAACATTAAACCAATGTGTCATTCATCAACTCAATGTGACTTGGTTAGAATTTTCTCTATGTTTTTCTCATTTTTGCATGTTGCTGACTGCTTAGAGATCAAAATGTTTGGGTATGCTCCTAAAATTCAAAAAGACATTCCTGGCCACACAAACGTTTTTAAAAATGCGGAATATTTTTGGAAAATTAAGAAAAAAATTTTGGGTATAGTTCTCATGCGGAAAAAATCTTCGAGGACAAAAACAGTGTGCAGCTTCATTATTAGAATGTAATGACAGTAATAGTGAAACTTAGTTTAATTTGAATAGATGGTCTTATTCATAGTTTAGTTCCAACTCAAAAATAAATTTTGATCATGAGTACTCTAAATTATGTGTTTGAACTATCCATTTTCGAAGATTTTTCGAGCCTAAAGAAGCTAAAAGTCTATTTGTTTTGGAGCTTCGCTCCTAAAAGTCGATTTATTCTAGAGCTTCGCATTATAGCAAAGTTCGTACATAAAACTTCGGTTTGAAGACTTTCTCCCTTCCGACTTCGAATTCTCCCTTTCGACTTCGAATTCTTCCTTCCGACTTCGAACCATCAAATTTTTTTTCGCCATTCAGCGAAAGAGTCCAAATTTTTTTCGCCAAAAACAGGGTGCTAAAAAATGCAAAATTTTCACGGCGCTACGCGCCGCCGAGTCAGTGAGTATATTATTAACTACTTTCTATCTGATTCGAACGCGAGCGAATTCTCTAGGAAAAGTGTATTTGATGATGATTTTATTGGCAGCAGCACTAAGCACGGTTAAAATAATATAACGGAAATAAACGAATAAGTCAAGACATAAAGGATAAATAAGCACGATATTAGCGAATATGCTGTGCGTGGTCAAAAAGCCATATAGCTCTTGCAGTTGACCAAAATTGAATTTATCCAATTTAGAACTAAAACGTTACTATTTCTAGATGTGATTATTGATTCCAGAAGTTTTTTCCAAATATAGGAATAAATCTAGTCGTAAAAAAGTATTGCTTAATATGAGCCCTCGGAATATCTGTTTTTAACTTCCAACCGTGGCTGGATTGGGTCTGAGAATGTGTAATGGTGCAGAAATCACTTAACCTTATGTCTACTTCATGGTTTATTATCTTATATAATATAACCAATCACTAAGGCTTAGATTATGTTTAGGCTGTGCTTAGATTAAAAAAACAATATTGAGTCGTGCAGGCTATACTTTATGTTAGCGAAAAGGCGGAGGTGTGGGCGGGGGTCAGATGAGATTCTGAGAAAATCAGTGCGTTTTTGGCTAAAACATGCACACTTGTAATTTTACATAAAAATTATGGAAATCGGCTCGGATTTTGTTTGCCGCTGCTAGGAGTTTTCATCTGATTTGACTCGCATCCACCCAAGAAAAAGGCCGAAAGTCGAGGTTTGGCGAATTATAGAGTATGTCGACTTGTAAAAATTTTCACCTTAAGCGCCTTCCTTGGGAATTCTAGTATCTTTACCCAATTAACATTTAGTTTTTTTCAGAAAAAAGCGACAGGGCAAGTTCTGACTGAACATACAGGCTTGTTTGCTGTTTTTACAACTATTCAGCTTATATGTCGAATAGTGACATAGTTTTCTGTGGAACTTACAGTCGAGGGCTAGAAAATTTCGTCCAAGATTATTTACTGAAAAATGAATCGTTACTAATTATCGATCATACCTTCGAAGGACGAGTGTATTTCCGATATTCGGCGTCGTACGATCGGAATTCTTTACAAAAATTGAAATATTTCGAACGATTATTTTTTAACGTTCATTATGAAAGTATTCGTCGTAGAGTATTGACCAAATCGGAACATTTGGGTTTGATTAAAAATACTTTTGTCAAAAGATTGGACGATTTGAAAAGATTGTTACACATTTTGTTGTCCTTAAAAAGTAAATCAATTGTCGACGATAACGACGTTGGTTTCAGAATAAGTTGCAAAATTAACGGAAGGATGAAAAATCGAATCGACTCCAAGGTAATGTTTATTTGAGAAATTTTGCTTGTGTATTGTAATTCGCAGTTTTTTCAGAGACTTTCACAAGAATTGAGCATTATCCTTAGAAAATCAATGCATTTGATTGCGAATCTCAAACGACCAGATGTAGAAGTTTCACTCAAATTGAACGACGAGGGATTTTTCATAGGACTGCCAGTTTTCGAGTAAACTAAAAGTCGATTTCTGAGATAATAACGCTTTAAAAATAGTGCTTACCTATTATCACCCAGTTTTTTTACGCTAGGTTGAAAATGGTAATTGTTCGCACAAAAATTTTAATTCATAAGGTAAACAGCGAAACTGGAAAGGAAGAGAATTCTATTCTGAATTTTGACGAAGTTATCCTCTTTTTCATTTTCAAAAACTTTCAGTCAGCCACTTTCTATCCGATCTTATATGGATCCGGACGGTTTGCGAAGTCCTATTTGTGATGCCATGGTTTCTTTGCTGGACCGAACGTACCGCTTTATTCTGGACCCATTTTGCGGCACGGGAAACTTAGTTAGAGAAGCGGCCCTAGAATTAGTATGCGGAGCGTGTGAATAAAGTTGTAAAAGTTTAGTTAATTTTGTGAGTATGATAGTAAATTTTTAGACCGCTGTGGTCATTGGCATGGACAGCGACTGTTACAGCGTAGAAAAATCACAGCGCCAGAATACGAAAGGCAAATATAAGGCAGGTGAGACTGCACAGCGCATAATTGAGTGAAAAATCTATACAGATGAAGATTCCGACGCTATCAGCATTTCGTTTTTTTGTTATTTCTTGGGTGTTTTTTTCTACTGTGTTTTTCTCTCATTCTTTACCTTTAAGTGTGTAGTTTTCACTTATTCTTCCATAATTCAGTTTTCTACTTTTCCATCCAAAAATTCTATTTTCTCGTTTTTCTAATTCAACTTTTTCTTTTCAGAGTATGCTGAATTTCTTTTCAAAACAGCATTACCGTTTCGCAATGGTCAATTCGACGCTATTTTAACGGATTTGCCTTTCGGTCAAAAATTCGTATGCCAAAGCGCCGACGGTCGCGGTACAGAAATGGATATAGCGTTATTTTACGAAAGGATATGTCGAGAAAGTTTACGGTAAGCTCATAAAACTTTGTTTATGCATAATACTTGCATTGAAAAAACGAGCAGATATTTTCAATTTACAGTCAATTTGGGAAGGTAGCTTATTTATTGCCAGCTTTAATAGACAGCGGCGAAATTCGTCTATTACGCAAACGATCCACTTCATGAAAAATAACAAGAAAATTAATGGTAGAATTTTTCCTTTTAGATTACTTGATCGTGGCGGTCGAGCGATTTTCTTGACTGCGCGAAATTTGCGACAAACTTTGGCTTCTGCAGCCGAGAAAGCCTACGATTCTAAGAAAAAATTCGCAGTTTCGCAATATTACGACGTTTCACTTGGCACGAATGAAGCCTGTATTGTATTGTTTAACGTTGTATATGAGTAAAATTCACTTCAGTGATCGTGTGTGTTAAAAAATTCGATTTAGCACTGGGTTGCACGACGCTTTGTGCAAAAAAGAACTATTGGGGCAAAAATTTCAAATTTTATACATTATGACCCAACCATGAAAAGACCTGCTGACGAATCGGTGTCCTTGCAGCTCATTTCATTTTTGATGTACACTATATTTCTTCATTTACCGTTTTCGACAAACTTCCACATTCAAATTTTGAACCGAAGATGTTTCTGTTCAGCAACTATATATTCAACGAGATCAATTTGCTTATCCTACACTTTCTCTATAGTGTCTGTTCTTTTAAATGTTTTAAATTGAAAAATGACAAAAGCAATTGCTGCTCAGCTTTGAATGTTCTTGAAAAATTGGTAATGGTTAGTTAGTAGAGTTGCACCAATCGCGTGTGAGGGTTGTGAGCCTCTAAGTCGACTGTCCGAGTAAGTCGACCATCCCAGGTGAGTTGACTAGCCGACCATTCCAGTAGGTCGACTGCACTGCAATTCAGCATGTCTTTTTCACATGAGTGTAAGCCTAAGAAACTGATCTCGCAAATTTTGATCGTTAAACTTTCGTGGAATTTGGGCTATGCCCGGTTCTGATTGATTTTACCTGTCGTCAACTCCGTGGGACAGTCGACATACCAGTACGGTCGACTTACTAGAACGGTCGATTTACTGGGATGTTCGATTTAATGGGATGACTCGTGTGACATACGCTTTAGCAGGAGAACAGTAGTAGTATACTTGTTTTCTACTGCTATTATAAACCCTATTCAGAAGTGAAAAATCCTAGAATTTTTATCAGCGACAGTCGGCGACTCTAAGGAATGAATAGGCAATTTGCAGAAAGCCCAATCCAGAAGTAAAAAAATCTTGGGATTTTCGTCGCCGGCTGCACTTCTGAATCGGGCTTAACAAGCATTTCAATGGGAAAAGAGCATAGACCGAGGTCATCGATGTTCAAAACTATACATAAAAGTTCTGCATACTTATTGACTAAAGAAGGAAAATATACTCCAACTTTCCCCACGTTTTCTACTTGAAAGTCCATTAGAAAAGTTAAAAGAGTACTATTGGTTTTGGATTAAAACTGCGCACAAAATATTGTTTCTCCGCAGCATAGCGTTCTGTCTTTCTTTTTCTTGTGAAATGGCAATCATCAGTAGCAAACCGGCTTGATTTTTATATTTTAGTTGAAAGTGACTTCATTATGCTTTCGTCCATTGAATGCTGCCTAATTGTGGTTTTGATGGTCGATTTCTTTTTCATACGTATACAAAGCAGTCCCATTAGGCGGCCCGCACAAGTCAGTTGAAATTTCTAGTTTAAATGACTTTAAAGATGCCCTTTTTGAGAAGTTCGACCTTGTCTAGGTCGGGTATGAGTCAAAAATTAATTATTCCTAAAAATCAGATACCGATTGTATAACCTATAGTCTGTTTTTTTATAAAATGCTACCAAATAGAAAAGTGACACAAATCAGTACTGTCGTCAAAATCGTTTACATAAAATTCATTTTGTAAAATTTTTGACTCGAAAAATTGCTAAGGTCAGTATGCCCACAAATTTCCAGTCCTACATGGTATTTTGTTTGTCAGAAAACCGCAAAAATCTGAAATACTACTTGCTTTCCACTTTCATTATTTGGAAGCATTTTAAGAACAACAGACTAAAGACCTGATGTTTAACTCGAGCTCGCTTTTTAGTTCTTAACTCCAGGTTTATCTAAACTCGACGTCGGTTTTAACTTCCATCGGTTGCAAAAAACTCGAGCCTGGTTTCAACTGTTTCAACTGAGGGGCCGGTTTTATCAAACGGGGTTTAAGCTGCCTTAAGCTGTAGCTTAACACTATGTTATGCCATAGCCGTTAAGGTAAGCTCGGCTACAGCAGCTCAACTCGTGTGTTGTATTTTACTTTTGGGGCGGTGATGATGCGGCGTGAGCAGGATTGGGATTCCGAGGTTGCGTCCTTAATGTACGTGCTTCCCACACCCACGTTTACCCGATAACCTGATTACTGGTACTTAAACCCCAACACTAATTGTCCCAACAATTAAAGAAAAGTCTAATTTCTTTAATTGTCTCCCTTATTGCGCAAGATCGAAGGGCGAGAATTTTCTACCTTTTAATATTAGGCAACAAAACACAAAAACTTACATGAACAAGGCGGAGATGGGCGAGAAAATAGAAACACAAAATCTACTCCCACGCACGGGCGAGAAAAGACGAAGGGTGCGTGGTGGGAGGCAGCTAGTAATGACTAGTGGTGGCCAACGGGGCGCACAACTAGTATGAAACGCATAAAAAATTCAACAACAATAATAATGATAAAGAGAGAGACCAGCGCACGTGTACCGACGTGTGCTACAGTAAGATGGCTGCTAGTGGTCCGCGTTGCTCTCTCCACTTGCCACCTGCGGGCCTCTAACGCGCTTTGACAAAACGATAAAAATCGGCGGAAAACACACTACAACACCCCTCCCCCTTGCAGTAGATGGCCTTAAGCGATCGTCAAGAAATACCGAAAAACATGCAAGGGGAAGGGCTCCGCCACTACAGGCCGGCACCAGGGTTGCCGAAGGATTCTTCGGTGTCACACAGTGGGGCCGGCGGAGTTGTTGGGGTAGTTTGAGCCGATTTTTGTGGCCGCGACAACAGTGGGTCCGGCAGCGGAGGCAAGGAAAAAGAGCGGTGCAAGTGGGGGCGTGTAGCGGGCCACTGGTGGTCATCTTACTGTGTGGTCTTAGCATCGGCTGCACGTGCGCTGGAAACACTAGTACAAAAAATAAAGCACAAACGAGATTAGAAATTAAACAACCGGTTTTAGACGAGGTTAAGAAAAACAAAACACAAAGAAAAACAAAGATTACTGTACAAAAAGCTTCTTTCTAATGGCGGCGTCGGTGGCGAGTATCAGAGGCAGATCGGTAGTTTCGAGGAGAATCGCGGCGGTCGCGCTCGTTTCGTCGGTATCGGTCGTTATGGTAGCCATGTGGATCGCGATGGTCGTCGTGGCCATCAAAACGGATATTACGGGAGCCGCGGTTTCGACCGTAATCGGTGTAATCACGGTGGCGTGAGGACGATGTATACGTTTGCGATTGAAGCGGGGAAAGTGGATTTATGCCTCGAGGGGGCAATTGCATGGCAATCAATGACGGACCATCGGACGGCAGCCCTGTTGGCGGCAACGGTCGCGGTGGCAATAGATTCCACCGGGCAGAGAAGTTGTGCCGACGCAGCAGGGGTGGGGGGCGATCCGTTTTGCAGTGATATTGCAAATAGATTCGTTGAATGTCGGCGATTTCCGGCGGTTGGGGAAACGGGGCGAAGCGCGGATAAGCCATCCAGCTGTCGACTAACCCGACAGCGGTGTTGTAGGCTTGTAGCAAACACGATGGGCTATCCAACCCACGAGATTCGTAAAGAAACAAGGCCAGGTGGGCGGTGTGAACGGTGTCAACGACGTCGAGCTCCTCAGCCCAAAGGCCAGTGACCCATCGCAGTATCAATGCGGCCAGGTCGTGCGAGACTGTTGGTTGTTGTTCGTGATACCCTGGGTGGTAATGTTCTCGAAAATATTGGTACAACACAAGCAAAGCGTTTGTAGCACGGATATGCACAGGCATGATGATGCGAATACCGAGGCGGCCGAAAAAGTTGATCAAAACCATTTCGTGCAACGTACGCGGCATGAAGAATTCAACGGCGGGATCGATACGTGGCGGGTAGCGAGGCATTACTAGCGTAACACAATGCGGCGAATCGGTTGTGCGGAAATGCGTATAGTTAGGCAATCGCGTAGCTTCGCTAGGCAAGCGGGGCTCAATAGTTGGCGCGGAACTTGGTGGCGGAGGGACTCCAAGAACCGGCCTAGTTGCGATAGCCAATGGCGTTTGGGGCTGCGCGGTACTCTGAACCGACGTCGGGGCTGTAGACAGCAGCGACGTGGTGTGAGTTACCGGAGTCGGTGTAGCGGATGTCGAAACTGTAAGCGGCTGCGATGCTACCGTAGGCGGGATCGAAGTTGCAGCTGACGTGGCAGGTTCCACGTTGATAGGGGGCGGCGGCGGGAGCGGAGCTTTGAATACGTCTTTCGGCGGGTTTTTTAAGGCTTCCAGACAACGTTGAATTTCGGCATCTCTATGCAACGGGCTAATGAAATCCGTCAACTTGGGTGGTGACCGGCGGAACTGGCGGCGGTGTGCGTCCTCGTAGAAATCAGTAGAATGTACCTGGCATGTTTGTTCGCTTTGAGTATGGTGTTGCGGTGCATCATCACGGCGTTCTTGTTGACGGCTATCGCGGCTGGTTGGTTGACCTTGCTGAGGTTCTCTACCGTGATGATCATCACGAGAGTGAAACTCGTGGCCTGAACGGTGACTGTCAGCTTGGCGAGCAGGCAGCAGTTGCATTGCCGGCACTGCTGCTTTGGTTGTCGTAATCTTGGGTTTTGGCGTTGAGGTGGCCAGTGAAGATTTTTCGGTTTCTTTGCGGGCTTTCTTTCTATCACGTTGTTCGGGGCGATGTGTTGTGCATTCGCTAGGCGTTTTGCCGCGCTCAGCACGGGAAGTGCTGGGTGGCGGCGTGCGCCTTATACTCGGTTCGTCTGTTGTTCGCGTTTTGTGAGATTTGCGGTACGCCGATTTGTCTTGAAGGTGTTGTTTTCGCTTTATTGAGTGTTCATACCCGCCAGGTCTTCGGATAGGATTTCCATGGGGATCTAGAGCCGGGGCGGACGTGCTGGGAGCCTGTGGGGTTTGAACATCCACAGGCGCCATTTCGCGGGTTGAGGCGGTTGCGGCACTGGTGGCGGTCACGAAATGATCGGCGGCAGTAAAGGAACCTGCGGTTGCATGATGGGTTGAGCCACTACCAGAGCCGTTTGAGCAACTTGCGTAAGCGGGGCGATCAACGTCGATGGGGGCAACAAGATGCGTTGTATCTCGTCCTTTAGTGCTGCGGGGTAGTCTTTCCAATGATGTTCAGGGAACAACATTCTGGGCGGCGGGGCTGGGAAGTGATACGCGGCGAGCGCTGCGACCAAGGCGTCGTATTGAGTGGCTGAAATGATTTGTTGTGAAAAACGTACAGGAGCACTATACCTGGCCGCGGCAACGGTGGCAATTATCGGAGGTCCCGGCAAAACTGCCAGTGTTGCCAAATATATTCCCGGGTCCACGGCGGGTGCCGTGGTCGGTATCGGAGCTGCGGGTTCTATGAGGGCAACGTCCATAGATGTGGATTGATCTACTGTGCTTTTTCGGGTATATCAGTCAACATTTGTTCTGACATCATAGTTTCGGAATCGATCGCGGCAGGTTGGATGGGGGTAGATTCGTCCATCGGAGCCGGGCAATGTTGGAAATTTTGTCAAGCATGAGTTTCAAGAAATCGGAGATCTGCGTAGCGGTTGCCGTGATATCAGATGGTGCGGCGGGCATAGGAAGGGCCGACGCATCTGTTGACGGCGGCAGCTTCGCTATGTTGAGATTGAAAACGGGCGTATCAAGTAACTCGTCATCGGCGGGTTCAACTTCAACATCGATGGGGTGATTGAGCAGTTCCTCAGCGGTGAGCGTTTGCGCGGAAGCCGTAGTCGGCATGGGGTACGTGTACACCGGCGCGGGGGACGAAAAGCGGTTTTGAAAGTCGATAAGTGCGATAAACGATGAGTAGAAGTGAAAACGGCTGTGCGGATTGGCCGTGTAGTCAAATTCATCGATTTTGATTTCTTCGACGGACGTTTCCATGTGGAAGTCCTCGTTGAAGACAATCGGGCGTAACCCGAACGGATTGCAGATATATGTGCCGGGATCGCTGGGGAAACACGGTTCCCGTTTGGGGATGCGATTCATCCAATTCGTAAGGAGCGATTTAGGGTTCCCATCGCTGCGATACCACATACACTCGTAGAATGCAGCGCATATTTCCGGTTTCATCGATTGAGCGTGGCGAAGCAGTAGGTCCTTGACAGAGGCGTATTCTTCAGCGGAGCATGGCGACGCCAAAAGTGCAGCCAATGGCATGAAAGAAGTCAGCTGTCGGAACCAATCTCCGTCCACCTGTAAAAAATTAAGAATGGTGAAGGGGTGATAACGATAATGAGTACTGTAATAGGTGTGCTCGCACAAGGGTTGATCGGCGGCAACGCGTTCGGTCCAGAGATCGTCAACCTGGTGATGAAGGGGCGGTAATGCGGGGTCATCGTATTGCATCTGATCGCGGATGGCCAACTTGTATATCGGGGAAACCGGGAAGTTGAGCAGCTTGATAATCCGGTCGGTGAGGTTGCTCTTCATGGCCGAGGTGACGGCTGCTTGAAGTCGCTTGGGATCGTCAAACATGGATCGTGGTTTGAGAGTCAGATCTTCGTCGTCGGGAACGTCCGGTGATTTGTTCCACTCGTCTTTTTGTTTCTTCTTCTTTTTCTTTGGCGCTTTCGGAGCGGTGAGAAGTTTCGGATGGGTTGTGCGCGTCAAAACTTTGATGTCTCGAAAACCATTGGTTACCGTTCCTAAACAAAAAGACCGACCATGGTCGGACGCTGTGCAATCATACATGAAAAATTTATAAGCTGAGAGAACTTCGTCTCGCATAATCGCGGGTAAGGCGACTTGCGATGTCCTTGGATATATTCGGTTGGCGTAGTCGGGGGGTAAAACGTCCAACAGCGCGACATTGTGAAAAGCGGCGATAACGGATTCGGCGAGGTGGTCGATTTCGGCGACATCCAGTGAGTCGTGGGGAAACAACGCAGGGGGGTTGTAAACCTCGGGGATGAAGCTGTAGCGACCGAAGGCCAAAAACAACAACAACGGATAGGAGGCGTCGAGGGCCGCATAGGCGAGGACGTCAGATTGCAAAAACGACGTTGTCGGGTTGTTGAAGAAACGCAGGGCTGCTGGGAAGCGTAGCGTGAGTTTTGAAACCTCCAGCGCCCACATGGCGGAAACGGTTGCTTTTAACGTACGTTTTTCGAGGAAGAAGCCAATTCCTCACGCCAGCTCATATAGCGGCGGAGATATATCGATGTTTTGGATAACGCGGTACGCGTCGAAATGAATGGCTTTTACGACGGGATCTTTGTTCTTCTTTTGCCGATCAGTCCAGAATTGGGTACCTAGAAGAGCATATATTCCCTCCCAGTCGTCGGCTCCATCGAAGGAAACTACGATGGTGTGTTCGCCGTCGACTAGGGAGAAGAGTGCGGTCCAATCTTCTGGGGTAACGGTGAACGTTTTGAAAACAAACATCGTGCCATTCGGGAATGTGAGTTGAATGTACCGAGGATAGCTAGACGCCGTAGAGTCGGCTGGCATGGGCACGGTAAACTGGAAATGTTTCATATTGGCGGCCATAATCGATTCGGTGTCGAAACCGACCAGCGTATAGCCACGGAAGTTTGGTGTGGGTTGGGCGGCCAAGGCCTGCCCCAAACTTCCGGGTGAGAGGAATATCGGTGGGGGCAACACATTGGGGGGTCATGCATACATAGATATGTACCACGATTCCAAATCGGCGACGCGGGTCAGGCCTTTGATGTTGTTCTCTAAACAAGAGCGAGCGCGATATTTAACATGTGACACATGGGGCACCAAATTGAAAGAGCGAAATGGAGCCTAAAGGATGATTTTAACGTGAAACCAGGAGGAAGGCGCGGTGTTGCTTTCGGTTCATTAGGAGGGCACATGCTCTAAAAAGACAGTGGCTTGGGCGGCGATGTCACCTTGATGGGCGCATCTTGACAACTGGATCGGGCTACAATAGCGAGATAACGAGAGTTGTCATTTGCGGAAATCAAGGCAGCGGCTGGTTGGGGCTAGGGGCGTCTCAACTTGACGATGACGGGGATCGCGGGGGCTGACCATGGATCTCTGGCGCAAAACTACAGAGTCGGGGGTTACCCATGGGGTCCCAAGCAAAAGAGCATGCAAAAACAAGCAGCAAAAGCATGAAATGTGTGAAAAATACTGTCCCAGGCGAAGCTTAGATCGTTTTGGTGGGGCTGCTGCTCAGCCCAACGTACGTATCGTTTGTTGACATTAATTGATTCATGATACGGCGGGGGTTCGTCGGCTGTGGAGGTGGATCCGGTCGACGGCGTCGTCATTTTGAAAAATAAATTTTTGAAGAGCGGCTGGAAAATGGGACTATTGCGGATGGAAGCGAAAAGTAGAAATGAAATAGTAAAAGAATAAGCCACTGAAAGGTGAAGAAAGTATAAAGTAAGAAAATGCAACACTACCGTTACGAAAAGCAACACAAACACCACTATGTTAATGGGGACTAAAATCAACCTTTCCCAATTAGTCTTATGAGAGTGATAGCAGCCAGGGTCGGGCGGAAACAAACTGAATGGCCTCGCGCTGAACAGAACCTGACATTAAAGAAGAAACCCCCTCCTATTGCAAAAGTGTGGGGACCAGGGCAAAGTGTAATGTGATGGTGTAAAATCGGCCGAGTTTGTTTGTAAGAAATGGGTCGAAGGAAGGTGTTTCGGAGCAGCGTGATCTGCATCCTTGCTCGTCAACGGGGTCGCCATGATCTAAATTAAACAAATGTGAAGACTATTTACAATGCGGCGTGATGAGCGCCGTATCACAAAAGAAAATTTCCAAAGCAAACTATTGCCGGCGTGAAGTGTGGGGGCATGCGTGGTCCACCTTCTTCGTGTTCAAACGCGTCTTTTGCGGGTCGCGGAACGAACGGTTTTAGACGCGTTATGGAGACGGTTTGCGGGCAGCCAGGCGCATCGAGGGAGTCGACTGTGACAACGTTTTCAGCTGCGCGAGATGCATCAGTGATGAGGAAAGGTCCGATGAAGTCGGGTTGAATTTTGTTGGCCTTGCGCGTGTTGGTGAGAAGAACAAGGTCGTTGACGGCGAAATCACGTTTTCGGGCTTTGCGATCAAGGTATTCTTTGCTGATGGCCGCTGCTGCATTGAGGTTAGCTTTGATTTTTTCGTGCATTTTGAGTTGTGCTTGCGTAAGAATATGCTGATAGGCATCGTAATTCAATGGCAAAGTGAGTCCGCGGGCGCAATCATTGTCGAAGGTGATGCGCAGTTCATATCCTCGTAATAAGCTGAAGGGGGAATGGCATGTAGTTGTATGTGGCTTGGCGTTGTAGGCGAACACGGCGTAGGGCAAGTAGCGCTCCCAGTTGTCTGGATCGTCGGCGGTATACTTTTTCAGTTGGGCGATCAATGTTTGATTGAAACGTTCGACCATTCCATTGCACTGGGTGTGGTATGCCGTCATTTTAACCTTGTGGATTTTGAAAAGTTCGCAGATATCTTGCATAAGCTTTGATGTAAAACATCCACCTTGGTTGGAGAGGAGGACGAGTGGGCTACCGTGCGTGAGGATGACATTGTTGATGAAGCATTCCACTATTGTTGAAGCCTTTTGATCCGGTATCGGTTGCGCGGACACGAATTTCGTGAAGTAATCCTGAAAAACCATAACGTAAGGACGTTTCTCACCTACGGGCGAAATGTTGACGATGTCGGTTGCCACGATCTCAAATGGGTGTTTGGGTTGAATCGGCAACAGTGGCGGAGGCGGTGATGTGCGCGGCATTGTTAATTGACAAATTTTGCAAGTTTTAATCCAATCTCGAACGTTTTCTTCCATATGGGGCCACCAAAAGTGAGCTTTAATCGCTGCTAGCGTACGGTTTGATCCTTGGTGATTCAAAATTTTTGCGCTGTGGAATTGATGAAGGGTTTGATCAACCATGGAGGCGGGTACGACTAATTGTTTGACATCTTTAAGCTGACGATACAAAATTTGGTCTTCGATGAAGAAAATCAGTGGATGTTTGGTGGCATTGTCCGTTCTGAGGGTGGCGATGATTTTTGCTATGACTGGATCCACGGCTTGAGCTTTTAAAACTTCCTCGTGAGCGGCGATCGTAATGGCCTCGGCCGGGGGCGGTTCGTGGTCGACAGCTACTGGCATTGAATTAGAGAGTGTGGGTTGACTGATGGTCTTTTTGGTCATTGCATGGGTGATGGCGTTGATTTCGGCGTCGACTTCCATGGGGGGTGAGGCCGCTGCTGGGCGTAGTTCCAGTACCGTTGAGTCGGTGGCCGTAGTTGCACCAGCAGGGTGGAAATTCTTGCGGAAAATTGTGGCGGTCAAGTTTTCGGTGTTCTGGATTGGGGTTTTGTCGCGGTCGTCTTTCCTGGACAAGAAATCGGCGCAAGCGTTGTCTTTCCCTTTAACGTATTCAACTTTATAATCGTAGTCTTGGAGGCTGATTGCAAAACGTTTAAGGTGCGAGTTGCGGTGTTTTTCGTCTTTGAGCCATTCGAGCGGCTTGTGATTGGTGCGGACAATAACTTTTGGGCCATACACATAGTGGCGGTACATCTGGAAGCTGTAGACAATGGCCAGGCATTCACGCTCAGTTGTACTGTAGCGGGTTTTGGCATCGGTGAGTACACGGCTGTTATAGGCGATGACCCATTGATCGTTTCCGTTTTCTTGATACAAAATTGCTCCGATGGCAGTCGTACTGGCGTTGGTTTGAATAATGAACTGGGCTTTGCCATCGTAGACCGGGTAGCGAAGGAAAGGCGATGACGAGAGGGCTGTTTTGATACCTTCGAACGCAGCATGGTGTTCATCCGTGGCAATGTATTGGGCGTCTTTGCGTAGGAGTCCGTACAAAGGACTGGACAATGTTGCCAAATTCGGGATAAAGCATTTGCACCATTGGACTAGACCTAAAAAACTTTGCATACCTTTTTTGGTCTTTGGGAATTCATACTCCGCGATAGTTTTGACTTTCTCCGGATCGGCTGCTATTCCGCGGGCGCTAAGAAGATGTCCCAGGAATTTGACTTGCGGCGGCAGGAATTCGCATTTGTCTGGCCGAAGCGTAAGGTTGGCAGCGTGGAGGGCGTCGAAAATGATTTGTAAATGCTCCAAATGTTCTTCGAACGAATTCGAGAAAATGATGATATCGTCGATGTAAACGAGGCAAATCTTCCAAATGTATGGGCGGAGGATTCTTTCCATTAGGTGTTGGAATTCGGCGGGCGCGTTTTTCAAACCGAATGGTAAAACTTTGAATCCGAACAAACCTTCTTGGCAGATGAAGGTTGTTTTATGGTGGGAGTCGGCGTCAAGGGGTACTTGCCAGTACCCTGCTTTGAGGTCGAGCGTGGTGAAGAATTTCGCGTGCCCCATGGCGTCTAAATAATCATCAATGCACGGGATTGGAAACTTGTCGCTTGGCGTAACGTCGTTTATTCCGCGGTAGTCAACAACAGGTCTCCATGAGCCATCTTTCTTTTTCACCAGGAAGAGCGGTGCGGCCCAGGGTGAGCGGGATGGTTCGATAAAATCGTTGTCGAGCATTTCTTGAATATGGCGGCGTACAATTGGTCTTTGCTCCATCGCGGCATGATAGTAATGGCGGGAGATGGGCTTCGCAGTGCCCGTGTCGATACTGATGGTCAACTCGCTAGTGATAGTTGGTTTGTCGCCAAGGAGGCTGAAGACATCATGGTGTTGTCAGAGCATCTTGAGGGCTTTTGCTTTTTGCTTGGCGGAAATGTAAGTTTTTTCGGTCATTTTGTTTAGGGCGTACTCCAGCTTTTGTTGCGCGGTGTGCCCAGGGAACGATTTATTGTGTGCGGCCGGCACGTGGTCTGTTAAATCGCAGTCGGTGGTGGCGGTTGCTATCTGGCAATCGGCGTAGGTTTCGGAATACTCTAGCATGTGCTTTGCCATCACCATGAGCTGATTTGGTCAAAGTTTGATGCTGTTTGGCGTATTGTTGATGAAAAGTAGCAGGCAATGACCGTTGGTGATGTTGACAACTGCGGTTTCGATTGGAAGTTCTGCGGCTATGTTGTTGGTGGTGAGGGGTTGTACAATCACGTCGGGAATGGTCACCGATGTTGTGGGGAAAACGGTACTTTTGACCCATTGTTGGCAGTGTGGTGAAATCGAAATGGAAGCTTGGGCGACGAGAAAAATTGGTTCGGCGAGCTGGGTAACCTCCAGCTGCCGAGGGGGCGGTTGGTGTGAATTAGGTTGAGCCTGCCGTGTCGGTTGTTCAGCTTCGATTTCTTCGGGTTGGCTGAAAATATCGGATTTATCGTCATAAAAACTTACTCGCTCGTCCTCTGGGATTTCTTCTAAGACATTGTCCTTGGCGGCATTTAGGAATAATTCCGTTCAAGGGGGGACCGAGGCAATTACTTTGAGCGGCAGCTTTACGTCTTGGATTTCTATGTAATTATCTTTAAAATTCAAAATGGCGTGGATATCTGGGTGCGCGAGGAAATCGGTCCCAATGATACATTGGTCGTTCCCGTCGTCATCGAGAATTAGGCATTTGATCATGTGCTCTCCGAACGCAGATTCCATCGTAACGACTACTGGGCCATGAGCATTGACAACGGCGCCATCGGCTACTTTGATTTTTCCGCAAATCAGTAGTTGGAGCGATTGTTTGTCGAAAGCGCGTTTGACTAATCCTGAGGACAAAACGGAGCATTGGGCACCTGTGTCGATGAGCCCATGTGCTTTAACCGCTCCGATCTTGATTGGAATTTGAAAGGCTCTTGTGGAAGCGTACTTGCAGACAAAGGATTTGGAAGGCGGCGTAAGGTTATCTATTTGACAAATGGACGAACGGATGTGGCATGGATCTTGAAAAGCGCGGCCCATTGCGTTCCAGCAGACTATGCCAGGGCCGACAATCAGCGCGGCGGAAGTGATTTCTTTGGATGGGATAACCATATTGGCCGTTGACGTCGATTGATTGTTAGCGCGTGTTTCGAGCGCAGGTGTTGACGCGGCATTCCGTGGCGGAAGTGCGGGTAGGGCTAATTGTAACTCTGAGGATTGAGAACTGGCGCACAACGAGTCTGTTGGCATTGTGACGTATGGAGCCGGTACAGCGTTGTAATGAATATGTTGTTCCCAAGGTGCCGGGAATTGATGTTTTGGATAGACGGCGTAGGTATTCTGAACAAAATCATGTGGGCGCTGTATAGAATTACCTTCATAAAAATGGTTTCGCGTGCCGCGGGCGTAGTTTGTGCCTCGTTGGGGCGGTCCTCGGCGGCGGGGTCTCCAATCGCGCTGGCCACGGATGTCGTTCGAATTGGTTCGGAAATCAGCTTGCTGTGAATGGGCGGTGTAGGAAAGGCGATTTGATTCAGGTCGGGTTAACTGTTGAGCGTTTTGCCGCTTGAGCCAGTGTTGTGGGTGCGGGATTTATGAGCGTCGCACCAAAGACCTGTAGGTTGCGTTGTACGTGTGCGATCTCGGCTGGCGGATCGGTCGAAACGATTTGCGTACGGCTCCCTGGTTTGAGATTGATGGCGCAGACTTTGTTGCCTGTTGGTGGGTATCGTTTCATCTGGGCGTTGTCATGATTTTCGTTCTTCATAGTCACGGTCGTATCTCTGAATTAATTGTTCCAAGAGCATCTCCGTGCACGGCGGCTGCGGCGGCGGTGGTTCTATCGCTTGTGGTTGGAAAGAGACAAATTTAGGGGGTGGCGGCGCCAAATTTTGGATTCTGCAGTCCATCGAGGGAGAGCGCTCGCAGTAGCAGTTTTGAAGGCGGTCCATGCTGCGGCGTCATTCAAAACAGCTGTCAAAGGGCTGCGGGGACTTCGGCGGTTGTACGTCCTGATCGGCTTGGTTTACGAGGATGGGTCTTTCCGCGGTTCCAATTTCGGCTTTGGTTGCGTTGAGGACACTACGGGCTTTAGCTACGGCATCGGCCAATTGTTGGACATTCGTAAAGCTTTTTGCTTGTTCGCCAATTGTTAGTTGATAGAAAACAGGCATTTTTGTCAAAAAGGTGTCAATTACTTGTTTGTGCCGAAAGGTTTGATCTTCATGCTGATACAATAGTTGTACATAAGTCATTACCTTACTCAAAAAGGCAGCGGGTTCTTCTCGGACTTCCGGGGTGATTGACGCGAGCTCGCGTTTGAGAGTCATCGGATTGCAATCTGGGGCCAATTGGAACATGAGCAAATGTTTGGCATCCTCGTACCGAGTCATATCTTGGATCATATCGCTCGGCGTATCACGGGTGAGTCGGCGTAGTGTGCTCATCTTTACATGGTTGGAGGCGTCATAGCCGAATTCATTTTCCAGGCGGATGAAGAAGCGTAGCAGACGTTTATTTGTCGCTGCGCCATCGATAATCAACGGGTGCATGTTGTCCACAATTGTCTTGATGTGGCTATCTTCTTCACGATGAGACGTGCGCGGCATATCATACCGAGATTGCAGGTGGTCATAATAATCGTCTGGTGGGTAGTCTGAGAAACCGAAATGGTTTGCTGCGGGCGGTTGGCGTCTTTGAAGCGCGGAACGGTGTAATTCTTCGTCGGCGCCTGCAGTGCAGGCGAATTCGTTATTGTACAGGGTATCCGTCAATGGCGCTTTAGGTTTGACTTGATTTGGTAGCCTGCCAAAGACTGGAGCCGGTTCAGTTTCACGGAGAGTTTCGTTTGGGATATAAATATCTCTTGTTTCCTCGCCGTGAAACCGTGAGGACACCGGTGGCAGTCTTGGTGTGGGCGGATTGCGCGCATTAGTTGCGGCCGTTGTAGAAATCAACTGTTGCATTTGCTCGGCGAGTGCGGCGAAGCGCGCGTTTGTAGCTTTGGTTTGTTCCTGGATTTCGCGTTGGACGGGTAGTTGCTGGGCTTGAAATTGATCGGAAACGGCGCCAATAATTTGATCAATCGTTTGCACGGTAAGAACATTGTTGGTTATGCGCACGGCGGCGGTATTGAGTTGGTCCAATGCATCGCGTGCTTCAATCCTGAAATTTTGGACTTCGTTGGCATTTGCAATGGCTAGGCTGCTGCGGTGATTGTTCACTGAAGCACGGGTGGCGGCTGGGGCCTGCGGTGGATCGATATTGACAAAGGATTCGAAAGAGTCGGTTCTGGCAACGGTGTGATCATTGTTATTTCGGGCCACGGTGCTTGGCGGCGGCATTTGCAGTGCGGCCGGCGCGTTAGGGCAATTTACAGCGGCGGTGAGGGGATTTTGATTTAGTGACAGCGGAAGTTGAGAATTGATCGTCGCCGTGGTTGCGGGAATGAGCGGTACTTGCGGTTGTGCCGTCCCGTCCAGCGCAGGGGTACTGAAAGTAGATAAGGGCGGATTATGGGGCCGGAGGCTTACCGTGGGTACCGCTGTCGATTGCGCAATATTTGACGGTCGCGGCAGTAACATTTGATCAAAACTTAGGGCGCGGCGTGCGGCCGTGGTGGCGTTCGGGGAACTAGATCGCGACAGAAGACGTGTGAGGTCCGGCGGTGTGTGGCTTACTTTTGGCATCTTTTTTCGCAGGGTATAATAACCTCTTTTGTAACCTTTGGCGCAGCTGCGGCGGGGTCGAATTTTGGACTCTTTGAGCATTCTCGGATGCAACACAGCGGCCGGGAAAGGCAGCGTACAATCCAAGCGGTCACCAGTGTTGTATTTTACTTTTGGGGCAGTGATGATGCGGCGTGAGCAGGATTGGGATTCCGAGGTTGCGTCCTTAATGTACGTGCTTCCCACACCCACGTTTACCGGATAACCTGATTACTGGTACTTAAACCCCAACACTAATTGTCCCAACAATTAAAGAAAAGTCTAATTTCTTTAATTGTCTCCCTTATTGCGCAAGATCGAAGGGCGAGAATTTTCTACCCTTTAATATTACGCAACAAAACACAAAAACTTACGTGAACAAGGCGGAGATGGGCGAGAAAATAAAAACACAAAATCTACTCCCACGCACGGGCGAGAAAAGACGAAGGGTGCGTGGTGGGAGGCAGCTAGTAATGACTAGTGGTGGCCAACGGGGCACACAACTAGTATGAAACGCATAAAAAATTTTACAACAATAATAATGATAAAGAGAGAGACCAGCGCACGCGTACCGACGTGCGCTACAGTAAGATGGCTGCTAGTGGTCCGCGTTGCTCTCTCCACTTGCCACCTGTGGGCCTCTAACGCGCTTTGACAAAACGATAAAAATCGGCGGAAAACACACTACAACACGTGCACACAAAACATATCGAGAAGGTTAAGATGTAGCTGAGCTGCAGCTACAATATGTTACACATACGGAGAATTAAGCTACTAAAGCTCAGTTGCAGCTTAACTTTCTAACTTCGTGTTTATGTTTCACTGAAGCTGCAGCTCAGGCTGTAGCTTAATTTTATATGTTATACCCTTGCCGTTAAGGTACAGCTCAGCTGCAGCATGACATGCACACAAAACATATCGCGAAAATTAAACAGCAGATGAGCTACACCAGATACAACTTCAGTTGCAGTCTCTTTGATGAATCCGGCTCCAGGTCTAGAACCATGAACTGGATATAAAATACATTTTTACAGCTTTTAAAGGAAACGCGCGGCTGCACCCCTTTTGTTTCATCACACTACTCTTAGGGAAGAGTGACATCCGCATTCATCACATTATACCACTGCTGAGGCAAGCAAGAGGCTTCCTGACACAGTCACCATACACTGGTTTTTCTACACTGAGTTCTACCACCAGCTTCACAACCGCGCACCCTGTAGGACTGTGCAGTTGGTGGCGGAGCAGCCACCATCCAGTGTGTGAAAACTGTAAAACCAGGATAAAAATTCATTCTGCTAAGATTTGGGAATCTTTTGATTTCCTTTTCCACTTCTCGTGAATCATATTTTGGAAATTTTTATATTCCGTCATCAAATTTCTCATGCTTATGGTCTGTAAATACTTTACATGAACGTTTTTGTCTCAAAGTTCAACCAGTCATCAGCATACATTTTCAAAAATTACTTTTGAACTTATCACAACTTGAAAGTCAAGGCATCAGTTGTCGATTTTCTATTTGCTGTTTGTATATTTGCTATGGCTGCATTATGTAAATCAATTGTTGAGGTTGATACTTAGATTACTCGATTCCCTATGGTTTTCAAGAGATTTATGATATTAAAACGGTTTTGTGCCGCCAGCAACAGGATATGAAAATAGATTTATCATGCCGTGAATGCGGACTGTCTTTTTCCGTCTAGCTGCCCTTGATGTTGTTGATGAAAAAATGAGGAGGAAAAGAAGCCATGCTTCTTTCATACTGATAGCAGTCAAGTTGGTCATTTGGTTCTTTGCCAAAGAGACAATTCCTTCAATGAACTCAAAACATACCGTTATGTCCCTTTGCTTCAACAATATCATTACCCCGACTAATGTATTTATATTTCAAAAACCCGGTTTCTGCTACAATTCCTTTGCCTCGAAAGTTTATATATCAAATGCTATTTTAATGTATAAAAAACTTTGCACTCCTCGTAAATTACGGTATTATGGTCGTAATTTGAGAATAGATCAAAGTAAAAGTATGAAATCTGAACACAATAATGCTTTGTGATGCAACTAAACAAAGTTTATCATGCAAACGTATACGTCTAGACTTGGGCTTGTTCAGGCATAGGCTTAGGCTTAGGCTTAAGCTCAAGGCTTCAGCTTAGGCTTCAGCTTAGGCTTCAGCTTAGGCTTCAGCTTAGGCTTCAGCTTAGGCTTCAGCTTAGGCTTCAGCTTAGGCTTCAGCTTAGGCTTCAGCTTAGGCTTCAGCTTAGGCTTCAGCTTAGGCTTCAGCTTAGGCTTCAGCTTAGGCTTCAGCTTAGGCTTCAGCTTAGGCTTCAGCTTAGGCTTCAGCTTAGGCTTCAGCTTAGGCTTAAGCTTCAACAATTTTTCGAATGAAAAGCTCCGCAGTCAAAGCTCTGTTTGACAACAATACTGATTTTCATAATTTCTCTATAGAAAACAGACTAGGTATTGCTAACCGTTTTTTAAAAATAGCAAAAAAAACGATTTTTACTTTATAACACTTTTATGAAAATTTTTTCAGAAAGTTGGAACAGCAAAGAAATCAACCAAGAAGCACTCACATATTGCCGTCAGACAAAAAGCCGCCGCCAATTGTCTTCACAGCCCTTTGAATTGTCCACTCAGGCGCCGAAGAAAGGGTTGAACTCCCACGCTTTTCGCAACGCAATTTTTTGATTGTCTGAAAATATAGCCTGAAAAAATAGAATTTCTCTTAAAATCATGGAATCAAGAATCTATTTTATCTCAATTTCTGATCCACTCCAGACGTAAACCGCCGCTGAAAGACATATCGTCGGGAAACTGTCGCATTAGACATATTTGAAGTCTGAGTGGTATATTCCTGCATTTTTATTCAATAAATTTGGTATTGCGGCATATTAATCGCATAAGTAAAAGAATTAGACATTGTCAATTCTTCCGGACCTGAGCTGTATATGTAACGTACTAATTTCGATTTTTTTTAGATATTTTGAAGATACTAACCTTGAAGTTCGAAATCATATAACATTGATTCATGCATCAAACCATGGTCAATGTTTCCCACTACAGAAGACAACTTACAGAAATTTCACGATAGTAATTTTCTTTTTCAGGCATGTACTATGTATACTGCGAGGTTGCAGATAAACTTTTATCCAAAATCATTGAAGGTTCGTTGACTATTCAATGAATCTTCATGACAACCTCTTTTTTAATGATTTAAAGGGTATAGAAATTGATTTCCTGATCTTCAGTAAGGCGTTTGTCAAAACTCCGACTGCTGCATCGATCATTTCAAATTGAATGGAGTATAGAAGTTCATAATTCTAACTAAAACGTAAGATGCAGTGCAGCATCCACACTTCAATTAAGTAATGAAAATTATGAATGATTATACATTTACCATCAAATTTATTTATTGTAGTGTACATCCAAATCTACCACACATGTGATACTTCCTCATTTTTCACTCAAAAAACTGTAATTTATTCACAAGTTTTCTGTTCTGTATAATATTGTTGGCTATGCAGAAAATCGTATGGGTATGTATCAAATAGCTAGCTGTATCAAAAAGCTGTATCAAATAGCATTTTGGGAAAAATAAATTAAATGACACACCTTGAGTCTTTCTGGGGCGTTTTCTGTTTGGAGTGGATCATGAATTGAGATATCGCCCTCTTAAGTGGATGCTTCATGGCTTTTCAACTCAAGAAACAATTTCTTTCTAGTATCTCCCTTTTAAGTGGATGATCACGACCTCACCACAAACATAATATACGTAATATGCTACTTGCATGCAGTGGCATTTTTTGGAAATATCTCCATTTTTAGTGTTTTTTTCGAAAAAGCACTAAAATTGTAGCTTTTCTACGATAATCTTCCTTTCATTATACAGTACATAATCAAACTGTCAATTTTGCAGCTATGCCTTGCTCAGTCGCAAGGAGTCAAAAAGTTTTTCATCGGGAAAGGAAACTTCCCAGCGGGCGAACCTCACCGCTAGTTTATCTCTAAAATAAGACCCTGGACCTTTGTAGTACATAAATCAGTTTTCTAAACACATTTCTAAAAAAAATTAAAAGTTTCTAAAATTTGAAAATTAAAAATTTCTAAAAAGCAACAACAAAACAAAACATTAATCTCTCCGACATTAGCACCAACTGCGGAAAATATTTTACTTCTCTTTTGCTTGCTAACGCAGTAGACGATTTTTGAAATACTCTGATTTCATAGGAAATTAATTTAAAAAATTGCAATCCTTATTTATAATAAATTTATAAATAATAATTTTATAAATAATAATTAATAAATAATAATTTATATAAATATAAATATAAATTATATAAATAAATTTTATAAATAATAATAAAGATAAATTTATAGGTTGATTATGAAATTAAAAAAATTTAAACAATTTAGAAATGCGAAACAACTCCGTGCACTGACAGAGTTGACGGCGGTACATTTCAACCCTGACTCCGAAGTCCACTACACCACCAATCAAAAGTGCGCGTAGTCACGCCAAACATAAGGAATAAAGTGTGTGGCACACTGATGAAGAAATTCGCCAATCGTGATGGCACGAATTGAAGAACAAAAAATGTTGCACCATCATATGGGGTTTCAAAAGCGCTTTACATTGATATCTAACACTTAAGCCGTAGGCATACTTAACCGCAACGGGCGAAAAAGTGTGCGGCCCGCACACTTTCTTGCGGTGTTCAATTTTTGCGGGTGGCAACCCGCAACCGCATTGCGGTTTAGTGCGGTTTATGGACCCGCAAAGAGTTCTCGAATGGAGTACTTTTTGCGGTTCTGGTAACCGCGCTTGATACAGTATATGCCGTTTTGCGCTGAATAACACTGAATACCTGATCTTCATCAACTAGAAAACTAGAAAAAAAATTCATATTCTTCAATGTTGAAAAAACTTCATGGAAAAAGTGCTCCCTCATAAGCACGCACGATTAAAAAATTAAAATTCATTTAACAAATTAAAAAATCAAATAATTATAGATTTTCAATATGTACAATGTTTCATTCTCCGTATTTTAACTTAAATGAACAAATGTTCGAAATTGCGGTTAACTATGCTTACAATTGCGGTTTTCCGGTTCCGCATTCTTGCGGAACCGCACAAAAGTATGCCATTGTGAGAGCCGCAACCGACCCGCATTTGCGGGCCGCAAAAAGGCCGGCCAAGTATGCCTACGGCTTTACATAGTCTGATCGAGTCGACATCATAGAACTTGGAAGGAAAGTCAACAAATCAATTTTTCGTCCGAAGAGTATTGTAGATCCAGAGCAATACTATACATCGATGGAAAGCCAATCCAATTTGCGAGTGCCCTAGGGCAGTAGATTTTTTATGTTCGCCTTTGTTCGTGAAATATTCGCATTCGAAAGAAACCGTACTACAAAAGCTCGGCACACCACATCCTCAACTTCAAATTTGAATAATTGACTAAAAAAAGGTTAATTATTACATTTTCCATCAGCAAATAGAAAATTAAACGCTGGATTCAATCAAAGAAGTTTTAGGCTTTTATGTTTAATATTGACAAGTTATGCAAGATATTTCACGAAAAAAAAATTATGGTCAAAATTTGGTCAACAAAATAACAATTGAACTTTAGATTCTGATGTAACTTTTCACGAGGACACGAGGACTCTAATGAGTATAATTACTTTTCTGTTTGACCAATCGTTCATTAACCATCGGACTTTTTTTCGAAATTTCGACGTTGAAAAATTATCATTTTTTTGTCTTTCGAATTATGTTTCTCACGAACGACTAAAGCTAAAGCCATGAAAATTCACGAGGTTGATAAACTTTCATTTTTCTTCCATTTGGTGTTTTATTTGACGAAGAATGTGCGAAATTAATTGAGATATAACGTCCAACATACAACTTACTGTAAAAATCATAAATTTTCTGACATATGACTCAACAGCAATAATGTGGTCTACAGTTTTCTCTCGGTATATGCCTGCCAGATTAAAGATTCCACAGAGATCTACGTTTTAAGCAAGATTATACTTTTTTGGGACCAATATTGATGGAGCTACAGGTGGAAAAAGTATAATTTTGAAATCACCCGAAATTTTGAGACACCCTGTTCAACGCAAATATTGGGTTATAATCTTGATAGAAAAGCAAACGAAATACTTTTGTAGAGCTATCCAATGACCCCTAAGCCATCTCCAAGAAGCAGCTAGATATTGTGAAAAATGAGATCACACTTTTTGATTTTTTTCTGTAGTGTAAAGTGAATAACTTGAGATGTAAACGTAAGTTTTGATATTTCAAACCATATTATGGAAGCGTATTCGATTATCTATCTAGTGGTCTTTTTTTAGTTCTCAACTCCTTACCGTTCTTGAGATTTTTGAGTGCAAAAAAACGAACTCACTTTTTCGTTCAAACATAATGTGCTAGCGAAGTTGCCGCGCGCTGCACGATTCGCTTTATCGCCTTGGGAATGAAGGATATGAGTAAATGTAATATGATGCCATGCAACTCGTCTCATTAATTTTTTTTGAAAAATTCATGGACAAAAACGGCCAAAGAGTGGTCACAAGTCAAAAATTGCCCTCAAAACTTTGTTAATAAGGTAATTTGACGAGCTGAGGATAATATTCTCGAGCTTTTAGCTCGAAAAATGAAAATTCGCGAAGATATTGGGATCCAAACTTTGACGTCGAATTTTTTTCAAATTTATTATGTATGAACTTGAAGCTCAGCCGTAAAGCGAATATGTGGGATTGCGTAAAGCAGGTGGACTGCATCAAAGAGAAATTAATGCCGAGCATTTATAGCGTATCATCCACACACATAGAGTTGATGTTTTGTGAAAAAATAATACAATTTTTTTGTGCTATCCTGCGTGTTTGACACTCTCCAAACTCTATCTCAATAACTACTTGTGAGCCGCGATTTAAATTTTTTGTGATTACCGCTCAATTAATAGGAACTCACGCTGGGAAAAAATGATCGGGTTTCAATTGGCGAAGTTTTAGTTGATAATTAGTTAGACTTGCTTTGATTTGAATTAGGGGCAATTTGTCAAAAATTAGCAGCTGCTAGGCAGATGCTTCTAGGGTAGATGCTACCAGAGCACGAGCTAGATATCTTCTATAGACCCATACATTTCAATATAAACAAAGTAGTATCATCTAGACTCTTGGCAAATCAACTAGCTGCTAAATAGGACAAAAATATTTATTTCTAGGGTAGATTAAGCACAAATTAGGTTCTAATATATAGCCCCAGATCGGAGAAAGTCTAATTGACAAATAAAAATGGTCTTTTAAGTCCTTGGCGTTGGTGAGAAACATTCGTCAAGACCGTTCCTGAGAATGACACTCAGCTGCGGTGTAAGGCAGACTCCTCTGTCCACACACAGTTAGGGCCGGAATAACGTCATGAACATTCCCACAACACTTGCAGAATGGTGCAACTTCTGGACACGCAACCACATTTCAAGAATAATGAGCACATCAAAACATTAATGACATGCATCCTAGGGAATAAAATGATGTAGCAAGCAAAAACTGCATTTCAAAATCTGCCTACATTATGAAACTTTTCAGGTTCTAAGAACATTTGCAAATGTAACATTCTCAGGGTCACGAAATTTCAAACTATAGTCTGTTTTTCTTGAAATGCTTTCAAATAATGAAAGTGGAAAGCAAGTAGTATTTCAGATTTTTGCTATTTTCTGACAAACAATATATCATAAAGGACCTGAAATTTGTGGGCATACTGAACTAACCTTTACCAATTTTTCGAATGGAAAATTTTACAGTAAGAATTTTATGTAAACGATTTTGACGACAGTACTGATTTGTGTCACTTTTCTATTTGGAAGCATTTTGTAAAAAACAGACTACGAAAATGTTTCATTTTTAGAAGCATTTTTCGAAAAGCAGGTTATAGATGTTCACTGTTCCACTTTGAAATCTGAAAATCGAAAGTCTTCAAAAACCGTTAAAACCGCTATTCCGTAACCTGCTCTATCACCCTAATTATAGAAATGCAAACGACTGTAATATCTTAGTTCAATTAGAAATTTAACGTTAAACAGGTCTCTAAAGCCATTCTAATACACTAGAGCATCGTAGGTAACATACACGTTTGGGTTTTGATGACCTCAACCAGAAAGAGACCTATTTGGACGCCAGCATAGTTATTTTCAAAACGCAAAATTTTGTATCAATCGATAGATATCATCGAGGTTGATACCAGTATACAGTATATTCTTGAAACGCTTGTAAAATAAGTAGCAAGCATTATTTCATATTTTCAAGATTTTCTGCTAAACCATATGGGATATAGAACCGGAAATGTGAAAACCTGTTCAACTCAACTCTAAAAATTTTCGAGTAAAAAAATTCACAGTAAAACATTTTTTCAAAAAATTTTGACGTTAGTACTTATTTTTATCATTTGTAAATTTACAAGAATTTCATTAAAAAACAGACTATGGTAATGGGAGTCATCTAAACTCTGGTTGTCGTCCAGACGTTTCTCGCAGCTGATTTATGGAATAGTTCTTCATTTCTTTGTGTATTAATCAACAAAACCCAGAAAAAATATCGTGCACTATACTGGAATGTATTTTTGTACGAAAAATAATTTGCAATAACAATGATCTCGGAAGCAACGGTTTCCTAGTGACGATGTTGTTTCGTTGAAGTTTATAGAAAAAAAGTACAAATGCTTTGCTTTCAACATCCGCGATTATTCGAAGAACCCTGTAACCATAGGCAACAAGCATCTTTAACATAATTTAAAATTTATCCTAAAACACCCACAAAGAACTAGTTCGCTGCAATCTGGAATGCCTATCCCGTTCGCCATTCATCAGTAGCGTATTTTGAATGTTTGTTCGTTCATATTTACCAGTTTTGGTCAAAAGTTCGCTTTTATATATAGCGTGTGCCACTACAGACTGTGTTATCTAGAATCAATATATTATTTTCTGCCACAATTTTCGTTTTTGTCTGAATTATAGATTCCAGTAGTGTAACACCATGGTACATTATAAATTGTGTTATTTCAACGTTCGTGGTAAAGCCGAAGGTATACGGTACATATTCGCCCAGGCTGGAGTTGATTTCGAAGATCATAGGGTCAGCCACGACGAATGGCCGAAATTGAAACCGAGTAAGTTCTGCAGATGCATATATAACGTATATAAGGAACTTTCGACCAGTGAAAAGCTCTTCCATTAGACAGTGTGATGTTGCAGAGCACAAATATAAGGAATGATTATTCCCCATTGCAACAGTTTTAGTCAAATCATAGTCTACTTTTTCTAAATGAGGCTCGACGATGCAAAAAATGCTTGTGCTAATGAAAAACCAGCAAAGTAAGCCAATATCTTGTTCCACAAATTTACTGTATCGACCTAAAAATTTTGTGTTGTGCATTGTGCATTCTGAGCCATCAAGCTACAAGAAAGAGATGCCGATCCTGTGTAGCTAGCTGGTCACTTTGGTCATCCCCAAATGGTTTCATAGTCTAGTTGGATGGACCATAAATACTTGTCAAGATGGACCATAAAGACTTGATTTTTCCGATTGGATCCATATACAGGTCCTGATCGGTAGATTTGGTGTGATAGGTTCCGGATCCATGTCCAAATCTCGAACGGTGGACTCTTTTAATTTTTAAGAACTCTCTGTCGTAGCCTCAGAAATGTAGAAGAGTTGTAGACACGATCAATAACTGCACCGCGGTTCTCCAAAGAGACTCAGAACATCTTTTCAATTGAATCTAAAGTCTCACAAGACATGTCTCAGGCAGAAACTTTTCTTTTCATCCTATGACACATGGGACACCAATCGACATGTATTGTCGAGATCTACTCAACTGTACCGGTCAAGGCGCTCTGCGTAAAGTTTTGATCGAGTTGGGGAAATTCACAGCTTTGGTGGACTTGTAAGGAGCTCACTTACTTACAAGGAAAATTTTGAAACTTATCAGATATGTCATCTTATATCCTTCCGCAGATACTCCAATGGGCCAACTGCCAGTTCTCCACATCGACAATAAAGTATTGTGTCAATCGATGGCTATAGCGCGGTATATTGCCAAGGAATATGGTAAATTCGATGATTTTCGCTTAATGGTTGGATGTCAGATTGAAAATTAAAATTTTTCAGGTCTCATCCCTTCAAATCATTTTTTGGCTGCCAAAGCCGATATGATCGTTGACGGTTTGGGCGATCAGTATCCCAACATCAGACCTTACATGATGGCATTGATGAAAGGCGACGCAGATGAAGCTGTAAGCAGTGGCCTACAGTTCATGATGATGTTCTCATTATCAAGAACAATAGACATTCACATGAAGAAACTTTAACAATAACAAAAGATATCAAATTCATTCCTTCATCAAAAATATTTCCAGTAATGCCAATTTTTTAATTTTGAAGATAGAATTTCCAAACTATGTAGGCACATAGCTTGTAATTTAGACATAAAATACTTCACAACATGGTTGTATGTCAAATTTGATTTCAATCAAAAAATTTTGCAGGCCAAGCTTTGGGACGCTTACAAGAAAGAAAATTTGTCCGGATTCTTGGACATGTACGAAAAATTTTTGACAGAAGCTGGTGGAAAATATTTCGCTGGTGATCATGTAAGACTTTCCTGTGGATATTGTTACTTTCACTTGAGTTTCTCTGTTGCCCAGCAAAATGTTCGTTTCAACGTCAGCCTGACTGGCTAAGGTGGCCTAGATTTAATTTACTCTTGAACAGCTCCACCGGTGGCATAACTGTGATACTGGTAAACGTAGTAGTATAAATATACTATGGTATTAAACTGCAGTGCCAAAAAAATCTATACAACTATTGAATTTTACTTCAAAACATTTTGAAAACAAAAGACGAATAAAAATAAATATGAGTAGTAGCATTATTTTGATGACAATTATATTTCAAAAATTTAGAAAGAGCAGATGCATAAGAACTCGATGCATGTTGTATTCAACTGATCATGCTCAATATAAATACTTCCTATGTTGCGCGATGTTTCTTAACTAATGTTTAGATGTCTGTAACTTTAAATGCTTCTCCAAGGTGTTAACGCAAGCGCAAATGGAACTTTCCAATCATGCTATTTATGATGACCTCGTCTTCGAGACAATTGATGTAAAAAATGATTTATTGGATATCTCTTAGTATGCATTATAATGGCTCAATCATGTTTATTTTTCAATTTTCCAGCTTTGTTGGGCTGACCTATTGGTCGCTGAACTGTTGGATCGCCTCATCCAGTTCAACAAGAGCGACTCTATTCTGACTGGTCACAAGCACTTGGCTCAACTGGTGAAACACGTTCACGAATTGCCAAATATCAAAAAGTATTTGGCCAGTCGTCCTCAAACGGCTATGTGAACGGGTTAGGTGGACGTAGTTGCCTTTAAAGAGGATCAGATTATGATCAATTCACTCGATGTGTTAATTTTTATAAATCGTCAGTAGTTTTAGGACTGTTTAAAGATTTTTCGTCCATTATTCATTTATTTGACATCTACTTTAATAAATTGAACATACCGGGGTCATAGAAAACCTGTTAGGCAGTAGTGAATCATATTTTCTGACGTAAATTATAAATATACCAACAAAAATGTGTTTTGTATGAAAAAATGTGTCCCGAATACAACGCTTGAGCATAGGGAATCAATGAAAAACATGCCTCGAATATGTAAAAATCGTGTCTTGAACAAAATTTTGTGTAAGAATTTGGTAAAAAAACAAGTGACCCGTAAAACCGTTATAGTCTGGTGGAGGTAGAGACTCTGGTGGCGGTCAAACACCATGGTGGCGGTAAAGGCCTGGTCGCGGTAAAGACCATGGTGGCGGTAGAGATCCTCGTGGTTATAAAGACCCTGGCGGCGGTAGAGATCCTAGTGGCTGTAGAGACCTTGGTGGCTGTAGAGATTCGCTCCCACAGGTCACGTGATCTCTGTCATGTGATTAGGGTGGTTCCGCCTCTTTCCTATACTGTAACATGTGTATATGCTTAACTATACGCCCCAAAGATGTCAGCATAACTACTACCGTGGCCAAGAAGTTGCTTCGTGGTCAGATATTTTTCGCTGGGTCGGGAGACACTCAGATGTTCTCGCCGGAACCGACCGCATCAATCAAGCATACCTAACGTCGGAGTTAGGAAATACTCATACCTGTTCAGGTATGTTATTTAATGTAGTCTGAAATTTTGAGAAAGGAATGTTTTGGAGTAAATTTCAAAGATAAACCCTTCGATTGGATGTCCGCGTAGATCAACCGTCAACATCACTGTCATAGTTACCATCAAATACGGTGCACCATCGAGCTAATATCAATGAATAACTAGTTGAGCTGCGACCATAGCAGTGACATTGAGCGAAGACCAATTGTCATATTCAAGAATCTACATAGTTTTCGCCGCACTGTAGATGCCCCCGTTCTAGAATCAAAAGTTTAATATATTGTATTATGATTTTTGCTTCATTATAATATTCTCGTCTGTTAGTTTACTGTATTTACTGTATTGTATGTTGCCTCCTATCACTGATCTGCAGCCGCAGTAGCTTGACCCCTTGACCTACCCCCTCCCTTCGAAGTGCGGTTCTAGTCTTTGGAATATTAGTTTGACCCACTAGCCTACACTGGTACAGTCGCGATCCTCAGGGGCTGCTTGCACTAAGCGCCTGCGAACTTTTGTATTGGTTGAGTGGTTCTGTGGCATAAAAATTGGCTTGCACCAAACTTACACCACTGAACCAATAGAGAAATTGGTTCCCCTACATCAAAATCTACGTAGAGGTTAGAGGTTCAGATGGGGATTTCGAGTGATCAAAACGTACCTTCGAAGTACTGTTTTCATGTACTCAATTGGTAATCTTGAACTATTGTATTTGTGTACCCAATAAGCTAGAAATTTCCTTATTCAAGCAATAATAGTCTAACAGTGAGTGCTTCAGTCAAATAATGCAAAAAGAAAAAATTATTCAGGTTTTTGAGGCAGAATTATCGAGAATTTTTTATTGCTACTTTCTTTATCCGCATAAGGATAATTTACTGATCGTCGATAGTCTTAGTCATGCAACATTCACTAGTTTTTAATTCATGACATTGAATTACTTCAACTTTCTTGGTAATAACACACTTTTTTACATGTCCAACAACGTAGTCTACAGCTCTGAATAACTGAACCTCCAAACAAACCACTTTTCTAAATATGGTTGATGCATGCAATTACTATTGAACCTATGGCAGGCACCATTGAATCTCTGTATTCGTGCAAGCGGCGCCATGTTCGTTTGAGATTGTAACCCATGATGTAGTCGGCCACGATCCCCATTTCTTCACAGATCGAGAACCTCGTTAATAATCGCTTATGGTGATCTGCGTAAAATGTGGAGGTGTATTGGTGGTACATTTTAAGGTGCAACAATCGTAACACAAGCCACAGCGGAAATTTGGTCCTGAGAATTACCAAGCTTTGGATCTGAACAAGTAGCGTTTCAGGCATGAAATTAAAGGGCGAAGACTAGGCAGACTTGGATGAGTTCATGTGCTTTTTTGCTGTTTTTTAATTGTTGTTTAATAATTATCGCGCCACTGCGTCTTCTTGTGTTCCAAGCTATTTTTATGGAGGCGATTTTATTGTAAGTTTTAGAAGTAAGTAAATCAAGGAACGGTCTTCCTCATCGCTTTTTGGGTTCCTGGCCAAAAACATTTTTAGAAAATTAAGCCAGGACCTTTTGTAGTAGTTCAGCACCACTATTTTCTTCATATTTTTTTCATTTTTTTAGTTTTTCGGCGACTTTTTTTGTTATCAGGTAGGTTTCGAACTTGCAACCTTTTGATTCAAAAACTCCAGTGCGTTACCACTGAGCCAAACACTCACTTAAAAATTAACCTTTTAATTCCCATTTATTATTTTCATTATTTCAAACAACTTTGCATTATGGACACGGCCAAAAAGCTGCAATATTATTCAATAAAGCCTAAGCCTAAGCCTAAGCCTAAGCCTAAGCCTAAGCCTAAGCCTAAGCCTAAGCCTAAGCCTAAGCCTAAGCCTAAGCCTAAGCCTAAGCCTAAGCCTAAGCCTAAGCCTAAGCCTAAGCCTAAGCCTAAGCCTAAGCCTAAGCCTAAGCCTAAGCCTAAGCCTAAGCCTAAGCCTAAGCCTAAGCCTAAGCCTAAGCCTAAGCCTACGCCTAAGCCTACGCCTAAGCCTAAAGGCCCTGTCATACTTCGCCGTGCGGCGCCGTGCGGTACCGGCCGGCGCCGCGCGGTGAAGTATGACAGGGCCTTAAGCCTAAGCCTAAGCCTAAGCCTAAGCCTAAGCCTAAGCCTAAGCCTAAGCCTAAGCCTAAGCCAAAAAAATAGTGGTGGTGAACTACTACAAAAGGTCCTTAAGCCAAAGGATTTGCGGTAACATTTGAGCTAGAATTTTATTCTAAAGTTAGGCAAGTGTTAATTATTGGTGAAGGGTAAAAACTCCGAGTTAAATCCTTCCTGTGAGTACTCTTCTGAAAGTGCCAACGTGAGTCCAAGTTCATGTCATAACACATTATGTGCCACCAAATCTTCATTCTGTGTTAATTTTTCTTTGTGCTCCTGTTTTTGTTTAATATATTTTTTATGCTTCATATATAGCCAAATCGTTAAACTTCCATCAAATCAGTGCCACTGGATCCGGGCGTTCGCCTGACCAAATAAGCCAAATTGATACATGCTCACTAACCCCAGAATAACGAAGAAAAAAATCGAAATATTTTTTCTATGCTCAGTTTTCAAATGAAACTAGAATGCCACAGCTGGACAGGCACACACTTTATTTCTGTTGTGTATCGATCACTTTTACCCCGGGGAATATAGCGCCTTATAATGGTGGATCGATTTCGATATCTTTCCTCGTATGAATAATTGCGGTAATTCTTGCACACCATTCACAGCGACGGTTTCTTAGCAATAGTATTACGCTGAAGCTCATAAAATATGAAGTATAAATGGTGATCTTTTCAACACCCGCGTTTATTCGAGAAACCCCGTCAATCAAAAACATTAAGTATTTTTTAACGTAACTCGAGAGCTATTCTGCTGAAACATTCAGAAAAAAACTGGTTCTCTGCACTCTCGAACGTCTATTATATTGTTATTTATCAGCAGCGTGTGATGGAATGTTTGTTTGCCTTCAGAATTACTCAGCTTAATCAAAAGGTTCAGTTTTATATAGCGTCGGCCACAGACTATTGGAATCAATAAAATTTTCTCCCGAAATTGATTTTGCTTGCATTATAGATCCTCGTCAAGAAATATTGCTCGCCATGGTTCATTATAAATTGTGTTATTTCAATGTTCGCGGTAAAGCCGAAGGTATACGGTACATATTCGCCCAGGCGGGAGTTGATTTTGAAGATCATCGGGTTAGTCAGGATGAGTGGCCGCAATTGAAACCAAGTAAGTTCTGGATAAGCATATATAAGAACCGTATGGCAAAAAATCCCAAATAGCTGACAAATTGAACAATAAATATGTTTTCGATATAGAAACTTGAATGAATTAGCCAAGAATATCTGAATGGAGGCGTTCATAGAAATTTCGATTGCTTGGGAAAAGAAAAACAAGGAATTTAAATTGAACATTGAAAAATTTGAATCTTTTCTAGAGCAATCGGAGCAGCAGCTGATTTTTCCCCGGCTGAGTTGTGCCCATCATTGATGGTAATTCAGCACTCATCAAATAAAAAGTAATAAATTTGGACTATTCCTGGCTTTTCAAGGAAAAACGGTACATTTACTGGCTTTGAAATATAGCGCGGCCATACAATACGGGATTAGTTAAATAACTTCCCGCAGATTAAGGCGAGGCAAGACATTGAGTGAAAATTTACCCAGTTCGAATAATTGTGGACGTATTCTGTTTTTTAAAGAATATTCTATTGTTTCTTATCTTTCGATTCATTATCATTTTTCGTGTATTCATTTGTTATTTATTTTCTTAATTTGTCTTGGGCATGTTGCTGGCTATTTCCAAAAAACAATTTTGCGACCTTCTTTGCATATTTTTCATTATTGGTTTTGCGCACACTGATCGTGAGGACTTACCATAGCACTTCCCCAAGTTCTTTTTAGCATAGCCGGTCGGATACTTGGCATGGTCGGCCACTCGTTACAGTTGGCCACCTGCTGCACAATCAAAGTGTTAACTGCGGAAAAATTTAGTAGTAATGCTATACTTTTATTATTTATTGTTATGTTTAAAAAGAACTGAAAATGTATCATAGTTACAGTATGAAAATGACCGTCAGTTTCAAGCGAATAATTAGGCCTAAGCCTGAATCTAAGCTCAATTCTGAACCCCAGTCCAAGCCTCTTAGCCCTATTCTAAAAATAATGTGTTATAGGTCCTCAACGGGCATATTTCTTAGATTTAGGTTGGCCATGCTAAGCTTGGCTCAGGTTTAAGTTGAGGCTTATGTTTAGGCTAGGCTTACGATTCTATGCTAGTTCGTCCCGTTCTTGACATATAGTACACGATCTGGACCTGGCTACGACGGCAAGAAAGTTCTCTGAGTGTCAGATTAAACCCTGGATTCAGTAACTCAGTAGATAGATCGTCACAAGGTTGATTGCTCTCAATTTGTTGTATTTTGGAGTGAAACACTTTCAATGCTCCGAACATGACGCAGTTGTTAGATTATCGAAATAAACATAGCCCAGCCCGTGTAGTCATTGGCACGCAACCTTGTCGCAGGGTTCGTCCGTTGTCCTCCCGAAGTTGAGGTAATCGATTGCCCCTGTAACTAACTAAGGACTAATAGAATCGAAAAAATTAATCACAGTGACAGAATAGGACCGCAAATTGGAACTTTGCCGACTTGCTATCTGAGTGACAGGTAGGTTTACCCACTCTTCCATTAATTGCTGATGGCAAAATATTTAAGACGATCAAACCACGCAGTAGGGAAATGATTCGAATTACTGCGTTGCAGGATAACGTAAACTCTAGACAACCTTTCTATACGTCACCAAATGGGAGGCTAAAACGATCGAAAAATAAATGGAAACTGGGATCATAAAGACGCGAAATTTAGCTCGGAAAAGCTAACTGACAAAAACACATAGATAAGGAGTGATTACTGATCATGCCTGAGTTGGTTTATTTTCGGAAGCCATCGCAAAAGACGCAGATTATCTTAGTTCGTCAGTATTCGACGAATCGTAAATCTGTCCAAAATGACACTTTTATCCTGGTTCTTCCGTCTTCCGCAGGCACTCCCATGGGTCAGCTGCCGGTACTCCACGTCGACAGCAAGGTACTGTGCCAATCGATAGCAATCGCGCGATACATTGCCAAAGAATACGGTAAATTTGAAGAAGCATATTCTTATACAGACGAATATCACATTGGAAAGTGAATTTTTCAGGTCTGGTTCCTTCGAATCATTTTTTGGCTGCCAAAGCCGATATGATCGTTGACGGTTTGGGCGATCAGTATCCCAACATCAGACCTTACATGATGGCATTGATGAAGGGCGACGCAGATGAAGCTGTAAGTACTGGTTTATTTTTTCGCGATCTTGTTTGTATCACGAACAATAGGTATCTATGTGGAAAAAATTTCTGTATTTTTTAGAATATTAAATTCCTTCCTTCATGCTGCATATTTTCAATAATGTAAATTGTTCAATGTAGTCTAAGCGATTGTGTGCCCTTTCGCCGATCATCCCTTTTCCCCGACTAATTCTGAAAATGAATACAAAAAAACCTCCTTTCCCCGAGCATCCCTTTTCCCTGACCATTCTTATTCCCCGACCATCCCTTTTCCCCGACTAATGTTGTAAATAAAGTAAGAAAAATGTATGCCTTATTACAAAAACTAGCCTGCAAGAAAATTTAAACCGAGCTAGGATGTTTTCCACGATACTTTACAAAAAGCCCACAGCAGGTATATAAAGCAAGAAATGTCTGATTAGTTTAGTCTTAGTTGTTTAATTTATCGTCAAAAATGAAAGATTAAGGTCCTGCAACATTTCTTCTTGCTAAACATCGAAAATCGAATTTATTAAAATGGTAGCGTTTGGCTAATTCGAATCATTTTTATCTTTCTCAAAAGAATAAATCTGTTAGACTTGCGGATGACTCGATCACGGATTGCGTTGAATGCCGAAATTGTGTCGAGCTTGACGGTCAAAAAGGAAAAACAAGGGTCAAAAAGGGCAGGCTTATCAGCAATCCTTGAGGGAACGGGATTATTACAAAAAAAGAGTTGTCCGAGACACTTCACATTGCTCGGCGAATCGGGAATTTAAAGCATTGGTCGGGGTAAAGGAATGATCGGGGAAAAAGAATGGCCATGGAAATCGGATATTCGGGGAATAGAGATGCGACCTTTCAAGTCAAGGTTTGAAAGCTACATATGGTCGTGAAAAGTTTCCCTGATGTTAAATGTGAATTATTTCAGTTTATTTCAGTCATTAAAGATTCACGAATTTTTGTAGGCCAAGCTTTGGGACGCTTACAAGAAGGAACATTTGACCAGCTTTTTGGACATGTACGAAAAATTTTTGACAGAAGCCGGTGGAAAGTACTTTGCTGGTGATCATGTAAGGTTTTTCTGTGGAGATCTTATATTCTCATGTTAGTTGCCTGTACTAGGGTTCCTCTGCTTTCAAGCAAAATGAGGGTTTATTCTCAAGTAATCATGATTACCTTGATTTGATTTGCACTTGAATAGGTTTGTTGGAAGCATAAATGAAATGGTATAAATTTATTAGTATAAATATGCTGCGGAATTGGACTGGTGCCAAGTCAGACTAAACAGATATAATTCACTGGATAGCATGCATTATTTACTGCTGACACTAATTTCCAATAAGAACAAAATATGCTGTGCAGTTTATCAAATGTTGATACATGACTGGATAAAATTTTGTGTATTTTACAATAGGTTAACTATGTAGATAAACAATAGAACTGATAGCTTCTTTTTTCATGAAAAGCTTGTAATTTAAAAATGGCAAAAATTAGTGCTGTCATCAAAATCGTTTGAGCAAAGTTTTACAGAAACAAAATCTTTAGGTTAGTTGAGTATGTTCGCAAATTTTCAGTGGAATGTTGCATATGGTCTGGCAGGAAATCTTGGAATTTCCAGTTTTATTTTGTACAAGCGCTTCAAGAAAAACGGACTACGTAATTTTTACAAATCGAATTCTCCTGCGTAAAGTGAGTAGTTTCAGGCATGTTGTTCGATTTAATGCATCTTTCCTGCTAAATAGTTAATGATATTTTTTAAATGGAGTATGCGGTACTAAATTTCACTGCTTAGGTGGCACAGAAGTGTGATCTAAAAAACATAGGGGTCGAGATATAAGTTCAATTTCAGTGAGGTTCCGTATACATTTCACGTATGTATATGACATATGGTCACGTCTAAAATTTTGTGAGCAAAAATAAATGTTGTACATTTTGCAATTGGCTAACTTATAGTCTGTTTTTTATAAAATGCTTCCAAATAGAAAAGTGACACAAATCAGTACTGCCGTCGAAATTGTTTACATAACGTTCTTACTGTAAAATTTTTCACTCAAAAAATTGATAAAGTTTAGGTCAGTAAGCCCACAAATTTCCAGTCCTACATGATATATTGTTTATCAGAAAATCATAAAAATCTGGAATACTACTTGCTTTCCACTTTCATTATTTGGAAGCATTTCAAGAAAAACAGACTATAGATTATTTTAATGAACAACATAGCAAATGATTATATTCCGAAGATCTAGCAAGAGTGAATGCATAAAAACTCGATGGTTCTGTTCATGTAATTAAAATGCGCAATATGATGAGTCCTAAGGTTGACCACATGTGGTGCTAATTGACTTTTGGCGGACATTAAATGCATTTTCTCCAAAATGTTGCAGTGTAAATATAGAAATTTTTATTGTAGTATCAGAATATTAAATTTTTATTGTGAATGAGACAATTCAATTTCATGAAAATGATTTACTGCAAAATTTTTGATGATACTCGGCATTGATACAGGCTCAATTATGTGCACGTTTTCCTTTTTAGCTTAGTTGGGCCGATCTGTTGGTCGCCGAACAATTAGATCGCCTCATCCTATTCAACAAGAGCGATTCTATTCTGGCCGGTCACAAGCATTTGGCTCATTTGGTGAAACACGTTCACGAGTTGCCAAACATCAAAAAGTATTTGGCCAGTCGTCCTCAAACGGCTATGTGATAAAGTTAAATGGAGGTCATTGGTTTTCAAGATGATCATACATGAGCTATTTTATAATAATTCACTACTAGTTTTAGACATTTTCAAGGACCTTCGTTTATTATTCGTTTAGTCATCAGTATAAGTGTTAATAAACCAAAAAAAAAACGGTCGTTCCCCTCAAAATTGAGATGGGTTCCAAATCATTATTTTCGAAAGGCTGGCTTACTTTCAAAAGGTTTATTGAAAGATGAAAAACCAACAAATGAAGCTACTGATCATTTTCAACTTAGTCTTTGCTCTCGACGTTGGTTAATGCATACCCCAGATACTGTTGTTGTCCCACCTTCAGCATAAACAAGCAGGTGATGTTCGATTAGATGAATTCCAGAACAGTATTTGCAATCAAATTTCACGTTCAGCCCCCTTGATTTCATAAGAATAACTTATGTGGTGTGAAATGGCCACATTTTCGTGTACAAAATTACAACAGACATTTTGAACAAATTGCTTAGACGGGAGCTTGGATGCACAGTCTGATATAGCCAAGTTCTATGATGCTAATCCCAAATTTTTCAAGTCTCTAATGTTATCCAATACCGTAAATACCACGTTGGATTCGCCTTTATGCTTTCGCCTCCTTATGTTTTCGCCTTATGTTTTCTTATGTTCCTTATGTTCCTTATGTTTTCGCCTCCTCACGGGAACACGAAGGAGTGGGCATTTTTATTTGCAAGACTGTATACCGAACCTTTATGCTGGTACAATCGGAGTGCATTTTCATTTGATTGCACACTAAGTCTTGATTTTAGAGTAAAAGAACAATAACACCTATACAGCTTTGAAATCTCTTCATAATGGATCTAATTATGTGTAGGTGAATAGACGAACCGGTTTTCGATAAAAACATGCCAATTTGATTCAATTCAGTAACGTTCAGATTCAACATTGCAATCAAGGAATCTTAAATTGATGTTGAACAAAATGCATTGACATAGACTTTGTTTGGAAAAATCTTTGTGTTGAATTATGTGCAATTATCTTCTAAAAAAAATTTTTGTCCGAAAGTTTTACCAACACATTGCACATAATGACACATGCGTCCTGAAATTATAAAGGTTCTGCTATGCTCTATTCGTTTTGAAATGATCGATGCTGCGTGGTCGCAGCTGAAATTCTATTTAAACTCGAGTAGGTCTCGTTAATCATATTCGATCAATGTTTCTTTTATGATGCATACTTTTTGAAGATCATCCTTTTGAATTATTTTAAGACTAACGCAATTGATTTCCTAATCTCCAGTAAGGCTGCGTTTTCGGAAGAGTCAAATGACGAAAGGTGAGCCAGGAGAAAATGGCGGCTTAAGTGTATAAAAAACGGGGGGGGGGGGAATCGTGGGCTTAAGTGCGGGCCAAATCACATGGAAAATTGGGGGGAAAATCGTGGGCTGTTTGGCGAGCTAGACTTGGGGTAACATGCGGGCTAAATTTTGGGGAAAAGCTGGGACCAAATTACGTGTTATAAATGTGTGGTCAGAGGAATTGACACTCTGACATGCGGACTAAAGTCAGGGTAAAATCGGCGGTCAAAACGCGGGCCAAAACTGAAACTAAATGGCAAGCTAAATCAAGGATCAAAGTGCGAGACAAACTGGCGCTAAATGGCAGACTAAACAAAGAATAGCCTGCCGCCGTATGGCCAATGGTTAAATTGTGATATTTTTCGGCGAAAATTTAGCCCACGAAATAGCCCTGCGTGGTGGTGGGCTAAGATGCAAAGAAAATATTGTTTCAAGAAAAAATTGATGGATTTGCTGGAATACGTATATTTTCTAAACGAGGTGATGCATGAAGATTGGGAAGAAGATCAAGTTGATAGACCATTAACTAGAAATAGAAAAGGTCCGCTCCAAATGTATGGCGATATCGAATTCAAATTAACATATGAATTAAGAAAACAGTAATTGATACGGTTTCCCATCAACTAGCACATTGTACCAACAGAAATAATTCATTAAACCCTGAAAGTATTTGAGTTCTGATCACTAAGTAAATCTGCTGTATTTTCCTGCTTCATTGCTACGCAATACACTCAACAGTCCCTGAGTTGCAGTTGTCTACAGTTTACCCTTTTTATTGGCGTCGATTTTGCATATCTAAAAGTCATATAATACAAATGACGGTAACTATCGACATCTAGAAATGTTTTGCTATCAAGGAATGTTTATTCTCAAAAGTAAATCACAAGTTGGGCGATGTATTCCACAAGAAAAGGAGCTCATCAACTGGAAAACACTTTAACCCAGCATGTGAACACATATTTTGCTGGGCTAGCTGACTCTGTCCTGCCCCACTTTCCGTCATACGGTGATGGCGGGATAAATCGAGGGGCAGATACTCGGCTAAATCGTGGGGAAAATGGGGGGGGCTAAATTCTGGGGCAAATCGCAGGGCAAATCTGCAATTGGTGGGCTAAATCTAGGGCTAAATTGTGGGCTAACTATCGAGACTAATCGAAGGCTAAATTGCGAGCTAAATAACGAGATAGTTAGCTTATTTAATTCTAGCCTTCTCTAGCCTGGCCTTTCGTTCGTCATTCGGGCCTAAGAGAATTACTTTCTCGAGAATTTGATATGAAGTGATTTAGAGGACACAGTCTAATACTCTACTACTATCATTATAAATACTAACGAAATACTAATACTATAATAAATACTAGCGAAAGGAATGTTTTTTTCGGTAGAAGTTCTAACGTTGGACAGTTTATGCTGCATTCAAGAGCTCAAAGCCGGCTGAGTAATGTTACATGAGTCGTTTTCCCAGTGCGCCTCATTTACATCACAATTTCCATGAAGATAGTATCTAGAAATTACTTCCAATACTCATGAGCGTCGTTCCCACTTTTGCTGTTCAAACCTTGCTAGAATTAAGGCTCGTTTATCCTGAAGAATATTAAAGCTGGAAAGTAGATTACACGAACAGTACCACAGTTCTTAGAAAGAACTTTGGATTAAAAGCAATCACGTATCTTATGCTTCTTTGGTTGTTGAGATCAGGTGTAGGCGTCAGTGATTTCAGAATTTCCACATGGAATCGTTTCCTCATCAGTGCCAAACAAAAATTAGCCGTTGAATCGAACAAATAGGTTGAAAATTTACAGCCAAAAGCTTTTATCATCAAATTTGCTGCAATATCCTTCAACCCGAATATGTTTATCATTGTAAGTTAGTTTTTCAATCCCAAATAACGATTGGAATAGGATAATAAAAAATTATTTCCGACTGTTCAACAAAATTTTATTTATAATCTTCTGTCAAATCAATTGTTCGCTATTTTTCCTGATAAGCAAGCATATTTCTTTGACGACAACAAACAATTTTCGTGCGGGTCTAGGCGAACGAACTGTATGTGTGCAGGATTGCAAAAGAAGAAATGAAACCCTTCGTCCATGACTCTTCCTTTCAAACCAGTGGTCTGTACAATGATCGAGTGTCAGTCGTCTGACTTTTGGAAGAGAACGTCCATTATTCCCAGTCCATTTTATTTTATATTCCTTCGCCCTTTTTTGGTTTTATTTCATCAAGTGGCGTCTGCAACGTCCAATATGCGTCTCACTTGTTCTTTTCCTTTGGAATGCCGTTCAAATTATAAGAGAAATTATAGGGTCGAACTAAGGATGTAGATTTTGAGGTCAGTTTTGTTATAAAGTGTATAATAGGCGATAAACCCAAAAGATTTGATCCAAATGTAGCAGCAATTCTCCTGCTCCATAAGGTCTATTAGTTATTAAGTTCGTAACATTGGTGTGCAGAAGCACAGGCAATGCTCAAGCATCCTGACAGCAAAATAAAAACTATTCCATGTGAGAGTTAATTGTGTGACTACATCAAAACAAACACTGAATATTCACAGGTTTGGAATGGTAGAGTGCCCAAAACATATTTCACGTGAGGACAGACACTAGCTTGCTCTGAAAATAAATTAAATCGATTCGGTTTCAAGATTGGAAAATTTTAACATGCTTTGACTGATGCAAATGGAAATAGTTTCTCCTGCAGCTAACAGTACAAAAAAATGTGGACAACAATTGCCTTTTTTATGTCTGAAAGACCAGTCACAAAAAACGTCAAATTGATCTGGATTCTTGGAAATGTGATTAGTGCATCAAAATGCACATAACTACAGTGTTTGAAGCCAATCAGAAGAATTTCGCAATACTAAGACAAACTTTTCACCTTTAGAGAGATATCAGACCACGCTTGATTTTAGCTTTAACATGGTATAACACTCAATCAATAGCCTGGAAAGCTGCCATCAAAAAATCGGGACATGCTAGATCCAAAACATCCCACCACATCATGTACAACCGATGGCTGACGCGTCGATGAAGCAGGAAGATTTTTATGCATACAAGAAACCTGCCAATTCAAGCGATATGCTTTTTCACGTTACATAATTGTAGTGAACTACCAAAATTCTCAATTTGCGCCATGCGATGCCGTTCAATGTTTTGTTCCATTTCCCCTCCAATTGCACCCACGTTTAGCAGGACCGAGGCTCACTTAGAAAAAATCGGACTATGATGGAAATTGGGGAGAAAATTTTTCCTGATTATTTTCGTAATACGATTCGAAAGTATATAAATAAAAAACAAACTTAATTTGGCTAAATAATTGGAAAAAGCCTGACGGGATCTGTCATTTCAGATATTTGGTATGTATAAGTTGGCGTTTTTTGATTTTCCAATCTTGGTGTCGTATCGTGCGTTAGAAAACTGTAATTCCATTATTGAGAAACATTGTAGCGATCACTTCCGAAAATGCGTTACTGTTTTTTGACGACGTAGTGATGCTTGGCATTTTGACGATTGAACGTTGTTTTATAATTATTTCTGTTTTTGTATTGCGCTGGTAATAGAAAACTGTAATTCCAAAAAATAGTGCTGGTAATAGAAAACTGTGATTCCAAAACTGCAAAGTTCCAAGATTACTGTAACTTGCCGGAATGTCTATTCTGACAATACTCAAATAGCAACCAGTCTTATGTACTCTGGGATGTAGGTTTTTAATCATTCCTTGAAAGCGGAGAATTCCTGAAAATAAATATTAATTTTCTTGAGGCCATGAATTAACATTTTTACTAATTTTCAGTCCTATAAACAATATTCAACTGGAGTCTACATTTCTTTTATCGTCCGTGCGAGGGAAATGCCCTAATGACGGTGCCCCGGTACTGATGAAATACGATTTCTTCTGTATCACTTTTTCTGCGGATAAATCTAAATCGTTTTTCCGTCGCCAAGATGACTTACTTTTCGAACAATTTCCCCCAATCGACATAATACAAGAAAACGACATATCATAGAACAAGCAACAAACTTTTTTGGCTTGAAAACCAGGAGCCAAATGGCTCCTAGGCTTAAATTTTTAGGGGCCAAATTGAAATTTTGGGAGCCAAAAATTTTTAATTGAGGAATATCGAAAAACGGGCTTGTAACACAATTTAGAACGTAGTATATAATTAAATTATATAGATATTCAATCAGTTGGTTCGAGTTTTAAAAAATCATTGTTCAAAATTCGATTTCAAACCAGCGTTTTCGGTTACAGGCTTCTTTCTACATTTACAAAGATCGGCCGATAAATCTTTGTTCAAAGAAAATTTTTAATGCCTTGACTCACAAGTATATAGGGTTTTGAAAACGGAGCTTCTGTTCTTATTGCTCTGTTGTTTCGTATATCTTTCCGGCGCTACGCAACGAAATTTTTTTTAGATTTTGACACTCTAAAATGCTGGAAAACCAATTCATAAACATACAAGGTTCGAAAACGTGTTTATATCATTTTAGAGACTAAAAAATATGTTTATACTTTCATAAGTTTGACAAATTCAAATTAAACTTGAAATTTAGGAAAATCACCTCCATTGTGATCATGAATTCAAACTCGGCTCCATACTTAAAATAATAGTTACAAAAAAAGGAAAAATTGAGATTTTGCTCTCTTAAATGCACCAAAATTCTTTTCCATGTCGAACCCCCATATTGGTTCCCTTTGTCGAGAATTTTTTTCCCTAGAAAGTTTGATTCATAAAAACTGTGAATAGAAAAATTTGAAAAATTATATAATGAGATCTGCCGCGAAGCGCCGAAAAATTTTCGACGTTTTATGATTTTAGAGCCTGTAAAACACTTACTTCAAATCTAAAATTGAATGAAAATAACTACAATTCACTATGATATTAATCAATAAGTCAAAATTTTAGGAGCCAAAATGGCTTCTAGACCTAAAATTTTAGGAGCCATTTCCAAACTTTTAGAGGCCCAGGCCCCTAAAATGACTGAAAAAAGCCTGACCAGCAGTAAGATTCATTTCAAAATTTCAAATAATCGGACATCTTTGGTAACACCTACTAATTTTTGCATGTTAACAGTCTGCTTGATTATTTATAATAATGTATTTGAGCTGGTAACAAATCATAAGGATGCACTTATTACTTAATTGAAAGCTAATGTCTAACTTGGATGGATGAAAATGTGAATGTCGTGATTCCTAATCAGTTTTTACGTTGACATTAGCTCAAAGTTCATTAGTGCTATTTACGAGATAAAAATTAGATTTAGTATCTCTCCATCGTTTTTTCAATTATTTTTTAATAACTCTCATCAAATTGAATGACGCAAGAAATATATGCAAGTGCTAGAATTTTCGGGCTAAGTCACATTAAATTTTCACAGTTTCCATTTCAGACATTATATTATACGAGCAATTCATTGTAATTCATATCCGGTGCTCTCATAAAGTTAAATGGGCTCTATGACATGAAAAATTCTTCTAGTGCAAATCCTGGATGTTTATAAATTCCAAATATTTATATGTTATAGTGCATTCGATAGCCTCTAAGCATGCGCTTGATGCTACACCAACCTTTTTTGATCACAGGTCATATTTACACTAAAATTGGCATGAATGCGGTCTAGGGGAGTTAGTTTGCCCCTATTCGATCTCAACAACTGAAGAAATTCGACAGATGTTGAGACGTGTAATTGTGAGCAATAAAATAATGTTTCTTAGAAGAGTCGTTCAACTTTAACACTATGAAATACACAGTTCTGAGCTTTGATTAAAGCTCATAGATCAGAAATGGTGCTCGATCAGATTTCCCTCCTGTGGGAGAAAGTTTCTTACATCAAACAACAAGCTTTATCGAATGCGATCTTTCACTTGTCCATATATATCATAGTTTCTGAGACCAGCTGTAGATGAACTTTCGATAGTTCAGCACATTTACCCATGTTTCAGAGTAAAGAAGGCCCGTGGACAAACGAAAAATTGTCAGTGTACCATTGTTCAGGTTTCTGTGGGCTATCGAACGCACGATAAACACGCCTCAGAAATTTGAGCATGAAGACCTCTCTATGGTGAGTAAGAAGAAATGTCATGAACTAGAAAGCATAGTTAACAGCACTATACTATGTTCTTTATAAAATGCTTCTGAAATGAAAAATGACACGAATATTAGGTGCATAGTTTTTTTTTAGCATTTTACAAGCCATGGCTTGTTGGACTGACAAAATGGCTTGTAGAATTTTTGTCCAACAAGCCAAAATGGCTTGTCAGAATTTTTTGAGTCATGTGTTTGATCATATCAGATACAGAAAAGATGCATTTTGGTGCATTTTAGAAGGTCATAATCTCAAAATTTTCCGGCGCTTCGCGCCGGTTATAACTTAAATAAGCATTATTATTTATTTCCTAGCTCAGGTGCTGCTTATAACATGTCTGCCTTCACTTATCATTTAATCTTTAATAGTTTTAATCATCTTAAACGTATTATCTCATGTTTTAATTAGTAATCTTCAATATTTCATCTTGATATTTTTGATTTCATTTTTTGATTCACATTTTTCCCTTGACACATTTTTTGACAAAAATCAATACGTCAAGTCTGTAAACTTTTTGAAGCGATTATTCCTTTCTTAACGTAAAATCAATTCAAAAGCTTCGTGGAAGTAGTTTTCGGAAATTTCTACTCTTCATACTCATATCTTTTCGGCCAAGTTCATGAGAGTGTGAGAATAAATTAATGGTTTTAAAATTTTTCAAACATAAAATTCTAGAAATTACGGCTTTTGAACAGAAAATTCTAATCTAATTCTTCAAATAAGTGTTTGGAAAATTGATTTTCCAACATCGCAGAATGTCAATACTCAAAAAATTTTCCGGCGTTTCAGGCAGGAAAGATTAAAAGCTTTTTTGGGCTCTCACTTTTCATCATAAACGATTTAACCGCCGATTTCTCACGTAATTCAAAGTCATTATGTTCTTGGATAGTTTGCTCGAAAATTTGTTCCACAATGCTTGTAGATTCGACTTCGATCAAACTCAAAAATTTCAAAAGTTTCTTGAATTTTAATGAATTAACGGCTCTAAAATGTTATTTAATAAATGTTGAATGACATCTCTTTTCTGATCGATTGCCATGATGCTCAATATATACATTTCTTTAAAAAATAACCTAGCATTGGAATTTATTCACGTATACTGATATTATAAAATTGGCTTGTAAAAATTTGGAATGGCTTGTAAAATTTTAGGTCAACAAGCCACTTGGCTTGTGACTCGTAGGTCAAAAAAAACCCTGATTAGGTGACTTGAAAATCCTAAACCTTTTGTTGTAGAATTTTCATTTCAAAAATTTCAGAGTTGAGTGTTATCACAAATTTTTAGTTCCATATGATACAGGGCTAGGCAGTAAATGCTGAAAATATTTAACATCACTTACTTTCCAGATTCATTATTTGGAAGCATTTTATGAAAAAAAGACTAACCAACACAGTTCACGTTATTCAGCTGGCTATATCCACTGGACACACGTTTCAGCTATCCGGATCACTGCTGCTGTCCCATTCTGCGAACACTCCACGACAGCGCACTTGTTGTGCGTCTGTGTCGTAAGCAGAAGGTCTAGAGGTCAAGTCCCTCACCAAGCGTTTTTTAATGGATGTGGCTATAGGACACTGATGACCAACCATTCTCTGTGAAAGAGTAAGAGCCAGTTTATACTTCTAGTGGAGCTTAAGAATCCTTAGCCGAAAGTCAGTTCAATAGAATGCTGAAAAAATCCACGCAAATCCTTTTTATGGCACTATAGTCTGTTTTTCTTGAAATGCTTCTAAATAATATAAGTGGAAAGCAAGTCGTATTTCAGATTTTCACGATTTTCTGATAAACAATATATGATATATGAATGGAAATTTGTGAGCATACTGGCCTAGCCCTTAATAATTTTTCTAGTGAAAAACTTTACAATAGCTCTATAAAAACGATTTTGAACAAAATACTGATTTGTGTCACTTTTCTATTTGGAAGCATTTCATAAAAAACAGACTATATATTCTATTGTAGTCCTACTACTTGTGTATCCAAAGAATTCGAATCACTTCCACCCTTTGAAGATTCCTCTAAGAATTCATCGGTACCACTAAGGTGTAAAGACGCCTCAAGAGTTCAGTAATGACAAGTCTTCCGACGAAAACATAATTATAGGAGTTGAGGCACCAGACGACCAGTATTTCTTAATTCGATCCTACAGCAATATTTGCGTGGAAGCCCAAGAAGTCGCAAATCTAATAAACTTGCGAATAACTTTTCGCTAAGTCTACAAAAAATGTATTGTAGGTATACTGCTTCTGAATGATCATTTCAACATTTTGGATTCGTCTACTTTGATATTTGTATGCTTGTTGTCTGTCGAGAAGCCGGATTACATATTTCCACTTTCACATTCCCTCACAGCTGCGAAGTCTTGAACTATAACTCAAGCAATGCTTTTACAGTTTTTGTGTAACAAAATTGTACACTAAAGTCACGATTTTCAAGGCAGCACTTTATTTTCATCTTTTATAAAACCATTTTATAAAAACAGACATTATGTTCCATTTACTTTAGAATGGCACGTAGCGACAACAAAAAAAACAGGACCTGCTATACTTCGACGGCCGGCGCCGGCCGTCACGGGTTGCAAATTTTTGCTGCCATACTTCATCCGGTGCCGGCCGTGAGATACCTACTGCAAACCTACGAAAAAATGATAAAACACCAAGATGCATTTTTTGCACCATAATTCATATGTTATAACATACGCGACGGCTAGCGACGGTTCAGAAATTTCGATTGAATCGAAATTCATAACCGGCGCCGGCTATGAGCTGCTATACTTCTAACAGTGACGGCCGGCGGGCGCCGGCCATCGAAGTATACCGGGCCTTAAGGCCGATCTATACTTTTTTCGCTAAAAAACATACGCAAGCGATTTGCTCTCCAAGTATTGGAGCAATTTCACTGTATAATACATCGAAAGGTAGATATTGAAATTTACGATCGAAAGATAACAAACACGTTCAACAAGCATCTAATGTGCGCTTTAAACCCAGCTTTGACGCAAGAAACGTAAGAAAGGCAAGATGCTTACAAAAGAGCTGATTTCTGAAACACTATGCAATTTTTTTCTTGCTAAATATACTTCACTGGATAGAACTCATCAAGATTTTTCTTGCGCACAGAGAAAATGAGGGATTCGTTCGATTTTGATCGTTGCAACCGCTTGCGACAGATTTTCGAGAAAAAAGTATAGATGGACCTTAAGTTCAGTTTGACACACAATTTCCATGCAGTGGAAAACCTTATACGGTAGAGGAATATGAATTTCTTGTTGCAAACTGGAGGCCTACATAACGTTTATCCATTCTTGATTTGAGTAGAAGTGCATTTGACCAGCTTACTGGATAAAATTGTCAGTTGTTCATTGCTTATGGATGAGAAACTTTCGCTCATTGATTACTATAATAAGCTTACTGCTTTTTCAGAATTAAGATTGCTTACATCTGTCATTTCAAAATAAATAGACTATAGTAGTCTTGATTACGATTGAAACTTTTTACTTCTCTCACGAGAGAGACGAATGTTTGTAAATGGAAAAATGACGAAAACTACTACTGCCCTCGATCTTTTATATGGAGCCTTTACTGTACAATTTTCTGATCAAAAAATTTTCAAATGTTAACTGATTAAGCTTACAAAACTTTCAGTCCAATATGACAAATATAGTTTAACAGAAAATCATAAAAATGTCAAATAGTACTCACTACCCAGTTTTGTTATTTACGAGCATTGCAGGAAAGCAGGCGATAGTCCCTAAAACTCTATCCTGATTGATTGAATAAACTCTATCCTGATTGATTGATACATGTTTTTATGGCAAATCTGCATAATACCCGAAGTCATTTTTACATGTTCAAAACTGACTAAAATATGATTTCATGATTGAAGAACTCTATTAATGGCAGATCAGGTGATCCATTAGTTAATGAGATTCTGAGAAGAATGAGCAATATCACACAAAATATGTACATGTCGCGTATTCGACTTTATTAGTTATCATATCGACAGGTGTTGGCTAACTGTTAATATATGCATACCATTTTCACATCTCTTCGAAAAATCGATTTGGATAGACTTGGGCTGTAGCTCTGGAAACCAAATGAGCATGAACACATTCTATTCTTTCACTAAACTAAAGACTTCATAGTTTTCCATCTCCCTATAAGCACGCTAACAATTTAACTTTCGAGCTTCCCCGAGCTGTAGTAGGAGAAAGTTGACAATTTAGTTTCAAAGCCTTTCGACTGAAAATCTGTATTGTTCGTTATTTTAGATAGAATGATCCATTATAAATTATGCTATTTCAACGTCAGGGGAAGAGCCGAAGGTATACGATATATATTCACTCAGGCTGGAGTGGATTTCGAAGATAGCAGGATAAGTCAGGACGATTGGCCCAGAGTGAAAGCGAGTACGGAAGTTTATAAATTAATTGCTTCTTGACCGACGATATCTTACTTCATCTCATTCGCATTAGGCATCAAATTATTTTTGTTGTATTCTGTATATTGTAATACTTTGAATAATTCTAATCTTATGTATCAATGAAAAAGAGACTCACTTTTTGTGTGGTGTTAGGACGTTTGTCCGTAACCACATGAGTCTGTAAAATCTGCTAATTGTTAACGGTGATTCTTGAAAAAAGATTACCGTCAGCCCACAATAACTTGTTGCACCAGAAACACGCATAGGTTTTTTACATATGTATCTGTACTTCGTCGATAAAATTTCAAGTTCCAAAAACTTACGTTGATTTATATAGTCTCTTGATCAAACACGAGCATCTTAACGAGTAATGTCTTTTGAGTGTTTAGGGACAAATCATCATCAGGATTATGTCATTGAACTCTTTTTTTAGACGGTCAAGTTGTGCAAGCCATAATTTTATAACATTGATTGAGCGATATGATCATGATGAAATTTGTTAGTAGCTAATACAATTTCTTCAAAAGCTGTTACCCCAAATCATTATACGTTTCTTCTGATTGTTTAGTAATTTTTTAGAGAAACGGTAACCAGACTTTTCAATCGTCAAAAGCACGTTCGCTTTGGAACTTTCCTTTACCGTACACTACAGTGATAAATGCATTTAGACATATAGACATAAATAGCAAGCTCACGGTTTATAGACTGGGCATGAGCTACCAGTTCATTTTTTAAAGAAGTTTTTTTGAAGAAAAGAGAAACCTGTATTTCTGCGTTCTTGCATTGCCAGATTTGAGGAATACGAACATTTTTAGCTACCCCCATGGGACAATTGCCCGTTTTGTACATCGACCACAAGACACTCGGTCAATCAGTGGCAATAGCGCGGTATGTGGCCAGAGAACACGGTAAGTTTTCGCTGCAGTGTAATTATTCATCCTTGCTGTGCTCTGCAACTGGAGACAATGTATATACAAAAAAGGCGCTTCCTTTCAAACGCTGTATTAGACAAATTTGATACCTTCAATGTTCTTTGAGGTATCAGCTTACTCATCAGATTCAGTGTTTTGTGCAATATTTACAGGTTTAGTACCATCCAATCATTTCCTTGCTGCTAAAGCCGATATGCTAGTTGATGGGCTGAACGATCAATATGAAAATGTTAAACAATTCAGTATGGCTTTGATGAAGGGAGACGCTGAAGAAACGGTAAAAATGGCATTTTTGCGTAAATGAACCGTAGTTATAGTTATTGTCCGTTTTTATGGAATACTTCTCAAATAAAAAATGACATAAAAACACATTGACTTGAAAATCGACTACACAAAGCTTTTACAATAGAATTTTTTACTTCAAAATTCCCATGAATTTTTTCGCAAATTTTCGGTTCGATATGGAGTTTACTTGGAAGAAATAAATTATACTTGCCTCTCCGAATTCGTTATTTAGAAGCATTTCAAAAAACACACTATAGATTTTAATTTTTTGAAATTTAGGAAAAAACGTGGGATACATTCAGGAAGCACCACCTTGCCGGATTTTTGGATATGTACGAAAACTTTTTAATCGAAAACGGTGGAAAATACTTTGTCGGCGATCATGTGAGTAGTGATGCTATGGTGTCATTGAATGACCAGCGAAAAATCATGTTTACCATTTGGCTTGTACGATCTTCAATCAAGCATGACTCGTGTGTTAACTAGTACAAAAAAATATGAGAATATAATTGACGCTACAGCAACCAAAATCTACCTCAGGTCAGACTCCATTGTGGTTAGGTGAACTTTTTTCTCATACCGCTGCAAACACTTGAATATACTCTCATAAATCTATTTTTGTGACCGTTCTTTCACTTGTTGGACACTAACTGTAAAGTTTATTACATTGCAGTAGGCAATGTCAGTGTTTTCGGACTTCGTTTTATTACGTGTCGATGTTTTTGTCGTGCGCAGGCTTTTTACTCATAAAAACGGTAAAATCTGAGCAGAATTATGTTACAATTTCAACACTTTTTGGTGTAAAATCTTGTAACTCTCTAAATGCTTCAAAGTACTAAAAGCTGCGATTCCATGTTTTGACGATTACCTGTTAAATCAGATGCCTGCAAATTTTTAAACATAATCAACTAACTTTTAACCATTTCTGAATAAAAATTTCTATAGTAAGAGCTTCGTGTAAATTAATTTCATAGCAGTACTAATTTTTGCAAATTTTCAGTCCACGATAATTTTATAAAAAATAGGCTATTAGCATTTTTGTAGAAACAAATTGAAATCAAATCACTTCCTGATCAGTAAATTATCTTCGACTTTCTTAACCATACTTCACATCGTTTATGGTCGATGAATTTTAATTCCTCCTAGTTAATATAACTAATAGCTCATGTGATGAAATTTTTCGTTTATTCCAGTTATGTTGGGCTGATTTGATCATCGCCGAACAACTCGATCGCTGGCTCTACTTCAATAAAAACGATGAGTCATTATTCAACAACCACAAAGCTTTATTGAAACACATGAAGTATATACATGAATTGCCTAACATTAAAAAATATGTCGCCAATCGTCCGAAAACTTTGATGTAGTTTTACGAATTGTTTGATTCTTTATTTTCATGTTAATTTGTATTGAAAATACGATAGATTAGTTTTTGTCTAATAAAATGTGTTGGAAATTTGAAATATTGTATCGTGAGTAAACAAACTAAAAGAAAAGAAAAGAAAAGAAAAGAAAAGAAAAGAAAAGAAAAGAAAAGAAAAGAAAAGAAAAGAAAAGAAAAGAAAAGAAAAGAAAAGAAAAGAAAAGAAAAGAAAAGAAAAGAAAAGAAAAGAAAAGAAAAGAAAAGAAAAGAAAAGAAAAGAAAAGAAAAGAAAAGAAAAGAAAAGAAAAGAAAAGAAAAGAAAAGAAAAGAAAAGAAAAGAAAAGAAAAGAAAAGAAAAGAAAAGAAAAGAAAAGAAAAGAAAAGAAAAGAAAAGAAAAGAAAAGAAAAGAAAAGAAAAGAAAAGAAAAGAAAAGAAAAGAAAAGAAAAGAAAAGAAAAGAAAAGAAAAGAAAAGAAAAGAAAAGAAAAGAAAAGAAAAGAAAAGAAAAGAAAAGAAAAGAAAAGAAAAGAAAAGAAAAGAAAAGAAAAGAAAAGAAAAGAAAAGAAAAGAAAAGAAAAGAAAAGAAAAGAAAAGAAAAGAAAAGAAAAGAAAAGAAAAGAAAAGAAAAGAAAAGAAAAGAAAAGAAAAGAAAAGAAAAGAAAAGAAAAGAAAAGAAAAGAAAAGAAAAGAAAAGAAAAGAAAAAAAGAAAAGAAAAGAAAAAAAGAAAAGAAAAGAAAAGAAAAGAAAAGAAAAGAAAAGAAAAGAAAAGAAAAGAAAAGAAAAGAAAAGAAAAGAAAAGAAAAGAAAAGAAAAGAAAAGAAAAGAAAAGAAAAGAAGAAAAGAAAAGAAAAGAAAAGAAAAGAAAAGAAAAGAAAAGAAAAGAAAAGAAAAGAAAAGAAAAGAAAAGAAAAGAAAAGAAAAGAAAAGAAAAGAAAAGAAAAGAAAAGAAAAGAAAAGAAAAGAAAAGAAAAGAAAAGAAAAGAAAAGAAAAGAAAAGAAAAGAAAAGAAAAGAAAAGAAAAGAAAAGAAAAGAAAAGAAAAGAAAAGAAAAGAAAAGAAAAGAAAAGAAAAGAAAAGAAAAGAAAAGAAAAGAAAAGAAAAGAAAAGAAAAGAAAAGAAAAGAAAAGAAAAGAAAAGAAAAGAAAAGAAAAGAAAAGAAAAGAAAAGAAAAGAAAAGAAAAGAAAAGAAAAGAAAAGAAAAGAAAAGAAAAGAAAAGAAAAGAAAAGAAAAGAAAAGAAAAGAAAAGAAAAGAAAAGAAAAGAAAAGAAAAGAAAAGAAAAGAAAAGAAAAGAAAAGAAAAGAAAAGAAAAGAAAAGAAAAGAAAAGAAAAGAAAAGAAAAGAAAAGAAAAGAAAAGAAAAGAAAAGAAAAGAAAAGAAAAGAAAAGAAAAGAAAAGAAAAGAAAAGAAAAGAAAAGAAAAGAAAAGAAAAGAAAAGAAAAGAAAAGAAAAGAAAAGAAAAGAAAAGAAAAGAAAAGAAAAGAAAAGAAAAGAAAAGAGACTGGTTCGGATAATCCTGATTGTATCACAGATTTGGCTGATTCAGAAAGTCCTTTTAAACAAATTTTCAGAAAACGTGCTGCCATTATTATGGACATGTTCCCAACTCTTCCAAATGAACAAAAACCAGCTGGTGTCGATTTTAATGGTCGTCTCATGGATGCATGCACATTGAAATTCAATGATCTCGAATTTCGAGAAAATAAACAAGCATATATTATATCCTATGGAATTAGCATGCGTAGGCTAAGTTCATTAGCGCGCTCATGAAACGACGAAAACATTGTGTATTTTGCTTATTAAGACTGCAATGTGTAATCACATGCAATGTTGATGATGATCTCGAAATTCCTGTATGTTTGTTCCCACTTAGCCGTTCAAGATAAAATTTAATTTCATTGCAATTCCATACTCAAGTATTTTTGTACAACTCGTCTCCTAATAGAATCGGTTCTCTGATAGAACCCTCCCCAAATATTCAAAAACCCCGAGATTGATGAAACCAGCCCTCAAATATGGAATCTGAGTTCTTAAGTAGTTAATCCACGTCCTACGGAGTTCCGAGGAACTGAAACTTAGTATAATGGCCCATGAAAATTTGAAACAGTAACCTGCATCTATGTGTCTTATTCTGTTCCAAAATGACAATAAAGTTCATTTGTTATTTTGTGAATGTGCGAAGAAAAGACCATATACAGGAATTATTAGAGCCCGCTCTTCAACAGAACGTGTTCTCTAATGAAACCATCTACGGCTTGATACCTCCAAAAAGCCCAATATTCGGTGAAAAACCGCCATCAACCCTAATTCGACTATGCTCATAAGTTACTTCCATTGATCGACCAGGGCGAGGATCATCTTCAATTGGCTCCCTACCATGATGAAATTCCGTAGCCACCGCTAATGCTGCAGAGCGGTGCAGCTCACACTAAGTTGTATCCGGGGTAGGAATCGGTTCGAATCTCTCTTTGATAGCACTCCAGCCTGAAAAAGTAATAATCCCCTGTATTCTATGAACAACAATTAAGAATCCGAACACGGGAGGATAGAGAACTTAAGTCAAATTTCTTTAGAATTCTTCTCGACAATTGAAGTGGAAAGCAAATTCTCCTTAATTTTTATGATGTTTCATTTAACCGGCATGTAATAGAAGACAGGAAATCTGTAGGCCAACTCACATGCACGTAATAGCTCTCTGGCACTAGGCGGATTTGTCCTCTTTTTGGGGGTAGTGGATCAGGAGTAGTCAAAAACCCAAATTTTGATCTCGAAATTGTTGAAGATATCTCGAAAATAAATGGTTGAATCCCTAGAATCCGTAAAACGGCTTTTTATTGAGCGAAGTGCCAATAAATTGGACTGTTTTACACCTCTTCGATCAAAGATTGAACCAAAAAGGTTACATTTTTCATAGACTTCGGGCTGATATGGGAGGAGATTCGATAAGCTGATTGAATTTTCCTAATTTCACGTATACTGCCGGCTTATGCTAGGGCTAGTCATCGACGACACGATATGTGATGACCCTTGGTATATTGGGGTCTTCATGACATACACTCCCGATCACATGAGTGTGAATATTAAGCAATCAGCTTTATTTCAAAAGCTGAGAAAAAACTGCGTGTGTCATTCTAAATGCGAGTTAGATATTCAAGATGAATTCGAAAATAACAAAATGAAACAATTTGATTCGCTGATTCAAAAGTAAAATAATTGCGATTTTTTGTGTCTTTCTCAGCTTTTGTATGAAAAATTTGCATACCCCATCTTTTTACTAATAACTCGAACAAGTATTGAATCGGCCGTTTATCTATTCACAAAGTGTTTTCCAAAAATGGATTAGAGGTAAATCCCATATGAGCGACTGAATAAAAATGTAAAAAAATATGGGTAATGAGAGAGTGGAAGAACAATGAGATATAAAAAGAATAAAAGAGAAAAAACACAAGAAAATGAAAACAAAGAGAAAAAAGATATTACATACAAAAGGAGACGGAAAAAAGTAAGGAGAGTGAAATAAAAAAGTGTAAAGGAGAAAAACGAGAAAAAGAACAAAAAATAAAAAAATACTCAATGATAGAAAAATGCTTTGACCTGAACTTCTCCAGAGTCATGAAAAAATGTAAAGAAAGCATTTTTGAGCTGAAATGTAGTTATTTTTTAAATTAGTTTATTTTTGGCGTTTTCATTTTGCTATAATCTAATTTTTCTGTGCTCTATTGTCCTGCGATCTTATGTCTCTACGTACTGCTGGCCACGTTCTATTGTCCTGCGCTCTATTGTCCCTGCACGCTATTGTAGTGCGTTCTAATGCCCTGCGCTCTAATGCCCCTGCTCTCTAATATCCGCGCTCTGATGTCCCCGCGCTCTAATGTCCGCGCTCTATTGTCCCGCGCTCTAATGTCTTGGTACCAAGATTTTGACGACAGTACCACTTTTTGCCATTTTTCAAATTGTCAGGGAAGAGACTGTAAGCATATTTCAAGAGATGATTATGCTTCCGAAAATCATCCATTAGTAAAGTATGCTATCATCATACTCAGTTCATTTGAAATGATCGATGCGATAAGATCGCAGCCAAACTTGTATTAAAAATTATGGAAGGCTCTTAGCCTCTAATCAATAAATTTGCAGTGTCCTTGATTATCACTTTTTTCAATCACTTCAAGGTTGTAGAAATTGATTTCCTGATCTCTGATACTCCGCCGGCTGCATCGATCATTTCAAAATCAATAGAGCAGTGATTTCTAAGATCACCCTCCTTCGATTTTTCGTCTTTGTGAAAGTCATTCCAGTACATTTTTTCTCAAGGTACTCGTTAATTTCGGTTCTGTATCCGGGCATGGATTATTAATCGTGTCATTGAATTATATCTATCTGATGTCGATATTGCTTGTTACATGCTCGTCGCTCGTATAAATTTCGGTGAGGGTAATTGGCATAGCGCCAAATGAATCAAGCGAGAGGGGCATGCAAACTAGACTTCAAATTGACTTTTTTGTGGTTGTGAGTCAGATGACTCAAATAACAGTTTGAAATTTTACCCATATCATTATGAATGTTAGGCTGCTGTGGGTTGAGGTTGGTGTAACTGGCCTTTGGGTTTAGACAAAGGAAGTTGCAACAGTTCTGACCACAGGCTAACAAAAACAATAAACTAAAAACTCTCCCAGACGTTTCACCAGATACTCGCCAGAACTTTCACCAAACCTCGGCAGAACACCTTGGCACGTACCTCAGGAGATCCTACCCAAGTCTCAAATTCTAAACTTATAAGAGCCTCCCCTGCACTCACAAAACAATACACTTACAGGTTCAATGTGTATTGGGTGACGACGTGCGACGCCAAACAAAAATAATAATAACAAAAATATTATATAAAGGGCGATGGCGGCGACGCTCCATAAACTAATAAAAATCTAATACTGATTTTTCAAGGGATAACACACGATTTTTCAAGGGATAATGATGTTATAAACAACACCATTTAACTTTTTAACTCTTCATTTTTAAATTAATATTTTTTCAAATTCTGCCTTGATAATGAGAAAGACCAAAATTTTGTTTATAAGTTCAGTAACTGAAATCAATATGGTAATCAATTACTTACTGATCATAAAATATTACGGCCGTATTCGCCATGCTGTCTATGATCAGATACGTTTAAGGCCATACATATTCAATTAAGATGATGTTTGATGCAAGGAAAGATACTACTATTCTCCATTTTTCCAAGGAAAAAATGCTCATAAAAATAATAAACAACTTTAGACATTTCTGCCTTTCTTCTCAGATTGACTCTAGCTGGCAGCACTACAACTTGAAAAAAGAAAATGTTGACTTACAACGCATGCACTCACTTGCCTACGGATTTCTTGAGACTTTGTTGTGTTTCAGGCATCATTTGAAAATGGAAAGGGCATAGTCAATATAGCACTAACTTGAAATACATGTCAAAAGCGACAAAAAATAGAAAACTAGTATTCCTGAAGTCATATGTTGAGAGGTAGCTGCTGCTAGGCTACTAGGGTAGAGCGCGAGTTAGGTTATACCTTACGTCCATACGTTTTAACGTATACAAAGTAGCATCATCTTGACTCTTGGCTTTTTATATATCTATTACAGAATTGCTTTTTTTCTCTATTGTTCATTATCGCGAATAATTCACTCAAATCAAGACAAAACAATCATGATAAGATAAAATAAAACTCATTTATTGCGGAAAACAGAATGTAAAAGAACATGCGTTGATTAAGGCAAACAAAAAAATGTGGCTGAAGAAACTGACAAAAAATTGAATGAGCTGAATTAACTTAATTCGATACAGATACCCCATACGACGGAATATAGGCTAAAGCTGTGATATGCAAGATTAGCGCAGTAACATTTACGGTGCATTATCAATCCCTACTCCACTTATTCTACGGATTTGATGTAAAGGGTTGCATCACTCCGATACTTTTGAGGTCCCATGATTCTTCCTGCGTTGCTTTTTGTCTAAAACTGGAAATAAATTTTACTGCCGTTTCAGCTCTGCAGTGATCTCCTTCCGAAGCTTCCAGTATCGCAGTAGAATTCTTTTTAAACCACAATGTGGTTGATGTTGCAAGATTGAAAATGAAGCATGCTGCTAAATGCTATCAGTGGAGACTTGTATACAATCGGGCACGCAGGTAAAAAAAGTAATTCATTTACACCCTTTTTCGAAACCCACAATGACTTTACTAACACCTTCTCTGGATGGTTGCACATTCGAAAACGACTATTGTTCTTTCTTGGTTGCAAGAAGTCTTATTATTTTGTGAGGTACTTTCTCAGACATGAAGATTACATATTTTCATTCACGAAGTATTGACGCCGCAGAAAACCGTCCAAAAAGGAGCCTAAATGTCACTAAAACAGCTCCCATTTGTTTTAACTTGCTGATTAAACGAAATAAATTTTCCAACTTGAAAGGTTAAAACAAGGTGGTGAATAGCTAGACATCTTTAGTTATCATTCTAAAAATGATCATGCTCTGTTCGATCGATGCAGCGGTCGGAGTTTCGGCAAGCGCACCCTTACTAGAGATCAGGAAACCACTTTCGATAATCTTGAAATGATTAAAAAGAGTGGACTCACGGACTCTGAATCGTGAAGTAAGAATTTATTCAATAGTGTTAACGAGCCGTCCAAAACTTTGAATATCTGCGATCTGCTTGCATCAATCATTTCAAAATGAGTGAAGTACGAATATAGTAGTAAAACACGATGGTGAATCTCTAGGAAAAAGACGTGTTTAGTGATTTTCTCGAGCAGTGATTAGCACTAAAAAACGATTAAAAATACGGCTCTTGGGTTCTTTAATTCATACAATTTTCGAGATTTTAACCAAATGAACTGTTGTTGTCGAATAATATTCATAAAACTGATGTTGCCCGCTGCATGAAACTATTTCAGCTGTAGGTCAGTATTGAATTTTGTAGTAATCAGTGGACTCCGGCATTGCCTTAAAAATTAATATTGAATTCAGTAGTGGTCATTGTAAAATTCAGTTTTAAAAAGATGCTGTCATAAAAATAAGCGCAATAATGGATATAGTGGAAGAAATTACCACGTCTACACTGTTAAATTATTTTCACACCGATCGGGTGGAGAAGTTCATGAGAACACCTCAAAAGTCGATTTACTACTAAACCACTGAAAATTCACTATGGAACTCAGCAATTGCAGCTTTTATACAACAAACTCCTGGGGAATCATTTTTGAGTAGATCCAAAAAAATGTTATATAACTTTTAGTCAATTTCAGCGACCAACATGATAAGCCGATGATCTCACGGTGGTATAACACACCAGATTGAGTTGGTCCTCTAAGACTACTGTTTTTAGCAAACATTTTTGGTGGAAAAATCGCATTTTGTCGAGAGCGGCTTCATGGGGTACTAAAAAATTCTGTAGGTGTCACGATTTATTACTTTCTTTTTTCCGAGAAAATATTTTCAATTAACGATGTACCTTTATATCCCTGTTGTTGTAAAGAGGCTATTGACTACTTCAATTTCGTTTTTTCATGATGGAGAAGTTGATCAAAACTTCAGTTCCTGTCCTCACCTTGCACACACTACAACCACAGGTAATAGGGCTCAACGTTTCTGGGTCCACTAGACCCGAATGAGTAGAACCAATGATAACTTTGATAATCAGTGTGAGGACGACGACTGTACCGAAAAAGTCATAGGATGTCGGACGACCAGATTGTTAATCTCCTCCTTGGACTTATAATTCATCCTATGATCCCCATGAGAATTGCTCTTAAATTTTTAATTTTGTATCACTTAGATATTTTCTTACGACCTGCATATGCTTAACAAAACTTTCACTCTAATAAATCACCGAATTCAAAGTTATGTTTGAATTTTCAACTCTGATGAATACTCAGTTTCGAGGAGAAAATTTTAACGTTTGAAAAATAACAAATTATGTTTGCGCTATATTTCCAGAAAATTATGCCGCACTTTTTACATAAGATACCTATTCGTATTATCAAAATCAATGGATTCAACTTAATCATTGATATACAGCATATAAATCTTGAGGGGGAAGCAGTGCACGGGATGAGTTTGAATTCTTTTGGATTTTTGAAAGAACTTATGTCGCCTAAGTAACATATTCTTGAACACAGATTTGGTGCAATAAAAGAAACTATTTGCTAGATCATCACTTTTCAAGTTCTAATATGACGTATTTGGGATCAAACATGTATGCTTTGCTTTCAAAAATCTTTGCATCGCTTTCATTCTTATTACGACTTTCGCTTCTTATCTTTCCATCATCTTCTCGATCATTACTCGGGTGTCAAATCTGTTGATGGTCAATCAAAATCTGCTGGTGGTCAAGACCCTCAATTCCCCCACGTGCATGCCTGTATGATCTTGATTACTATTACGCAATTCATTTTCTACTGTTCATCATAATCTTCTGAACAGCTACAAAAGGCGTGTTCTTTCTATTTAATTGAACACTAAAACACTTTTACAGTCCTAATATTTTTTTTTATTGTGCTTCTTTTAATTACTTTTTGGTTCGTTCGCGTGAAAGTAATCCGAGTCTCTTATAACTAGCAAATATTCTGCTGTTCGTCCTGAAAAAAAAGAATTGTTCGACATTTTAAATGTTTCCGATTCATTTCACGCGATATCAGCCAAACCTGCCTATCTAAACTTTGCTATATAATGCTTTATCGAAGCACATCACTTGTATATCAGATCACTTCTAAGAGCATGTCTTTGAACGACACCAATTCCACTATCAATAACGCCGGAGCTACAATTGACCCTTTGGAAAGCGTCCTAGTAGGCGTTGCCTACATCATCGTCTCCGTGGCCTACATCGTGCCCTACTTGGCTTGCATCTTCGTCATGCACACCGATTCCGGCATGTCCTCGTCCCCCCTATTCCACATCGTGCGGCACATGGGTTATTGTGATGTGGCTCAACTGGCGTTGAATGGGTTGCCGGCCGGTTTGTTCAGCATTTTGCGAACTGATCGCCCATTTTTGCTCAACAAAATTCTGGGCGCCGTTCTGGACGCCATGTGGTTCGTCTACGTTTTCCTCGCCCAAGCTTTAGCCATCAACCGGTTCGTGCACGTGTTTTTCCAACACAAAGTCAACACGATGTTGTCGCTCAGAAATACAAAAATTATCATTGGATTATGTTGGTTCCTGGGTATGTTTTTCAGCTTATTAATGTGCGCTATTTTCAGAGATCCTCTGCTACAGATGAGACTTGCCAACGTATTTTAGAAAGTGGTGCAGCAGCCTCATATACTATAAAACTAATCTCACATATCCGAAAGTTAAGATATTCTAAAAAGCTATAAACTTACAGCAAACCTTGATGTCAGTTGATTTCATAATTGATGTTCACGATCTATCTCAACCATAATTAAAAGAAGTGAATAGCTAATGTTCGAAAACTTGTATCAGAGTAATAAATAATTATAAAGAGTTATGGAAGTGCATCACGTGATTATGTCGAATGGTTTGGTCAAATAGTATATGCATACTATTGTGAAGAGATTGTTTCTTCCGTTCAGGTTCTTTTTGGCTCGTAGCACTATGCTTCCCTGGAGTAGACTTCTTCTACTCTGTAGAAATTGGGAGCTACTTATACGGTAGCTCTGCAGCGTCGTCGGTCATGATAAGCATCAATTTGTATGTGGACATAGCACATTCGATTGGTCTTGTCGCTTGGTATGCAGTCATCTTTGGCAAAGTTCATCTCAAGGTAAAATATAATTGAAAAAGAGAATATCAAAAGTTCATTACCATTTATAGTCCGTTTTTTATAAAATACTTCCAGATACAAAAGTGACACAAATCAGCACTGTCGTCGAAATTGTTTACATAATGTTCTTACTGTATAATTTTTCACTCGAAAAATCGCTAAAAGTCAGGCCAGTATGCTCAGAAATTTCCAGCCCTACATAATATTTTATTCATCAGAAAATCTCAAAAATCTGAAATACTACTTGCTTTCCAATTTCATTATTTGGAAGCATTTCAAGAAAAACAGACTATAGTGTTCGCATGCTTATCAATGCAAGTAGGCATATTCTCTATTACCAAAGTCATCTAAAAACACAAATTTCAAACAATTCTGACATATTGGTTTTTCTATTGAATGTAGGCGTTACCTCAGTATATAGTCAGCATACTCTGTAACATACTGATATATTCCCGAGGCCTTTTTCTAGTCAAAGTGGAAGAACATTATGTAAATTATTTGGGATTATTTTTAAACGCAAATTTTTGTTTAACGAGAAAGTAGAACACTATAAGCTAATTCATGGGAACTGTGAAAAATCTGTAATTTTTACTACCGCTGAATTTCTCAAGAGCAAAAATGGAATTACCCCATGTTTCCGTATATTGCAGATGAAAACAATCACACTCGCCGTTCGAACAACGGAAGACGACAAAGAAAAGAAACTGCTCTTACAAGCGTGCCTACTCTGCTTTAGTGACGTTCTAGCCGTCGCAGCGTACATGATCCTGCAACATATGCCCGCTTTGATCGGACATTTACTACCGATTTTCATCAACTACACGTGGATCATGTGCGCCGGCAGCAATGTGATCGTTTATCTATTTTTGAATAGGTGAAGAATTTTTTTACTATTGATCTGCAACGATTGATGAAAAGAGCTGTATAGATCCCTACTGCTCAGTCAAATATAGCATGAATGGCAATCAGGTAGAGCATGATTGAAATTTCATCTCAAAATAAGGTTTGGCGTAACTAGATCAGCAGCACAGACCAAACAATTCCACTGTCTTCTTGAAGAATCTGCTCGTTCCAAATGATCTAGCTGTCTATGATCTAGTCAAATGATCTAATCTAAATGATCGTAGATCTATTCGAAATCTTATACACAACAAGGATTATTATTTTGAACCTCTATTATTGTCGATGCTAGTAAGGTTAAAGATTGGTGGAAATCTGGTTGACCTCCTCCAGGAATTCCTCGCTATTGATGCATAGTGGAGACCTTATCCAACTATCATTTCATCCAGTATTCATACATCGGGGTGGAGTTGAGGGGTTTTTTCACCTAAATGCCTTGACCACACTCAAGTAGTGATGTTGTGGGGCGTTTCCTGAGGCAGGTCCTGATTCCATGTCGAAACCGATTGATACGCAAGTGACTATAAAAAACGATTTAACCACATCCAGGCCTAGAGATATGACCATACTCATGTAGTGACTTTTCAGGGCGAGAGTTGGATATCAATCGATAGATTACTTTGACATCTATTCAAAAAATTGTATCTTCTTTCTTGATGAAGTTATGCACGAGTGGTTTCGAAAAAATTTAGTTGATTTTTCCACATTTTTCTTGCTAAAGATGAGTGCTAGTACGGTAAATGGCTGACTCGTTTTGGAAGTATTTTGTGGCTACCGAACATACAGTTGTAATAAAAATTACGTGACAGCAATGACAGAGGGGCCAAAGCAATCCACAAGAGGTATATTTGTGCGATGAACAATATTTACGAGAACGACGTGATATTCTGAGGATAGTTCCTGGAATATTGTGAAAATGTTAGAAAATCCTTACCAAGGTGTATTTTTCCATCTTCCTCATCCATCATTACAAGACGCGATAAGAACTATTTTAACTGACTAAATTTGTTACATTTTCTAGCAAAATAAAGAATAGAATATGGTTGATGGTGTTTCGAGGACAATTCAAACCACCACCGAGCACGAGAAAACCAACAGTTACTAAAGCTGTCCGTCCAAATCAAGTAAACCCGGCGTAGATTCATCATTGATCGATTTTGTTGTGCAAGATAATGATATTATGTGAATGTTATGTAGATCACTCTGAATAAATTCTGTCGTTGTAGCCATCTGACTATCTGAATCAATTATCGTTCATCGAGCAAGTTTTGAGTCTGATTTTTCAGGAATTAATGATTATTCTTTCTCGATTCCTGATAGAAAAAAACTGACTATCAACCCAAATACCGCTTCCTCTCACCACGGAAGGCGTATAATTAACTATGTATGCGATATACTCTGAAAATGAATAGGAACGTTATTCACAAAAATAATTTCGTCAAAACTTTGTTACTTCAGTTCTTTCGAGGTTGGGCAGTCTTCCTGGATTTCCGTGATGCCAGTGCTTTTCTTTACCAGTCACAAGTCCAGAAGAGCTTGTTGATGCAGACTCTCACTTATCAGAGGTTTTACTAAGTGTGTCTTGCCCCACTGTGGTCACTACTTCTGCAAACGACATTCGGGGCATGCTGATCTTGCAAAACTGGCAGAAAGCACATTGTATTTCAGTAAATGTTCGTGTTTCGCTTGTCAGATATCCAATCAGATTTAATTCATTTCACATTAAAAGTTTACTGCTTTAAATTTTTTATTTCATCACATTTTTTATAAAGCGGTACTCATTTATAGTAAACTACTGCTTTCTATGTCACTTTTTATTTTACATTTTTTGGACGATTCGCTGATACTAATTTTACAAGGGGTAACCTTTCGCGGGCGTAAATCTTGGCGTGCGGCTACTTTCGGAGTAACTACTCTTTGAAACAAAAAAAAACACAACGAAAAATACTCAACGAAACAAAAAAATCTGGGGATAAATTTCAGAGTTTCGAAAAAAATGAACACTTGTTTGACATAACTTTGCTGTATTGTCGGTTTTCTCTGTTTCACTTTATACCGAAATTTAAATTTCTCTCTCTTGCCAGATTAATTATGGACGTATTTCAAATTTTCTGCGTATTTCAAATTTTCACCGACCATGGTGTCGAGCAAGTACCAAACGAAATAACAAATCGAGTCATTGATCAATCTGTCAGGGGCAAACGACAAAATTAGGAAATCAATTTTTTTAAGTTTTATTTTAAATTGAAACTACTTGTAAATTACTTCTACGAGCGTAGATTAATCGAGGCGCCATAATTCGTATTATAACGATCGAATACAAAAAGAAATGTAATTCATAAAAACAAAATTCTTAAAGGCCACAGAAGAAATTTAAAGCTAACTTATGCATAAAAACTAAAACTTATTATTAAAAGATTGGCATTTATAGAAAACTTGGTAGCATTAAGTTATATGGAGGAGGTTTTTATGGTAGATGATTAAGGTAGTTTATGGTGTGATAAAAATTAAGCTTGGTTTCATTAAAGTTAGATAAGAATAGAGCATTGGATTGGATATTTTTCGTATGATAGCTTGACTAGATAGCAGTTGCTAAGACAAATAGTTAATCGACACATAAGAGCCAAACTGTATTAGCTGAGGCTAATGAATCCATCACATATGCTTACTATAAGATTGGTAAGTTCAGGATTAATGTATTGACGTAAATGGGCCAAAGTTTGGAACTTTTGAGACGAGTAGTGTTAGGAACTATAGTCTGTTTTTTTAATGCTTGTAGCCGAAAAAAGATGAAATGAAGTATACATTGTTTCTTTAATTACCGCGCGTTAGCATACTATAGTGTACTACGGGAAGAAACCCGGTAATCGAAGTTATTGATGGAATTGAAGGCTATTTGTTAGGAAAAAAGTTGGAAATTAGAAAAAAAATTCGCACATGGTTCTCATTTAATGAAAAAAGTTCGGGAATGAAGATCGTGATACAACTGGTGTGCTTTGGAAAACTGAAATCTCAAAATCCAGCGCATCGCGCCGCAACGCTGGCCATTAGCTTAGCTTTTTCTGCGCCGAGCGAATATTTTTTTTAGCCGCGCGAAATTTTTTTTTGACATTTCTCGCGTCGAACGTGCATTATATTTAAAAGAGTTATCGAGTAGAGTTGATAGTTTAGTCACAGTTTATAGCCACTGGTTAATCGATTCCTAACATACAGTCAACAACGATATTATCTCGGCACGAAATTCTGCATGCGTACTTACTTTCAGCATTTTTGCATTACAAGCATTTGAAAAAAAACAGACTATAATGACAGAATTACAAATATCGTCTAGAAATAATGATAAGAAAATCAATTTATCATAATAAAACTACAGTAAATTTTATCTAGGAAACATGATCCTTTTTTAAAAATCAAAGTTATTTAAAAAAAATAAAATACGGATTCTGGAAGATGGAGTACCAGGAAATTTTTAGTTGTGAAAAACCTGGAATGAATTTTTAAAATTTATATTTCGATGTTCTGAGTTGAAGATTTTGCTTCGAATATTTTCAGCATGAAAAGATAGCAAAAGAAGAAAAACAAGAGTCAAAATTAGCTATTCAGCTCAGCTTCTTCTGATTTGTTCAGTTGAGTCGAAGATAACTTTCTGGATAAATCAAGCAGAAAACTAGCCCAGAACGGCCGGGGAAATATCTGATGTTGACAACAAAAAAACACCAGACATTATGCCTGAAACAGTCTTAATTTACAGGGCACCATCTCATATAAGTTGATATGCAATCATGCAACTTTGGATTGTTGAGTAGCTTATCGTCAATTCCTATTACTCCCGCCTTGCTCAAGTTTCTTCAAATGGCTGCTACAGTATCCGAGGATCGAACGTGGGACAATGGTTTTTCTGTTTGAATTTTCCTGTCGACTAACACAAATGTACTGTGTTGCAAAAGACTTGTCTCAGTCGGTATAAAACTGTCATTGAGATGAGTGACAGAGCAGGAGCGGCGTACAAAGTGACCATGAACAATTGTTGTAGGACTAAAACTACAATTTCCGAACCCTACACTTGACTCGGTAATCGCAATCTGTCTTTTATGCAGAAGGTCGAGGGATGGGTTGTATCTCCATTCCCCGAACATCTCAATTCCACGATCATCTCTTTTCCCCGACCATCCTTTTCCCCCGACGATCCTTTTTCCCCGACCAATGCTTCAAATTCGCGATTCCCCGAGGAATGTGAAGTCTCTCGGACGACTCAATTTTTGGGGTGTATCCCCATTCCCCGAATGTCCCTTTTCCCCGAATGTTCCGATTCCCCAAAAACCCCTTTTCCCCGAAAGTCCCGTTTCCCCGTAGAACGCTATAAATCAAACACTGATTTTCCCTTTTCCCCGAACGTCCCTATTCCCCGAAAGTGTCGAATCCCGTTTCCCCGAAAACAGAAGAAGGCTGTTTTTAGATTGCACTTTGTAAATTGATAATTTTTCCATAGAAAACATTGTAAATTGAAGGTATGTTCCCACGGTTCAAGAAAAATTTTTCCCACGGAACTTAACACAAAATTTGCGCCATCCTTGAAGTTTGAATTCTTGTCAAAAAATAAATTATTGAGCTGTTGTTGTTAATTATTGTTACCCGAGAGCTTTAATGATCGGTGGTGATTTCAAAATTTTACCTGAATACAGTTGTTTTTACGCCGTGTCTCGTACTTGTTGGGATGATATCAGTGGCAAATAAATGACTTATGAGGAAGACGATTTATGGCTATATCTCATTCCCTGGGGTGGGGATTTACCAAAAAGTTCTTGGTATTATAAGCAATTTTTTTAAATCCAGATCTTTTTCGGGGAATCGGGAATTCAATATTATTACTAATTTAGGGAATCAAGAATATTATTTCTTTACTATTCGGGGAATCGGGAATTTAATTTTATTCACTATTCGGGGAATCGAGACGTTCGGGGAATAGGTACTAATGCATTGTTCGGGCAAAAGGGAATTTTATTCATTATTCGGGGAATAGGGACTTTTGGGGAATCGGGACATTCGGGGAATGGGGATACACCCATTTCGTTGCAGAGTAAATCAGAATGTAAAATTTTGATTGCTTCAACAGATAACCTTTTACATATCTCCAAAGAAAGATTTTGAGGAATTAAACCGATTCTTTTCTAAATCGGCTATGGGAAACTATGGTGATTCTAGCTTCCAGTGCTGTAAGTGAATGTCATTTCGGCGCAGCAGAACATATTATTACAGATTCATGGCGAAGAATTAGTTGTTGAAAATTTGGTGATTTGACATACTTTTCTGTAGCAACTTCGATTTTCTTTGATTTAGGGTCATATTTTTGGCATTATCATACATTTTTATCATTGTGACACACTTTAAAAAAGTGGGCACGTAAGATTTATTCTTTTGAAAAAGAAAAAAATGATTCGGATTAGCCAAACTCACTCATTTTAATAAATTCGATTTTCGATGTTTGGTAAGAATAAATGTTGCAGGACCATAACCTTCCATTTTTGAGAAGAAATTAAAGAACTAAGACTTAACTAATCAGCAAGTTTTTGTAATAAGGCATAATTTTTCTTACTTTCGTTATAACATTAGTCGGGGGAAAGGGATGGTCGGGAATAGGGATAGTTGAGGAAAAGAGATGCTCGGGGAAAGAAGATTTTTGTATTTATTTTTAATATTAGTCGGGGAAAAGGGATGGTAGGGGAAAAGGCATGGTCGGGGAACGGGCACACAATCGAGGGATGGGATGCCCCACTGAGCATTATTTTTTTGACTCACCGACTACACGGATTTGGGCTGACGCAAAAATGACGTCCGAAGATGATGAGAGAGACACAGCGAATAGCTTTTACTGCATGCGACGAGAGAAGGTATCATAAAACCAAATCATCAAAAATCATGAATATCACGTTCACCAGTGTGTCAAAACGTCCATGATTAGTTTCCTAAATAAACATAATTTCTGTACGCATCGGAGTGTTTCGAAGATTTATAATCTGTATAATATAATTATTAGCATCAAAATGCCGTTGACGTGATTCAAAAATTCACTGTACTTCAGTTTTTTAGCTTCTCATAATTCTTAGTCTCACCTCTGAAATATATACTAATCACTTCACGTGAACGGGACGTAGGTTCCACAACTTTGGATGCGAAGAAGCACTCTTTAGATTGCTTGGAATAGCTGCATGGGTTACCATTGTTTTCGAGATAGCAGGTGATGGTACAATCGTACGAATTTTCCTCAATTATGCTGCCCCAGATCTGCGCCTGACAACAAGAATGTTTTAAACTATCACCCGTGACTTATTGTCAGACACATATTACTAATTGTTTGCTGAAGTATCGACATATATATTACCTGATCCTGATTATCTACGAAAGCGATCTTGTTGCTTTTTACATCGATTTTATTGTACAATAAGCCATCGTGCCAAACTTTTTCATAGTTTTTATTTTTCAAGATTGATCCAGCTGACAACGTTTTGCTAAGTTTCATTTTCGACTCGTATTCGTCCAGTTGATTGTGAAACACAATAGGAACATCAGAGTACTCAATAGTCTCCATTATCCATTGATAATGAGTAGCAACATTCACAAAATACACGCTGTTATCCTGAAAATGTGTATGTTTTAGAGCTATAGTCCCAGCATAAATATCTTTCAAGGTTCCCAATTGATATCAACTAACTGAAGCAAGAGCTGTTTTTTTTTGAGATCTCAGCAGATACATTTTTTAGATAGAAAATTGTTGAATGTTGTGCTGTTGAATATGAATGTTTGAACCCGTAGTCTTATTCGAAAGTAAATGTCTTTATCCTGGAATGATGTTTATTATAAGGCTTCTCATTGTTTCAGTTTGGTACTGTGATCCTGAATTCTGGTATAGGCGAAGTTTTCATTGGTAACAACATTTATAAAAATTTATGTGGGAATTACGCATGGACAAAATGAAAGGTCAGATATTGTCATTTTGAGTTTAGAATACCCATTTTAAGGTGAGGGTCGTTAGATGAGAGCATAAACTTGACTTTTATGACAACTGTTTCGTAGTTAATCGAGCTTGGCAAACGGAACCACGTTTACCATAATCAATGACAAAATTTCAAAAATTACTTACATTTTCATAAGTAATTCTGGCACTGTGGATGAATTCTGATTCTTTCTGATTGACCAAACCTTGAACGAGCTGTTGACCATCCTTCCAACACATCAGTGGAACACAGATTTCAGTCTGAATCAAGGAAATGAAGACTTGGAATTAAATTTTTCTCGAAACGAACAGTCCAGGAACAGCAACATGCTCCTGTATTCTACTCTAGCTCGCTGTTTATCAAAAAGGCACATACGAGTACAAGAAAAATAAGAAATCAAACATTAGGATAATTTTTCACTAAGTTCGTGTGTTTCTGACCACATCCTTCTTGTTGAGCTCTAGATAATTTATCTAACACTGACCAATGGCGAGTGGTACATGTTTCACCACTCGGGAGTATATTCTGTACAAGCAGTCATACACCACTGGTCCAATACTTCCCCAAAGTAGGTTTTTCGGAAAAAGGAGTTCCTACGGTATGACCCGTGAGATTGATGCTCCTCTAAATTATGGCGTGTGAATCATGGTGAGCATGAGGGGTAGAATAGGTAAACCACCTGGAGCCGCAAATACTCTTGCCTGAAATTGTAGAAATATTAAAGAGGGGTCGTCCGCCTGAACTTTAATAAATTTATAAAAACGATCCAAAGGTTTTCAGAAAAGATTGTTTTTTTTGACAGAAATTTCTCTACTAACATTTTTCCTGAATTCTCCCTTCTGGATCTCCCACCTGCAGAATTTTTCCGCACATCCGGGTCATCAATGATATCACTGGACGTGATGGTATAGATCCTGCCACGACACAAAACTGTAGAACTACCTAGGAATGCTTCCAACGTTCTGACAGACCTCTAAAATGACACTTACGAAGAATAGCTTATTTGGTGGCAAAGATGGGATATTGGCGATAATTGTCGAATTTTCGTCCCCAACTTCCACTCCGGGCAAGGCGACACTCGAACGAACAAGAAATCTAAGATATTCATTACGATCGTTGTCAGCCGATAACATCTCATCGGAATGTATTGAGAAATTGAACTCTCTGGTCCAACCTGTCAACGAACATTCGTTGACCTCGGCTAAGGGGAGGTGCGATAGAACCGCTGGTTTTAGGTTATCGGAAACTTTGACAGGTGACGCCAATCGAACCACAGCCAATTCATAACCATCGTGGCCGTAGTTGAATTTCGGGTGGATTAAGATTCTTCTGACGTCAATGAAGTCTATTCGACCAGTTTCATTTCCAATGGAGTCTTCTTCTACGAAAGCGATTTTGTATTTATCGGGATCCGTCGCCACTTTGTAGGGTCCTTCCCTGAAAGAGGAAAAATGAGGTTAGTACTTTTAATTGAGTCATTTCTTGCAGCATCAAAGATGCAGTTTTGCCCTTAATTTGCGAATTGGCGAATTTTGGCCCGGTCCACAATAAATTTTCAAGGTAAATGCATGAGAGTAACATTCTAGAGGATTGATTGGGATACGAAAACTTCCTCACAGTGATTCGTGGCAGATCAAATTTAAATGAAAATTTCACGAGTTTTCAGTTGCTGAAATCATTATGTTGGCAAACTTACCATTGACGTGTTGTCAGTATCACGTGCCAGTCCTCAACTTTTTCTAGTATTTTTTATTGTGCGAGAATTCAGTCATCAAGTTTATTCAGTCATCAAGTTTTCATTGTTACGAAATAATTTCTAAGCATTTTGTGCATACATTTAACGGGGCCCCGAGGTCTGGTGTGGTGTGGTGATTTTTTTGGGGCTGGGGGCCAAAATTCAATATTTTCGTCGAAAAAGTTCAAAAACGGTTCAAAAAATTGTAATTTTTGTCTAAAAAAAACGTAAAAAATGTACTCATGGCGCGAAACCCCGGTTTTTGTTCAAAATTGGCATTTTTCTGTGTTTTTCTGACGAAAATTATTTGGTCCCTATGACTACCATATGGCTAGCCCTAGGATTGGCAAATGATGTGGGCTATCGCCCAATGGCTAGCCATATGGTCGACGATTTCGGGGTGGGGGTTCTAATAGTACTGCCCCTTATTACATATATGATTATGTGAGCTGCTCAAAATTCAAAATCTGGAAGCTGTAGTGCTTGTGTGAATTTCGTTCACAAACGATGACAGGTGTTTAGGAATAAAAGCCAAGAATTTGCATGTAGTTCATTCGGTAGCCCACATGCTTGAGAGTAATAACTATTTTTAGTCTATAGGCCATAACACCAAAATTAGCATAAATGTGGACCACGGTTGTAACTTTGCCCATACCTGATTCTTAGCAATGTGGAAAGTTAGCTGCTGAGACATGCACCAGACATAGTATTGTGTGAATTACGATAATGTCAGTTAGAGTAGGCGGCATCTCTAATATCCTTTGAAATGCTCAGTTCTGAACTTTGATAACGTTCAAGAGCTCACAGATCGACAAATGGCTCGAGATCAGATTGCTTTCCTGTGGGGAACTTTTCTTATGTCGGCGAGCTTGATCGAATGTGATTTTCCAGTTGTTTCTATCTGTAGGTCAACTTTCAATCGTTTATCATGTCTATGAAACTTTCAGAGTGGAAAAGGTTTATGAGCAAAAACAATCAGTACTGAGATTGCTGTGGGCTATCGAGCTCGAATAATTTCAGAATTTACGCTTAGACACCCTTGGTCAGAATCATTCCGCAATTGATGTACTAAAACAATTAGAAAAATTGTGAAGATTTGCGCGGACGAAAAATGTTTCAAAGGTCGTAATTCTGTTTTTCGACTTGTATCTTTGTTTATACGTTTTTATACTCTATATTTTCTATTCTTTATTGTGTTATGACTTTATGTTTTATATCATGTCATTACTAGTTGTTGCAGAAGACCCTTCATATTTAGAAACTACTAGTACCTGACGTAATCTAAACCAAAGCAACCTGGATTCATCAAAATGGTATCCGACAAGCCCAATTCCTTAGTCTTCGGTGTTTCGACGAGAATGCCGTTGCATCTGGAAATCAAGTTGGGGATGACCAGTTTCAATTTCACAACCCAATGTGCGTTAGTTGTTTTTTCTGCACCAGGCTTATCTCTCTGGTCCCACAGTGTCATACTTCGGCCCAAAATCGACTAAAAGAAAAAAAATTCTTGATAAATAGAAAAAAACTTAAAAATATGCAAATCGAGCCGGTACCTGAACGTTGAACAAGATAGCAACTAATAAAGTGCATAACTTCTGATTGGTCATCGTTTCGATCGTTTCGTATAATGAAATGTGAATAATAATTATGATATAATGATAGTTTCAAACGAACTTATATTTATCGCCAGAAACATTCGATGTACAATGTTTGCTCTCTTTTTTTGGTCTTTCAGAACAAGGAAATGTGTTGGAATCATAATCATGTGACAGCTGAACATATTGGAATATCTAGATGCATGCGATGCACGAAAGAACAGAACATTTCATGTTTTGTTTCATGATAGAGGATGCTCTTTAATGTTTCTCTTGAACTGCTTGTAAATTATAACAGTGGAATGCAAGTATTATTACCATTCTTTGATTTTCTGCTGAACCATTTGTTGTATAAGACGGAAAGCTCCTGAAATAACGCTTGACAATTTCTTGAGAAAAAAATTCCTTTGTGAAAGCTTTGTGTAAACGACTTCGATGGCACTGCTAATTTTTGTCATATTTCGATTTACAAGCATTTTATTAAAAAACGCACTATAGGTCAGGTTTCGTATCAAGAATTGGGTGTAAAGTCATACAAAACTAATAAGCTCTTTCATTCCAGTCTATAACTTTGCGTATTCGTCGTATTTTCGACGAAATGTTGGTTAGTTCCGTGTGCTGATCACAATGGTGATATTCATTCATCGCCAGCAACGGTAATCACATAAATGAAAAATTTTGAATTATTGATCTATTTTCATATGATTTCAGTTCCGAGCGTGTGGCTCGAAGAATTCTGTTTTCTTCATTTCCATATGCAGAAGCGAGTCACTTTAGTTTTTGCCGCTTTTGAAGTTTTAAAACCGAGGTGTGCGAAGCTCTTGGAAATCGATAAAATTCCCGGTTATTCCTCAAAAATTGTAAAAATCACGCATCGCAATACGTAAAATCGCAATTCGATTAGAAAAACGAAACCAAGTACGCATTTTGAATCTAAAAAAATCAAGTTGCATCTTGATAAGAAGAAAGAAATTGAGATATGGGCGACAATCAACTTTAGTATGTTATTTTTACTTTTTGTGTTCAATATGTTTCTTATATGGTGTGAAATGTTTCCAAAACGATAAAACTGGATAGCAAATACTATTTTGTAATTTTATTATTTTTCGCCAAATTATTTGCCATATGGAACTGAAAATTTGTGAGATCACCCGAATGTGTCTCAGAATTTTTTGTCAAAAAATACATAGTGAAGGATTTGTAAAAGATTTTCAAGTGATCTGGGTGACTTTTAATGTTGCAAGTATTAATGAAAAACAACCAATTAAAATTTTTTGGAAGGAACCAATCAGAGGCTTTGCGCCGCATTCTAAAGTTCAGACACTTCGGACCTCTTTGTTCGCAGAGTAAGAAAAGGAGAGTGTTATTTTGCGTGTAATTGGATCCTATAGTCTGTTTTTTATAAAATGCTGCCAAATAGAAAAGTGACACAAATCAGTACTGTCGTCAAAATCGTTTACATAAAGTTCTTTTTGTAAAATTTTTCACTCGAAAAATTGCCAAAGGTTAGGTCAGTATGCCCACAAATTTCCAGTCCTACATATTATTCTGTTTGTCAGAAAACCGCAAAAATCTGAAATACTACTTGCTTTCCACTTTCATTATTTGGAAGCATTTTAAGAAAAACAGACTATATAGGATATATCTTTTTTCCAAACTTAACTTCGGTGATGAACAGGGTGTTTATGCAAATTTTAACGCGTCTCAAGTTCACATTCTTTCTTTCACGAGTAGACAGTAGCGAACAACCGTGAAAAATTCCGATTCGCGATAGAAACGTTTAAATCACTTTCTGTTCCTTGCGTCTTCGAGTTGCATTATTGAAGCTCATTAGAATTAAAAATGGAACATGTTACAAAAAACTACAAGATTTTTCGGCAAAGAAAAAAAATTCGAAATTTCGAAAAAAGATGTTTGGGAAAACGGCAGAAAAAGTTGTAACAGTTCGCTAAATCCAAAAACAACTGTACGACAAGCATAAGCAGCGCGAAAATTTGAAAATTGTTGATATAGTTTACATGCATAATATAAGATTGCATACAAATTAACATGTTGAAGTTCACGATCCCTCCGAAAGTGTTCTTCGAGACAGAAGGCAAGATCCTCGAAAATATTTTATTGAACTGAGTTTTACTGCTAAACCGAGTAAAAACTCGGTTTCACGAAGTGCGTTTCCCGAGGAAGACTTTACTGCGTTTTTTAAAATTATAAAGATTTGTTTCAGTCAAAGCAGAAATCGACTCCAGAGATCAGGTCTGGAAAAAATGAAATTTGCGGTCAAAGGCGATAGACGCGCAACTTCACAAAAGTTTGTCAAGACACTGAAGGTGGTTCATTAGAAAAGGAAGACACTGATAGCGTGCATCTCAAAAGCTGGACGTTAAAGTTTTGATTTCAAACCAGTTTGCCTTAAAATGTCAAAGTTTTCATAAGACTATGCTTAGTAGAAAGGCATTAGCGATGCATAATTCTGTTCATCTGATATGGTTCCAAAATTATCGAAGTCATGTTTAATTTTTCTTTCTGACCGTTTTTTTATTATCGGACGCTGAAGACGAAGTTACTGCGTCAAGTTTCAAAATACACTTTCGTAATTTTTGCCAATGAACAACAGTAAGATGAAAAGCTTTATTTGGAAATTTTTATCTAAAAAAAGAAACGTCTTGATCGATTACATAGCTGCAACAAAAATCGACTTTCCTGCTACGATGAAAACTCACGACAAAATTTACATTATACCCTTCTTCTTGAAACCTACCCAAACGAAGGTCTAAAAACTGCACGCAATTTGAAAAGTCAGTTCAACGAATGAAACCCCGAAAACCGCGTTCGGAAAACTGAAAATGACCGAATCAAGACTGTCGTCAAACTGAGTTTGACGATGAACAATTTTTGAGCTCTAAAACCTAGTGACTTGATCAACAAAATAAATAAAGTTTGAAGGTTTACATAAATCATGGCGTGAATACAATTTTTTGTTTAAATCGGATTGATGAAAGACACTTTTTTGTAGGATGGAGATGTGATGAGTAATTCAAATTTTATCTTTCCTTCTGTTTTCATCTATTCTGTCGGCATGTTATTCCACTTCTAAAACTATATTATAATTTTACTTCTTTGATGATTTGTGCTATCACACTTAATTTTTCTAGCTCAGATTTCCTGTTTAGTTCATCATGTAGATATTTTCTTTGTTTAGCTGTCGCTTCACTGTATTCCACTTGATATACGATAGATTAAAGACGAACTTCGGATTTGCTGAGTTTAACCAAAATTTTACAAGAAAATTTTTTACAGCTTACAATTTATTTATCGTTACAATAATTCACAATTATATATGTATATCACAATGTGGCTAAAACTTGAGTAAAAGAAACAATCAACAACAAAATACACTGTAAAAGACCTGCTAACATTGCATAGAATGCGGGCATCTGCCACGTGCTATTGTAATAAATCCAGGCGATAACTGCTGTCGAAATGGCACCTGAAAACAAAAATGCAGTCGGAAAAACATCTCCGGTTCCGCATTTTGAAAATTTTAAAGAAAATAAAAAAACTATTGTCTATTTTCAAGATGTCTCCAAAAACTCAAACTGGGAAGCAAGCACTATTTCGAAAGCTTTCTCCTGCTCTTTTCTATACTGTAAAAAATTTTTACAATAAAGGCTTTGTACGAATGATTTTAAAGAAATGTGCTTCCTTTTGTCACTTGTTCAATTTAGAAGCATATTTTATTTAAAAACCAGACTACAATTATCATCACAGCACTGACCTATCGTTATCGGACCCAAAAATCCTAAAGCTAATACCATTAAACCGTAGAATCGAGCAATTTTATGGCTCCGTAAGCGGTAGAAGGCAACAACAGCGGCTATGGAATGTACAAGAACGTTGAATATAAGCAACCAAAGGAAGATTTGATACCACATTGCTGAAGAATGAAATAATATACGATAGAGACTTAAGAATTCTTGAATTTTACATGCAAAATACAGACATTTAACCTTAATAAAGAAAATATATAGTAGTTAACAGTAAAATTCTCGTGGATTGAAAAATGACAAATGTCTATACTAAGTTTCCATTGTAGAATTTTCTACTCAAGAAAGCAAGGGTTAGTTGAGTAAGGCTCATAAACTTCTAGTCCTATGCGGTTTAGCAGGAAATAATAAAAATATGAAATAGGACTTGCTTTCCACCTTTATTGTTTACAAGAATTTGAAGAAAAACACACTATACCTATTTATATCATTTTAAAATTTAGTACCTTATAAGACATAAAATTTTCGCCTGAAATTCTCTTGGCATAAAAAGAAAAAGAGTAACGTTTTCCGTTTAAATTTGCTTACATAGGTAACTCGTGATTTCCGGTAAAACCCATCGTTTCATTTGCCATAACGATTCTTTAGTTTTTACGATCGTCGATGATAAACTAACGTTGAAAAAATTTGCGCTTTGATTTTGCATTATTATTAGTACAAGAATTATTATGTTACAAAAATAAATATCGTCATCTGGACGGATCATTTAATCTGAAAAAATGAAAAAAAACCTTTAGGTCCGCACACGTAAAATCGAACAACTTACGAAAAATACGAAGAATTTAAGCGAGAAAAATATAAGTAATTCATATAGAAATCAAATGGTATCTAGCAAATACCAAATTCAGCATTCGAATAACTTGACGTGAAACATATGAATATTTCAGTGGATTTCAAGACTTAATACCCGTGAAAATCATTTTCTTCATGATTTTGGTTCATTTTCTTTAGAGAACGAGCTTTCCGACAGCCATCCAGGCTCCTTTACAGATTGCACGTAATTTCGGATAGCGCAACTCGAGCTACGCCAAGCTATAAAACTTAAATATTCGTAAGGATCTTTTTGAGCGTTTTAAAACTGAAAAGCTGAAAATAATGAATGCTCTTCGTACTGTTATTTCTGGATCTGTCTTAATTCTACTGGTGATTAATCTGAAACTGATTTAAATCAGTTTTTTATATCAAAGGGGTTTTGCAAGAAAAATTTCGACAACGAGAGAATAACTTGGTCTTTTCTACCAAATAATCAATACAACTAAAAAGTTCGAGACTAGAAAAGTGTTCACTTCCGCGTTTTCTAGAAGTTTCAAATATGAAAATTTTCGGAAAATTGGATAAAAGGCAAAAAAACAGAAATGCATTTCCTTACGTAAAACTGATTTGTCGACATTTCGATGATACCTGGGTGATAAATGGATGTGCCGAAAATATTACGATTTTTATTTAAAAATATCATCATTATGGTTGCGGGCTAACCAATGCAGTGCATAGCTTCAGTTCAACTAGAGAACAGTTAATCACCCCTGCATTAATACATTCACAATTTATACCACACACCAAAAAGTGGAAGGTGTCATCTTAAATATTTGAATGCGACCCTTATCAGGACTCTTCAACAAATATGGGATTGATTTGCTAAATAAGAACTAAAAAATACAAAAAGGCTGGTCAAAAAAGCATATTGTTAGACAGCAAAAACCCAAAAACCTCAATTTCACCAAATTTAACATCCAAAAAAACTCAGAAACTCACCCCTGACCAGTCCTGAATTCCAAAAATTGGGATTGTGCATGGTCAGTCACCCTGAGAGCAGGCCCGTATTTAGAGGGGGAAGGAAAGGGGAGTTTCCCCCTCCCCTAAATTTTTTTAGATTCAAAATTTTCAGCCACATCATTGCATTTATACACCACAATTCCGAAACTAAATTTGCGTTATAAAATGGAAAATGATGAAAATTTTTCGGCGTGAAGCGCCGGATTTTAATTTATTCAATAATTTTTCTATAATTACTCCAGTGCGCGGTTAGAAAATGTCATTCTAGCTAATACTTATAGCTTTCAATTATCAATATATTATGGATAATAAAGGTATGATCCTGTGTTGAAATAAAAAGTGAAAAGATTCATTTTCCAGCGTTTCAGAATATCCTAATCCAAAAAAAAATTTCCTGCGCTACGCTACGGAGAGGAAGCCCTATAATCTAATCAAAAGGGCAGTCAGGCTTCAAATTGCACTGGGCAACTTGGCGGAAAAAATTTGGTTGCACAATGCACAGCCATATATACCTGTAAAAGGTCCGACCAGTTGGGGGCAGGGTTTTTTATTTTTGCACAAAACTACCAAATTTCTGGCGGTGCGACCAAATTTCCGCTGCCAAGTTGCATAGTGCAACCGTGAGCCTGACGGCCCTTGAGGTTATATAGTTTTTTGTTCAGAGATGCATTTTTACGCGTTCTAAAAGGTGAAATACAGGAAGCTTTTCGGCGCTTCACGCCGAATTTCGAACGATTTATAATTTTATCGTTTCTAGTGCGCGATTAGAAAATGCCGTTCTAGTTTATGCTCATAGCATCAACGTTTTATGGATAAATGTTTGATCCTAATACTATTAATTGACTTATTCAACGAAAAATCTAGACTTTTTCCGATTATTCTCACAAAATTTTTTTATGGTCCTTAAAATGTTTGCCTCTCGTAAAAATAAACATTTTGTATTTGGGAAAATGATTAAAACATTATCAGCCCAGCAGAGGTCATTGACCGAAGTTCTTGCTGGTTGAATAATGAAGAATCAGAATTCTTGATTGTCCGGCTAATTTTCGAATTTCAGTTTGCCGCACGACTGAAAGTCATTGCATCCCTGAAAAATTAGATTTTCTATTAGAGAGTAAATCTTGAAAAGACTAAATTCTTCAGCGTTCTAGAATATAAGAATACAAATTTATGGCTCCTGGGCACCTTAATTACTGATAGGACTGTTTCGAGTACTCAAACTCGAACTCGATTCTGGCAACTCGAACTCGAAAATCTCGAAATTTCTAATTCGAACTAGATTTTTTTCAAGTATTATTTCGATTTTTTTCGAGTTTAAACTTTATAATACAATGGAATTATAATATACTGCATAGTGCTTAAGATAAACATATGTCATTGATAACAAGTACAACTACCCACCTCCTAAATAATAACTATGTACACCATACATGTAACGGAGCCCCGAAACCGGGGGGGGGGGGATGGACGACTTTTTTGGGGCCGGGGGTCAGTAATTTCCAAAATTTTGGGGGGAGGGGTCTCTCGTCTCTCAAGAAAAAAAATTCGATTTTTTCACGAAAAAAGTTCGAAAAATAGTAATTTTTCCCTAAAAAGACCGAAAAAATGTATCTATGGCGCGAAGCGCCGAGAGAATTGACGTTTTTTACCATTTTTCGTTCAAAAATTGACAATTTTAATCAAAAATTGACAATTTTAATCAAAAATTGACATTTTTCAGTTTTTTTCCGACCAAAAGTATGGGGGTCCCAACGTCTACCATATGGCTAGCCATTGGATTAGAAAATCCTGGGAGGGGGGCGGTCGCCCAATGGCTAGCCATATGGTCGACGATTTCTGGGGGGGGGGGTTCACATCGCACTTCCCCCCAATTACATGATGTACGCTAAACAGTTCATTTTTATTAGGAACCTACACTATATAACACAGGATGAGCCAAAAAAGGCGACTGGTGCTGACTTTCATAACTTTCAAATGAATGAAGCACCCTGTATTACTATAAATAGAATGGACTTTTATAATACACCTACTCCTACACAATACTGAATGTTATGCTAAATAATTTGACTATGTAGGTACCTAGTTCCTTACTACAAGGTGCATAATAATATTGACTAGCCTAGCATTTATATAAAAAAATGAATGCTTATAATACAATAGTGAATTACTCGAACTCGAATTCAAACTCGACTCGAAAAATTTTTAAAACTCGAACTCGAAAATTTCAAAATTTCAAACTCGAACTCGGACTCGACATTTCTAATATTCTCTGATCGAAACAGCCCTAATTACTGATATTTGAATACGAGATAAAATGCTGCGTTTTTCACACTTCACATCATCTAAATCAATATCTTTTCATTGCTTTAGTAGTTTGACGTCTTTACCCAAATGATAAAATGACCACGATCGAAAGTAGATAGCTGAGAAAGAATGATGAGAAAAAATGAAGTCCGAAAATCGAGATTTTTTCGACAGTTCGCGACGAACAAGTTACTATTGCCTGCCTTTTTTTCATTTGTTCTCTAAAACATAGGAAATTCAATTTTAAAAGTTTAGCACTGACACAAGTTAAATGAAATATAAAAAATTTGCTTATTGTTTCCAGTGGCTCTTACGGGACTGAAATCAGCATGGTGACATTGCAAAAAATAAAAAAATATGCACCTATTTTTTACGCCAAATTAGGAAATATCGTTTAAGCTTTTCAGCTGATATTATGAAGATAGTTGGGCCGATTTTGGATGGAACTATCACCAAAAAAGGCGAATAATGATTGATGTTTTGACTGCGCCTGGTTATGATGACGCTTCATAACTATAACTACCTAAAGTAGACAATGAAAATAAAAACAATAGCATCAGTTAAGATATTGAGTGACAAAAATATTCTTTTCTGGAAACGACGCCCGATTATCATGACGATTTAATGACTTATTCTATAAAACGCAGGAGAAAAATGACATTGATAATGTGAGATTCCTCCCTCCCCACAATATTTAGTTAGCCACACATTCGATTCGGTCAAATTGTTTTCTCCAGTAACACAATTTAGAAAACAAACAATTTCCATGCACAGAGTTCAGCAGTAGATATTCGTTTCCAGTGGTGGGTAACCAACCACAACCAGTAGTGACCATACATGGACATAGGAGGTCAGGGGGAGGTAAACCCTCCTACCTGAGACCCTGGACACTACTCCCTGGCCCGAAAAAATGGTCAAACACCCCTTCCTGAACTTTTTCGGAGACAGTTTTTTTGATGATTTTTATGCATATTTTATATGAAAAACATGCTTGCGGAGCCTTCTGTTATTTTTTGCTCACCACCGCCTCCCATAGATGAAAAGTTCGAGGACCCTCCCACCTGAAAATTCTTACTGTGCATGTCTGGTAGTGACCATATCATTTTTTTTCCTGACGATCTTTTATCCTGAAAGAGCAAAATAAAGCATGCACAAAAATCAACTTTAAGACGACCCTAAAAAATAATTTACGCCGGAAACGAAATAATGCAATTTAATAAGCACGACCCGATTTTTAAATAATGATTAACAAACGAAAAATAAAAAGCATTTTATTTGAACTGAAAATATATATATTAAGGAAAATAAGCTTCTTAATGCAAAAATTAATCACAGGTTTATCAAGCCTACTAATTTTGACAAAATTATTCTTTAAAAAGTAATCCACAAAAGCTTTTTGGTCCATGATTTCGAAAAGTCCAAGCACAGTTTTTTGCATATTTTTCCTTAACAATTCCCAAATATCTACTAATCTATCATTCTTTTCATAACGTTGTCTCGTCAGCCATATACAATTTTGTGCCATATATAGAACAATATTGGCCACAGTCAGTTGTTCCTTACTACAAGAATCTAGTTTGAAACCAAAGACAAAATTAAGTATATTTCAGACAACAGGGAGGGGTATAAGGGGGGTATTACCCCTACCTAAAGTCCTAAAAATTGATCACTGAGTGCCTAATTTTGAGACAAAATGAAGTGTTTAGTGGACATTTAGCTACACTACCCCCACAAATGTTCAACTTTACCCCTACCTGAAAAATCTGACCTTTTGGACCTCTGGTATATTTCCATTGAAATTTTTATAAATTATTTTCAACAGTTGTGCAATCTTTACCCAAAAATCTGTCAGTCTTGGACATAAGACTATTGCGGGCAAAACATCTTCTCTACAGGGATCACTTTGTGCTATACAGAATTTACAATTTGGATCTCGGTAGCTATTCATATGATTAATTTTGGATCTAGTCAGAAGAAACCGGTGCACAATTGCAAAATGAAGATTTCTTGTACCACCATCCAAAAATTTGCACTTTGATAAGCTTAAATGTTTGTTTATATCCAATAACCTTTCATTTAAATTGATTACCCAATATGACATTGACCTTTCATTGGTCAGATTTTCTTTTCTAATATGAAAATATAACAATTTTGTGATTACTTTATTCAAACTGATCAATTCATTATTCAAAATAATTTCATTTTTATTTGTGTACCTGAGACCAGTTTTAATTTCCGCTAATCTAATTTTTTTGTACAACTCTGGAACATTTAGTGTGTTTAGTTGCCTTTTAGAAGCATTCCTAACTTTTTCATAAAAGTATTCAAAAATTTGCATGTCCGTCATTTTCAACCTTTTGTATCTAAGTAAAAGTATCAAGCTCGTGGCTTCAATTCTCGCAGGAACATCAGTAAAATTTATGCCTCCCAATTCTACTGATAGTTTTAAAGTTTCAATTGCAACAAAACTCCTTTGGCTAGATGTTGCCCAAATGAAACTTGCAGAAGATCGTTCAATGTTTTTTACAAAACCTGGTGACACCTTACAGAAAATGGATGCCTACCAGAGGTCCCCAAGGTCAGATTTTTCAGGTAGGGGTAAAATTGAAAATTTGCGGGAGTAGTGTTGCTAAATGTCCACTAAACACGTCATTTCGTCTCAAAATTAGGCAGCCAGTGATCGATTTTAAGGACTTTAGGTAGGGGTAATACCCCCATCATACCCCTCCCCATGGGGCACTCTGATGCCTACCATAACTTGGAGCGATAATTTGTATCAATTATTTTTGCTCGTGCATAATAGAGAACGTTGAAACTAATAGTTTTTGTTTTAATCTTTTCAAATTCGTGAGAAATACAATTAAGGTTTTCAAGACTCTAGTGCCTAGTTTATCGAAATAGATTCCATAAATTTTAATCTTTTCTACAATAAATTCTTTATAAATATCGGGAACCTGAATATTTACAGCATTTCCGAAAAGTAACATTTTTGTCTTTGCTTTTTCTAGAGTTCCACCACTAATCGTATGGAACATTCCATATATTTGAAATATTCTTTGTACAGATTGAAAATCTCCAACAAAGAAGCTTGTGTCATCAGCATAATTGCATAGTTTTACTGATTGGCTTGAAATTTTTATTCCATTAACTAAATTATCCCTTCTAATAAAATTACAAAGTACCTCAGAAACCAAAACATATAGATTAAAGCTGAAAGTGGACAACCTTGCCTAATTCCTCTATTGATTTTAAAAAGGAATGTTTCATAACTATTGATCAATAAAGACGAAGCTACCATTTTTATCCGGATTATAAATTTTGAACTAAAATTAAATGCTCTAATATTTGAAACACAATGCCATTCTATTATATCAAAAGCGGGCACTTGATCCACTGAAAGTAAAATGCCAGTTAGGTCTTTCTCATTTACATAACTAATTACATTGTAAATGACAGTCAAGCCATCTCTAATGTCTCTTCCTTGTACTGCACATGTTTGATTTTGATGAACAATTTTAGGCATAACTTTTTTAAGACGATTAACCAGAATTTTTGTCAAAATTTTATAGTCAACATTTAACATGGAAATTGGTCTCCAATTGCTTCTCTCAGTTTTGTCACTATCGTTTCCTTTATAAATTTGAGAGATCATATTATGATAAATGGACTCACAGAGTTTACCTTCTTTGAGCATGGTCATGTAAACATTTTTTAAAACAGGAACTAGTTGATCCAAAAATTTTGAGTAAAATTCTATAGGGAGACCATCGCTACCTGGAGACTTTCCCTTTTTAAAGGATTTTATAGCAAGTTTCACTTCAGTTTCAGAGATGTCTTTTTCAAAATCTTGATTGTCACTTCTTTCTACTGTATTAGGCGGCTTGACATCAAAAAAATAACTTTTCTCATTTTTATCCTCAATAGTTGATGTAAAAAGTGTACAATACTGTTTATTGAATTCGCTCAAGACTTCTAACTGATCTTACAAAAGAGTACCATCTTGCTTTTAAATGCTAAATATTATTCTATTTTCAACAGATCCCTTTTGCAACATTTTTGCTGTTGCAAGAGAAACTCTACCAGAGAGAATAGCTTGGTAATGCGTTTTCTTTAATTTGGCCTTAATGTCAAACTTGGTTAAAGTTTTAAGTTCATTTTTATTCTCTTTCAAAGATTTCAAAAATTCTAGATTTCCTGGACTTTCCCTTATTCTGTCTTGGAGTATATTTATCCTGCTCCTAAAGTTTTATTTTCTTTTGACCCAAAATTTTTTGTTGTAGTCTTTTAATGCGGGCAAATTCCCATTTGAAATCAACTTTAAAATTTCCCCATTTATCCAGTAAATTTTCGGCAGACACTATTTACTCTATTCAAGAGCTTTAAAAGAGTACTTTTGATCGACTTATTCAACTTTTGATCCTTTGTTTCTAAAAGACTTACATCCATTTTCCAAAAAGATGGACCAATTTTGACATCAAGAAATTTTGTGTTAAATTTGATAACAAAACATTTATGATCACTAATTGCAAAATCAATTACACTGTGTGAGTTGTAAGAATCAGCAATAATCGACTTGAATAAATTCTATCAATTCGAGAACCAGTTTTATGAGCATGTAAAACATGGGTGAACAACTTTAACTTTGGGTTATGAAATCTAAAAACATCCAAAAGATTCAGTTAATTTTTAATCAACTCAAAAATATCGGCACCAGTTTCTCAAAAAAGAAACTCAAAAATATCGGCACCATACCATTAATGAATGCTTTCCCGAAGTCGGTATGGCGAAAAATAATAGTACTTGGGCTACGTGGATTGTTTATATTTGAAAGTGCAGTAGTTGAAGCTGTTGTTAAAAATGCAACTTGATTTGACCAAAAAATTTTTTTTTACTTTTTCAGCTGTTTTTCGAATAAAATTTGATGAATTTATCAATTTTAGAGAGAGAGAGAGCAACCAGAAATTTTTGTGTGCAATCAAACTTTTGCCCCAAGTTGCACATTGCGACTTATCCTGTGCAAAAATTAAAAAGTCTGGTTGGGAGGGTAAACCCGAAATTTTGGGAGAGGGGGTCGAAGAAAGTCGAAAATTTTCCGGAAAAAAAGACCAAAAAATAGTACTTTTTTCTCATTTTTCCTTATTTTTTCGAGTTTGGGGGGTTTGGGTATCGGGTTTACTAAGCCGGGCGAATGCCTCCCCAGACCCTCAAATTATTGTAGGTATGTGCAGTGCACAGCCACTGTCGCAGAAATTTGATTGCTTTGCTGTGTGCAAAAAAACCCTGCTTTCAGATTGAACTAAACATTGCGGAGCGAGATCTGTCATGAATTTGATTGGTCGAAAAAGTTTATATCATCAAGTTGATTGTCGAAAAATTGTACTCAACTCCTTCCTCCTAAGCGTGAGTCCAAGCCTAAGCCTAAGCCTGAGCCTAAGCCTAAACCAGCAAATTTGCCAGAACAAAACTAAAAAGTCAATAAATTTTTTTGATTAATCAAATTGATGACTCGCTCCAAGGTTTTTTTGGACAAGTATACCTGTAATTGGGGGGGGCCCAACCCCCAACTTGGTCGAACCTTATACCCAATTGTTGGGATCCCCACCCCCAACTTGATTGACCCTATACCCAACCCCCCTCCAAACTCGAAAATATTGGACAAAATTAGGAAAAAAGTGGCTTTTTTTTGCCCTTTTGGGAAGATTTTCGAAATTTTTTCGACTTTTTTGGGGTTTTTTCGACCCTCCTCCCCAAAATTTTGGAAATGTTGGGACCCCCACCCCAAAATTTTGGGTTTACCATCCCCCCAACTGGTCGGACCCCTTACAGGTATGTGCACAGGCCAGGTTGCAATGTGCAACTGGGGGAAAAATCTTGGTTGCACAGACAGATTCATGGTTGCTCACTCTAAAATCAATAAATTAGCTTAATTTAATCGGAAAACCTACCGAAAACTATATTTTTTGTATTTCATTCGAATCGCGTCGGTTTTAGGCTTCAAGAACCCAATTTTTTGAGTTTCGAAGAAAAAATGAAAACGTTGGTACTTAACTTGTTCGGCGCATAGCGCCGAAAATTTTTTCTGGGATTTTGATATCCTAGATTGCTGGAAAATGAATCTTTTCAACTTTTATTTCCAACCAAGACAGAAGGTTTAATTTTTCAGGGAATGTAATGAGTTTTCAGTCGAGCAGACTACAATTCAAAAGCTAAAGGAAAGCAAACGAGACTTCGATTCTTCAACCCGCAAGAATTGCTACTTGAACTCAACATTTTCTAATCACACAAATGTCAAGATGTTTTTAATGATCGCAAAAAAATTGGAAAAATAACAGAGAAAAATCTCGCTTATTAAATTCGCCAAAAAACAACACAGGATCAAACATTCATCCATAATATGTTGATAATTAAAAGCTATAAGCATTAGGCTAGAATGACATTTTGGAACCACGCACTGGAATAATATATAAAAGTTATTAAATAATTGGAATAAATAATAAAAAATCGAATAAACATTATTATTATTTTTATATTGAAACCCGCGCCGCTAAATTTTCACTAATTTCCATTTTTAACGCATAAAAATGCATCTCCGAACAGGAAACCCTATAACCTAATCAAAAGGGCAGTCAGGCTTCAAGTTGCAATGTGCAACTTGACGGAAAAATTTGGTTGCACAGCCCGAAATCTGGTTGCAGTGTGCAAATAAACCTGACTCGCTCCGTCCGTAATCAGGGTTTTTCTTACACAGGCCAGGTTGCAATGTGCAGTCGGACAAACTAAAATTCAAAAAACTAGGCGAGCGACTAAGAATTTGTATCTTTCAATCGGGAAAAATTTCTACACACATGAAAAAGTCGAAATTTTTATGAAGATGGCAAAACAAAACAAAATAAACCGAGAAAAATGTTAGTTTTCATCAAATTCGTCAACAAACAATACAGGATCAAACATTTATCCATAACATGTTGATAATTAGAGCCTATAAGCACTAACTAGAATGACCTTTTATCATACCTGTAAGACCTCCGACCAGTTGGGGGGGGGGGGTAGGAAAAAGTCGAAATTTTTCCCAAAAAAGGCCAAAAAACATACACTTTTTGGCAAATTTTTTTAATTTTTTCCCAACTGGGGGGGGTGTTGGGGGGGGAATGATTTTGGGTACTGGGTTGGCCAAGTTGGGGGGGGGGTCCCCCCCCAACCCCCCCCCCCAGGTACAGGTATGCCTTTTATAAGCGCGCACTGTAATAATATAAAAATTATACATAAATTGGAACCCGGCGCTATGCGCCGGAAAATTTTCACTTTTTTCCATTTTAGGACTCATAAAAATGCATCTCGGCACAGAAAACCGTATCACCTAATCAAAAGAGCAGTCAGGCTTCAAGTTCATTACTGATTCAATTTTCGATGACGAATATCTATAATGTAAAGACTAGAGAAAATAATGTCGAAAATTGTGTGAATTTTCGATCGAAACATCGTATACCAAAGATATCGATTTTTCTATCTGAATCAATCAAACACAAAAAGTAAGAATTCCAATTTTAAATCCGAATCTGCCTAAAAAATAGAAAATATTCAGAATTTCTTTTGATTCATCAGTCATTGACAGCCTATAAATTTTGCTGAAACAGTACTAATACACTGTTCGCAGAGAACTGGTTCGCGTATGGGTCTATGAGTAATTAATATTAAGATCGGCGCGAAGCGCCGAAAATTTTCTGAATTTTCAGCCCCTAAAACGTCCAAAAATTAATGAAATTTAATGTTTGACCAGCCAAAAATTTGGTGCGAATTGGCACAAACGCTCAAAATTTTTTGTGCTATCGAAAATGTTTTTGTGCCAAAAACCATTTTTTGGCACAAAAAAAACACTGTTGCTGTGTGCAAAAAAAGCTTTGTCCGTATGCTTTCTCCGAATTGATCAAATTTCACAGTACATATATCCTATCTAGTGGCGTTCACAACAACATTTAACACTTGATTGTTGGCAATCATGATTTACAGCTGCTAGAGTCAATCTCACAGATCATATGAATACGTAAGATTTATAAATTCATGGAAAAATGAACAATTTCTATAGTTTTTCATCGTATAAATGCCATAATGGTCACCGTATTTGGGTAGCTGAGTTCACCAACAAGCGGCTGTTGGATTTTTGTTGAAAAATGCGGGAACATAAATCGGTGTATATAGCAGTGGAGATCAATTGAAAAAGAAACAGTCTGAAAAATCGTATCTGAGTTTTTAGTGATAAAATCATATTGGATGACCATTCCAAAATCTTTCTCCTTGCTGCTGTGACGCCCGACCTTGAAATTTTTTCATCGCCCTGCATCGCGTCCTGGGAAGTATTAGGAAAATAAAAACCGAAGTGGGAGATTAGCAGACTTGACGCTCGGCGGGTACAGTGGCTAAGGCAAAAAACAATGCAAGGCTTTAAAAATGAAATACAAGAATATGACAACATAATTATAAGGAATAAAACAAGGGACGAAACATAACCGGGGGAAAACACGAACAGTGCGGTGTCTGCAGGGCCAAAATCCAACCAAGCCAAAATGCTGACCAATTAATTCGAACAAACTTTATTAATAACAACCCCCCCCCCCGGGATATGCACACCAGTGTCATCGAGTTACTAAATGTATGGAGAACATCCCTAAAGCCCGCTTCAGAAGTAAAAATCCTAGGATTTTTTCTGTCCTACGATTCCTAGAATTGTCGCAGGAATCCTAGGAATCCTCCGATTATCCTAGGATTCCTACGATTATCCTAGGAATGCTCCGATTATCCTAGGATTCCTACGATTATCCTAGAAATTCTAGGAATCCTACGATTATCCTAGGATTCCTACGATTATCCTAGGGATCCTACGATTCCTACGATTATCCTTGGAATCCTGCGATTATCCTAGGAATCCTACGATTATCGTAGGAATCCAAGGATTGTCAAAATGAGTGTCGGATGAATCCTACGACAAAATCGCAGACTTAGACTTGGTTTCTATTTTTTGTAAAAATCCCACGATTTTTATGTACAAAGTATAGCCACTCGAAAAGTTGTATGTCCATAGTAGTTGCTGAATCAGCATGTTCCAGCTAATATCATCTACAGCATGTGTCCAACTTTATATACTGTACTAGTATTTTTTCGGCTTTTTCAGGCTCGCTTCAAGCTTCAAGCTTTTCCTTACTTTTCTCATTCTCCTTCTTAGACGAGAAGAAAATGAAGTTGATCCTAACTTATGGACACAATTCTATCCACTTTGACATGATGTAGCCATCAGGAATTTGGTGCATTTTTATGATAGCCAGAGGATTGTGATGGGATTAGTCAGGACTCAGAGGATTGCCAGATGGTCAAACCCCACACAGAGGCCAGGGTCATAGCATTTATTAAATAGGATTGATTTTTTTCCAAAATTAGGTCATTCAAACAATTCTGCTTATCACAGTGGCATCCCAGGGCTAATATTGTGCTTGATTTACATTGTTCTAACGTTCCGCCTGAATGTGAAATTGTTTTATTAATCCTAGGATTATCATAGGAATCCTAGGATTATAGTAGGAATCCTAGGAATCATAGGATTGTCGTAGGAATCCTACGCTGTCGTAGGAATTCTAGGAATCCTACGACTATCCCTGGAATCCTAGGATTATCGTTCAAATCGTAGGATTGTCCTAGGATTCCTAGGATTATCCTACGAATCGTAGGATTATCGTAGGAATCCTAGGATTATCCTAGGAATCCTACGATTTTACTTCTGAAGCGGGCTTAACAATAACTTTTCTGTTTTGTGCAAAAGAAACGACGGTAAACAGATAAGACGGGAAACATACAAAAGAAAGAACATGTGACTGGTTACAGTACTACCAAAAACTTACAGATCACGTCGAAAATAGGCAAGGCGCAAGAGGAAGGAAAATAGGTTGAGCAGATAATGGGAATTTGATTTTGGTTTGACTTCGATGTTGATGTTGATGTCAAGAAATAAGTTGATTGATTTGGTATAACATTAGTTCAATATGTGTGAGATCCCATTGGTAACTGTCATCAGTTTGTTCGCTTGCACCAAAGACTTATAGCAAAGTTTATTTTCTAGTGGTTTAGGCGTTCAGAGATTCAGTGATTCGGAGGATTAGTGGCTCAGAAATGCAGTGATTCGAAGGTTCAGTGGTTCAGAGCAGTAAACAATGCTGTTTATGAAATGTGATGCTAGAGTTTTTATCACGTGAAGAAACCAGAAGTACATTTAAATGTCATGATAATAAAAAACTAAGAAATTTTTTCTGAACGATTCGAGGCTAAATATGAGTTAACGAAGATCAGTAAATGATCTTTTAGAAGGTGAAGTAACAGCAAATTTTTATTCTCCAAAACACTAAAGGGTCATTTATACTTGCCTTTTTCGACGGAACGGAACGGAACCGATAGCCAACAGTTTGAAACGTTCAGCCTGAAAACCCACTTTCGATCGAAAAGTATGACTGCAATTTTATAGAAAATGACCGACGGTAACCTCCAACCGAATCGAACATAACGAAAATTTCCCTTTCGTTCAGTAACGTTGTATCGATTTTTTCCGTTCCGTTCCGTCGAAAAACGCAAGTATAAATGACCCTTAACGGAATATTCATTGTAATTCTGCTTCAATTTTTTTTGTCTTCTCCTTTAACCTAACCTGTAAGGTAGGTTATACTGAATTTTTCTACTAAAGAATAGAATTTCTAGCCCACTGGATACATAAAAACAATATTTCTTAGATATGGTAAATCACCGATAAATTCACAAAACAAAGTAGCACTGAACCTCTGAACCATATAGTCTTTTTTTCTAAATCAGCTTCGGCGCGCAGAGTTCATGCAAATGATAAACAACCTGCGTATACGGACACTCTTTTCTCGAGTTGATCGTGGCAGCTGGTTGAACAGATATTGAGTGAAAGTATTTAGGCCAACGATGCAGGTTTATTGTCTGCTTACCGATTTTTATGGATTATTCTGCTTTCCGACGCTCATTTAAAATTAAAAACCTACAGTAAGAGAAAGCTTTCTATCGGTCGAGAAACAACTTTTTAAAGAGTAAGAACCTTTTCAAGGGCTCAGTGGTGCAGAAGTTCGTGCGAGTGAAAATACTTTTTATTTGGCTCTAGTGATGTAGAGTTTGGGCTAAACCCAATTTTTTCGCCTCTGAATCACTGAACTAATAGAAAGATTCAGTGGCATTCAATGGTAGCGGCCGCAAATTTTCTTGATTATCTGATTCCAAGAAGGCCCTGAGGTCAGTTGCGATAACAGCTACTAAACCACTCTTGTGGTTCAATGGCTCATTATTCGATTTTTTGTTTGCAGTTTGCACTAACGCATACATCACGAGTTGCTTAACCTCTTAACTCGCTGAAAAAGGTACAGAGTCTCGTTTTAAAATTCCGTCAGATTATGATAATCTCAGGAAGGGCAACAGCAGAAAAATTTTAAAATTCAAAAGACATTAGTTTATCTATGGGGAGACTACCATACTGAACTACTGACCAAAAAACATAAAAACATAACACCGTGACACAATATCCAATGTACACTTAATGCGAGTTTGAAGATCTAAAAGCTGTTAAACTACAATTAACTAGAATAAATTTGATCTTAGTTAAGAAAATGATGTTCTAATTCAGATTACAGTTCCGGGATCCGGTTCGAAGCATATTGGTTTGCATAAATTCAATTCCGGGATGGGAATTGAATTTATCCGGGATCCAGTTCGAAGCATATTGGTTTGCATAAATTCAAATTCCTTTACAGTAAGCCAGAAAAGGTTTGTTCCTAAAGTAGAAACTAGCAACTTATTGAGAGTAAGTAAGGTTGGTGGGGGGACCATAACTGAGATCCCTCCTCAGCTTCTGTCTGTATTGGTTGCAGTCTTTCCCGATCATTACCTGTATTTTCGGAAATGATTCTTCCTTCTCTATATCGTCATGAGCTTCATTAACGTTTTATGAGACAACGAGAAAAACCTGCAGCATGTATAAGTATATAATACAGTATCATTGATTAGATGCGAAATAATACGACCAATACAAAACGTTGAAAATTGTGAACCCAATCGGGAAAATGAATCTCGAAATAACGTCTATCCGTTTCGATCGTTCCTTATTTTTGGCCAAATATCTTTTCACACATTGGCAGAACGCCACATTCAAAAGGAAGGAGCGCAGGCGGCTCCGCGGGCCGTGCGGCCATGGTTCGTCCATCACCAAGGCGTTGGGCATGATCAACAACTCGTCGTGGGGATTTTCGGCGTCCGTCGAAAAATGCGCCACGCAGTCGCCGGTCGTCCCGGCAGCGAAGGAAGATGTCGACCTGTCGCGACGGCGGATCGGCGGCGTCTTTCCGTTGCCGCCCTGACTGGCTGGGCTGCTCCAGCCAGTTTGCGGTAACAACGAATGTCGAGTGACGGCCCGCCCGACGGCGCCTGCAGCCGTCATGCTGTAGTCGGAGAATCGCTCTCCGGCCGTAGCGGCGGATGGAAGACTTTTGTTGTGCAAGGCACTTAGGCTGCAACTGCAATCCTCGTGGTTATTATTGGTTAAGGCCGTGGTGTTGGCAAAGCTCAATTCGCTGAATACGGAATTACGCGTACAGTCGACCCGTGACTGAAAAATTTGATAAAAGAGTGCTCTGAATTTGGAAATTGAATGAGAAGTTAGAATAAATCAAGTTCCGTCTTGACTTTAGATAAAAAGAATCATCTTGATTCCAAAAGAAGAAATCAAGTCACACCTTTATTTCACGGAAAAACACCATCTTGATTGTGAAAAAATCATCTGGATTGAAAAAAAATTATATTGCATCTCGATTCCGTACAAAAAAAATTATACCTTGATTTCCAGAAAAAGTAATTATTCCGATTTCAAAAAAGTCATCTTAATTCAAAAAGGAAGACATCAATTACATCTTTGACGCCGAAAAGAAAAAGTCAAGTGCATTGATTCCAAAAAAAGAAATCTAGTAGCATCTTGATTTCGCGCAAATAAATGATCTTCATTCCAAAAAATCGTGTCTTGTAAATTTCAAAAAAAAGAAATAATTGATTCGAAGAATATTGACTAAAGACGAAAGAAATCAAATGCATCTTGATTCCAAAAAATGAAATCAAGATTCAAGTGTCATCTTCATTTCGCAGAAAGGGAATCGTCTTAATTCCAAAAAAGGAACCATCTTGATTCAAAAAAAATTTATTGATTCCCAGAAAAAAACAAATGCATATTGACTTAAAAAATGCACCTTGCTTCCAAGGAAAGAAATCAAGCGCGCACATTCCAACACTAAAAAAACAGCGAGACGGGCAACCGATCGACGCGTTCTTGGATTGAACCAATCGGAAAATTTGCTTCGCCTTCTATATGTTACTCATATGGACCCTTTCAAAAACGATTTTCAAGTCAGGGGCTGAGCGGATAAGACAGCCTTCTGATTTTATGGGAGACAAATGGGAAGGGTTCATTTTGGACGGAAAATCCGATGGGAAAATTCATTTTTCGCAAAAAATGTTTATGGATTGTTCCTTAATTCTCGTAGTGCCTAATGAGTTAAAATCGTTAATTTTGATAATCATGAGCCAAAGTCGTGAAATTGATTTTTTAAACGTAATGCTTTTGGACTTGAACATAATCAAGGGACTGTGAGTTGTGTCCCCATCATTGCTTACATTAGGCTTGTACTGTAAAATTTTGCGTTCAAAGGTCATGGAGCTGACGCACAGTATGTAGATGTTGAGTCACAAACCACATGTTTTAAATAACAAGGAAGAATGAAAAAACTTCAATTCTTTCCGATTTTAATGACAGTGATTTCTCACGAAAAATTGATTTTGTAGTTCTCGCTTTGACTGCGAGAATGCACAAACGGTTAAATTCTTTTTGAGCTAACTACAGTAAAAAATTTGTGTTCCCTGAAACTTCGGGTGAACTCAAGTCTATTTTCGAGCTACGACTTCAATTTCAATGTGAATAGACTATAGTTATTGTAGTAAAAACGCTATAGTGCTGACGATTTTCTTGAACGAATCTCTATTTGCAGTGTCACATGAACGCCATGAATTCTTATGCGGAAAAATGTGATTCGATTATTTTTCCTAGAAATACGGTGTCTCAAAATGTTCGGGAATTTCGCCTTGTTCACCTTTTTCTCATTTTCTTCAGCTTGACACTGCGGACACTGCGAATGCGTGCTCGTCTCACCGCCTGAGAATATGGACGTCCTGGCGCCGATTACATTTTTTTGGCGGCCGACGATCGGTGATTCTGTGTCGGCGCCGCCGCGACATTCCGATAACAACGGTTGCCAGGGCGGATGGAGGCCCAGTGCCACAGGAGGTGGTGCGGGCGGCATAGTCGGGAAAATAGTCGACTGTTGCAGCCTCATCTTGCCGGGCGGTAGCTTGGCGTTTTTGAGTAAGGAAACGTTCTGCTTTCGACGTTCTTTGGCCAAAAATTCTTCGCGACCGTAATAATTCACTAGAGCGAATTCCAAAAGGGCCCCAAAAATGAAAGCCAGACACACCTGGAAAGGTTAACTCTCAAGGACACACCTGGAAAAGTTAACTCACTCTCTCAAATTCAAAATACGTAAATTTTCAAATCCTGTAATTTTGCGAATACTAATGCAATCTGATCACACACCACGCTTCAAGTTCAGAACTATGTATTTTACAGAATATTAGAGATGAATGCTTCTAGTGCATACTATTGTAGAACTCAAAATTATCCGTCTAATGCATGTCCTATACTTTCCCCGTTGCTGAGATCAGGTACAAGCGAACTTACTACTTAATCAACAAAAGTTTAGTTTTCTCGAAATTTCTTGTTCTGGTTTAGATAATAGGAAAATATTCGAAGTTCGCTCATGAATAGAAAAACAAAGCATCAGAAGCTTTCGAGGCAATCAGTTAGAAGCAATTTTTTTTGTAGATTCGACACCCTGCAGTACACGAACTTTGGTAATTTTTTGTAGCCAATCATAATAATTCCACTGTATAGGGAAATTTTCGGTGCTTTTGGCTCTAGCAGTACATATAGTCATTTTCGTGGAAAGTAGCCAGCTTTTTCACAATTTTTACTGTCTAGTTCTTGATATTTTAAAACTTTTTTTAAAAGTGTAAAATGCAGAATCTGAAAAACATTTTTATTCTACATTATAAAGCATTGTATAATAAAGTTACTTCATGCCTAGGCCGATACATGTCAGGTCTCATAAATAAACGGAAAAAAGCAAGAATCGAATTCTAACCTTTGGGATACTGTAGCCCTGCAAATTTTATTTTGCATGACATTGGGAATTATCGTAAACTATATATTGTATAGGAAATTTTTTGGTGCTTCTGAGCTTTAGCGGTATATATTGTGATTTTTGTAAAAAAAAAGATAATTTTTGCTCTCAAAATTTGATGTTTCGAGCACAACTGTATTCCTAATACGTACTTTAAACTAATGAATCCTACAGTAAATTGTGACATTGATTGGCTTAATGTTGGATAAATTTTCAGAACACGATGTCTGATGTACGTAAACCTAGAGAAGTGTACGTCAAAAATCGAAAAAATCGAAAGTTGTCAACTTTTGCCTTACTGTATCTATGCGAGTTTTGATTTTCAGAAAAAAAGGCATATCTTCTTCGTTCTTAGCGCATCAAGTTACAGCAAATATGTGATTTTCAGGTAAGGTTAATTTTTTACATATCATGGCTGTGTGTGTAAGAAGCTAATTTTCTCAGACATTTTGTCTCTTAAACAATCGTAGATTGAGTACAGCATGAGATCCATTCATGATCATATGAAACAATTTCTAGACCTCGGCGTTTAAGCTACTTTAATGCTTTTGTGTAAATACGGCCAATTAAAAACAACTTATGTAACCGTACTCAGCTCGCTTTGGCTCTCGAATGTACTATAAATCGTCTCACAGGTCAATTTTTACCGGAAAACGTTCCGCAAATTGTGTATAACTATTTACAGTCTTTTTTAAAATACCTCCCAATCGAAAAATGATAAAAAAAATTTGCCATGCCAAGCCGATTGTAGGAAGCTTTAATTTTTACACGGCCTTAGATCCCTTTAAGGTCGGTTAAAAACAAATCGCAATGTTATTCAAAAGGTAGATATTTGATTATACTCGCAAATTTCCATTGTTATATTGGAGCATAGTTAAGCCGAAATCATAAAAACAACAGTCTTGCTTTCCTTTTATATTATTCTAGAAGCATTTCAAGAACACCAGACTATATATTTCAACTTACTCCGATCCACACATCAATAGCCTTCGTATACGACACCGGAGGCAACTTGGCGTTAACGCCCGACGCTTGAGTCGTCATGGTCAACAAAGTAGTAACGCCCAAACTGACCCTAGCCGGAACGGCATCTTTGTCTATCCAAAAGTTAACCCACGAGACAATGACCAACATCAGGCTTGGTATGTACAATTGTATCAGGTAAAAACTGTACTCTCTCCTGAGTATGAGCGATGTCCTTAAGCAACTGTATTCGCCTGAATGAAATGAGAACACTTATAGTGAATTCACGGCTTATTTCAGATTATTCATACGGAAATCTATATTTTTATGTTTTGTTTCAATTTCCTGATACTCACAATGAAGTTTCTATCGTTGATTTGAAATAATTTGCTAAATCAAAAACTGCAATTGTGCAGCAATGATCAGACGGGTTTTAAAAAAGTATCCAAAAACTTTAAAATTATGTCTCTTTGAGCCATACATGAGAAGTGTTTGATTGCTTGATGTTATAGTTTGCCAAAAGAGTTCATTTTCGACCCAGAATATTTATTGTGAAAAGAGAAAGTGCGTTCACACGACATCTTACCGACTGAAGGTGCTAGGTTTTAACAACTGCCGACGGAAATCACATGAAAGTGGATAAGTTTGATACTGCAAACTGTAAATTTCATATTATGAACACCTGTTGTCTCACCGAAGGTTTCTAGAATAATAGTTTTGACACACTGAGTTGCTGTTACACAATTTATATTCAGAAGCTAAGCGAATTCATATTAGGACATCTAATACTATTCTTATGCTGCTGTTTCAGATCAAAACGTGTTGCTTGATAATTATACTAGCAGGATTGATTACAGAGAGTTAATAGAACAGCCTGGTGTTATTCAGCATCTGTATTCAGAATGTCTTACAAGGCTGGGCATATGTGAACCCATCGGCATGAATGGAATACTGAAAAAAACAGTTACATTCTCTGGTAAAATATGTATAGAAATGATGCCGTTTGAAAGCAAAAAATTTTGACAGATCTTTAAACGCCATGAAGGCTTGGTGAAGGCTTGGTCTTTTATGTCCGAAAAATCGAGTATTTCTTTTTCTAGTTCTAAGACATAATTGAATAGAATTTGTTCAACGATTTCTGAGCTGCACTACATTTGCTCTTACAGTTAATGATTTTATAGTTAGTGATTTGCGCAAACAATATTATGATAGGAAATATTAACACCGCACATCTTAGTTAATGCAGACCGAAATGATTAAATTGTTAACATTATCAAAGACTTCAATGGCTCAACTCCGCTGGAATTAAGAAACTTATCTCTATGTTGTAACCTGCAATCATTACGGATATTATGATATTAAAATTTCCTTTTGCGGCGTTTCTAGGTTTCAGCTGATTGAAAATGCCCAACAGTGGTCATGTCCCCTGCAGAAAGTATTTCACTACATTTAAATCATTGGATTTGAAAATCTATCAGCTGGAAAGAATAGAGGAATCTTTCAATTGCAAAGTAAATTCACTGTATCCGAAGATTTGGACGTACACGCACACTTCAACATGGAACTTTTATTGCTGAAAACCCGACACGAGCATGCATCACAGTAATATATTTCAAGAGGTTAGGGATAACAAAGGGTAAAAAGAAGCACTTGCACTAATCGGACATCATATCATATAGATCGTCCAATAGATAAAATTGAAAACTATAAACCCTATGGGGAAAACGCCGCGACTAACGGCGTCGATCCTTTTCGAACGTTCTTTATATTTCATAAACCACATCAAGTCCCAGAATGTCCATTTTTTCCTTAGAAAAGGCGTCGTCGTGGATCGATGATCGTTCATTACTACTATCCGATCGTCCAAACAGCAAGGAGTCCTGGCGTCAGCGTCCAATAAACGTTTGTTCGCGGCAGCTGCTGCTGCCGAATCGCCATTACGCCACGACGATGCCGAGCTATGATGATCGACGGGGTAAATAGAGCGATATTTAGGGTAAGACTGAAACGACACATTAGGAGGCAAATTTCACGAGCTGGGATAAAGTTAAGGGGAAACATTACAGGCAAGCCAAGCGTGCTCATCGACGTCGACGTCTCTTCCGGCGCCGACGGATTGGTCAAACCGACAAAACGTTTCCTATTCGTAGAAAAAGTGGACTCTATCAAATCTCGCCTGGCTGCATAGTTGACTAGGGCGAATTCCAATAGGGCACCGAAAATAAACGCTAAACAAACCTGGAAAGGAGGGATTCACAAAAACACACGGCATCTACGAAGTGCAAAGTGGCGCATACTCCGATCCAAACGTCTATGGCTTTCGTATACGATACGGGAGGTAGTTTGGCATTGATGCCCGACGATTGCGTGGTCATGGTCAACAGGGTGGTGACGCCCAAGGTCACTCGAGCGGGGACGCTGTCCTTGTCCAACCAGAAGGACACCCAGCTGACAATGACTAGCATGGAACTGGGTATGTACAATTGCAGCAGGTAGTAGCTAAACTCTCGACGTAAAATGAGACTGGTTCGCAGGCAACTATATTCACCTTACAATGAAGGGTAATATGGCATGCTATGGGTTATGGTTACTGTATTCGCGTGTTGCAAAATTACTAACCTGTGGCAGTTTTACTCGTACAATACCCGGTAGTTATGTCCTGTAGCTCGAAACTCGGAAGACTGCTTTCCAGGCCGGCTTTACGTTGTACTGGGATATCCCTTTTCCATTCATATTTGATATCCGCAGTAGTGTATGCATCTGAAAGAAAACGTTGGTCGTTTTATCTAGTGACAATTGACCATATATACAAAATCTAGAGGGAAAACAGTCATGCACGCAAACGCAATATCTACAACTATTTTGTGCATCAATGACTAAAGTATGACCGTGAACTAGCACTGCGCAAAAAATAAGTCTTACAACTGGCCATTTCAATCAAGCACGACTGCTTATCCAATGGATAATATTCTAATGACATCGGACACGAGAGTACCAATGATAATCTAGAGACATAGAATGATCAGTGCCTGATTCCTAAAAATTTGAAATGTAGTCGTAGAAATTAGACTTCTGTGAAGTTAAAATTGTCATTGCATTGTTGTCATGACTTCATCTATTTCAAGGGAGATGCTCACTTTTGAACAGTGTCTTAAGAAATAGTCATGTCCGAAAATATTTCTTCGATAGTACAAAATATACTCTTTAAGACGTAGCAATGCCCTAAGACACTGTTCGAAAATGAGCCAAGGCTTCAGCAGATTTTACATTGAACTCTGATTTCCAAATATGGACATGTTCCAGACATTCAATTTAATTCATCTAGGTTAGTCAGAAAGTACCAGTACATGAATCAGGCGCATTTAACACTATGTAATAACTATCTCCATATTAATGACTGCTGACGGATCAGTTCCCCACAGATTCATGTTGAAACCATTGAAACCCATGCTTAAAGATTGAAAACAGTGTTGCAAGTGAAAACAAGTTGGCAGTTGCGTCATGTCATTATATAGACATAACGACTGATTTAGTATGAAATGGCAGTTGATGTGAAAACCAAAAGTATACCGTAGGTTCAGTTCTATACACAATAACTTTATACTGTAGCGAAAACGTTTAATTTCTACAAGCCAAAATCGAAGAAAAACATCATTACTATTCACGATCGATTTACGTGGAAGTGCGTTGCACAACTAGACAATTTTTTAAAGATCTGACCAGGTTACTGAAGAAAATTATATGTTTTTGTTTCGCAGAAAGGAAAACTTTTGTCATTGCCCACAGTAACAAGCTTATCCGATAACTTTTTCCGTGCTGAACACTTACTTTCATCGGTGCGTAATAACTGACATTTAAAAATAAATAGACTATTAGATGATAAGGTCCTAACTTCCAGACATTTTAGATGCAATCATGAAAATGAGACTAAAACGTCAAACATTGTCATGCAACTCTGCCTGCAGCTAACCTAAATGAGTATAACCTGCAGCGTGTTGTGTCACGTCATCCTATAGTCGAACAAATCCAAAGTGAAGCCGTTAAAAATTTTGGTTGAATATCGAAAATCATTGGTCGTTGTATTCAACGTGAAAACATCTGGGTCGAAACTTTCTTCACATCAGTATGAAGATTTATTTTTTGATTGAAACTAACGGAGGATCATCGACAAAGAATGTCGATGATCCTCCGTTAGTTTCATAAGAAATGAATTGCAGTCGTAGAAAATCCAAAATCCAAACAAAATAACTCGAATGAGCAGAAATACATGATATTGTAGATATGATGCTGAATTTAGATTTTTTTAAGAAGAACGTGTCTCAGAGGATTTCATTCGTTTGATTAAGTCGCTCAGTCAGAATATGTATATTTATCAGAGGAATTTAAAAGTACGTTGTTGAAGTCTTCACATAACTGATCTATACTAACATACCTATTTCTGACAGAATCAACTCGAGGCATGTCAAATGTTTAGCATGACTAAAACACTGGATTTACATAAGCTTTTGGGGTAAAGTACACATAACATTTACGAACGATAAGTAATGTTCAACAAACATATGGGGAATGTTCCATAGATGCACAAAGGAAGTGGCGGACCGGGGTTCCAAGTACTCGTAACTTTCCTGTCTGAAAAATTTGGCATTCACCTCAAGTTTTTGAAGTTGACAAAAAATGATTGCATGCATACCCGTTTTTTGTATCATCGGGAAAATTTTTGTCGCGCATCTTTGGAATCTACATGAGACATACTGACCATAGCGACACTTCCATGTATACTTACAACTTGCTAAATCAATCAGACACGTCTGATGATCCAGTGGATAGTAGTGAAGATTCATTGGACATGATAGAGTGAGAGTTATTCTAAAAATAGATTTTTACGCTATTCCTCGATTTATACTGTTTTCGATCGAAATTTCGGAAAGTTGATCCGTAGCTCATACCTGACGCTGTACAAAATTTTGCCGTCCGGGTAGATCCGGATCATAACGTTCGGTTTATCGATCATGTGTTTACGGGCTTCTTTTTCGTTTTGAAAAAAAGTGTCGGGCATCCAGATTTCTTGGCCGGAGGCCAAAACAACGAACGGCGGATAGGTCACGCGGCTATCTTTGGTCAAATTGGCGTAGGCCAATCGTGGATCGACCCATTCTTCACGAAAAGTGAATTGAGCACTGTATTCCTTAAAATGTCAGAAGTTTAATATCTCCATCTATTGATCATTGGTGAGAATCGGAAGCTTGATTCCTAGAGCTTAATGTGGTTCTTAGTAGAAAATTCAATAGTGGAGCATCTTGAAGGTTACAGTAGAAGGAGTGCATTTTTGTACTTCCTGATCACTTAATTATAACCAACGTAGAAAACTTGATTAGTTACCATATTGACGTCATCGATCTTGCTTATACTCCGCATGTAAATGTTGACAGTTACGAGGACGGGACCGCCGGTATCTAGACAAAAAAGCTTACTGTAGGACTGAAATAAAAAGTAGAGTCGAATTTAGGGTAAATTATCAAAGTCCATATCATCCATCATAGTCTAAGATCGTAGTGCACTGCTTATTCGATAGTATGAAACAGTAGCAAAATTGTAGCAGTAAGAAAAAATCTGAAATGTTTCCGATTTAAATTTTAACTGAGCGTGAGTTTACAGTTTATTTATATTTAAACGAGCTTTGAAAAGAAATAATCCGTAGAAATCAATGAGAAGACAATAAACCTGCATCGTATGTCAAAATTTTTTTTCGACCTGTTCGCCTAACTATGTCAATCAGATCGTTTATTATTTGCATGAATATATGTCTGCGCGCCGAGGTCGTTTTGGAAAAAGCAGACTATGTTGGTTTTGTCTTACGCTGCTGGTCAACGCAGACCTTTGGGTTTCCGGTGACATCTACTGGAAAGTAAGTTCAAATCGGTAATTTGATTGTTGTAACCAATGACAAAAGTTTTCCGTCAATGCGCGGCGAACAGAGCAGCCGACAATTTTTTTCAATAGCCTGGCCAAGTGATCAAAATTAATCGAGAAGCATTCAGGTATCGACGCAGTTTTGTCCAAATAGTACAGTGTTTTTTCAATAATTTCGATCATTCTCATTCTATGAAAAAAATTTATGTTTTTCGACAGCGTAAAATTTTTCACTGCGGAGTTATATTTTTTGATTTTCGCTTTTTTATGATCTTCTTAACTTGAACGGCCTACAGTGAACCTTTTCACAACACTCGACCAACAATTTCTTTTGAGTTACAGTAATAAATAGAGTATCGAATTTGACTTTCACGCCCTCAGAAGTAAAGAATCTGTACGAGCTTAAAATGTAACACTGAATGTGTCTACTTTTTATCGTGCGGCTTTGGTTTGGTAAGAAAACAAGTAGATTTTTCGTTCTTTTTCCCATAATCATATTAAACATGTAAAAAAGTATTCTTTCCGGTCAAAAATCAGTTTCTCGAATTTAAACAATTTTTTTCAATTTTTTTTTCGATTTTGATGAAACAAATGAAAAATTCGGCAGCGTGAAAAAATCTTCATGTTTGATAACCGCACTATTTATTGTAATACAAAATTTTCAGACGCACCATTGCGGCTATAAAAGGTCATTCAGTCACTTACCTGGTTCACTTGCATTCAGGCCTCTAGGTCGCACCCTATGATCGTATTTTTCCAAAATTTGAGTAATAACATCTTGTTCGGTCAATTTTTTAAGCTCGTTATTGTTGTTGTCCTCCTCGTTACGATCTTTGTTAGATTTTTTGTTCAACGAATGACTTTTTTTCTCACCGATGTTTGTCTTGGACTGTAGGAGTGACTTACTTCGTGATGAGTCTGAGCTGAAAAAAACCCAGAAAACTAATAGCACAAGCTCGAACCCGTTTATCCTCATCTCAAGCATAACCTCAACAGGAAAGAGATAGTTTACAGATAACATTTAGTCAAAGTCTGTGAAAATAACTAAAACAACGGACTCCTATGAAATTGAGATTTCAACTTTCCAGTGTCGTTCGATACTCCGATTCACTTTTCACAACATCTTTCTGCAAATTCATCAATCCTCATATCGTTCCACTTCAATGAGCTGGAAATTTTTCTCACTTTCGGACTATTAGTTTGGAACACATAATGCCCCCTGAGACGACCGAATTATTGTGCGGACTTTAGTCTTTTTATTATATGATTGTTTAATTTGTCGGTTACTTATATATATTTGGTTTTTTATAAAATGCTTCTAAAATCAAAAATATCACAAATATGAGGTGCCTTAAAATTTCTGTACATGAAGCATTTACTGCAGAAATTTTCACTTAAAAAATTCCCTGAGTGTTAATTGAGTGCTGGCACAAATTCTTACTTTCATATAACGCATGGCTTACAGAAAATGCTGTAAGTATAAAGTAGTACTTGCTTTCCAGATTCATTATTTGGAAGCATTTTATGAAAAACAGACTATAAGTCTATTAATTGCCAGCTTGCAGTAGTGTATAGCCCCAGCTATACTTCACGGCACGGCCACGACTACAGCGGCAGTGACCAATCAGACTGTGCCACGAAAAAATGACGTTAAATATGATTGGTTGCAAGTCACGTGCAGTGAAATTCGATTGGTCACGGCTGCCGTGACCGTGGCCGTGCCGTGAAGTATAAATGCGGCTTATGACTTAGCATCATGTGATCGAATTTTCATGGCATTCAGTGAGTTCATTGCATTGTGTATAGATGACAAATTCTTAGAACCACAAAAATGTAATACATAAATTCTCAATCAAAATATGACGTTCATTAATAGAAAAACTGTTGCGAATTAGATTTCAAAAAGCATATTAACGATAGATTTCTCATGAACTCATCTGCTACTGATATTTCTGCAATTTTAGAAGTCCAATTATGTCTTCGCGCAGAAAAATTTTCATGTTTTTACATTCTAAATCGCTATAGGATGATTCTTTATCACGATAAGAAATAAATTGACATCATATAGAAGAATTTTTTTCTTATTCCAGCGCGTAGCGCCAGATAAATTTTCGAATTTTTGTGCCTTAAAAAGTGGAATATGAATGTTTGCAACGATTCCAAAACTGGCATCATTTGAAGATCATGCATGATACTGCGCCTTGAATCTCAGATGAGAAATGGATTTCTGTTTTATAACTCTTTCATATAAATTCGGAATACTGTATGCAGCCGAGTAACAATGTACAGTTTCTTTATTGCGATATACAGTAAACTGTTTTGTGACTTTAATTCTGACTTAACATCAAATTGAATGTGACGCAAAACTCAATCCATTTTGGGCTCATCTTACAGGAACTGCATTCCGATTCGTGCACATTTATCGGACCAAACTGCATTTTAAACAATAAACTATATTTAAATATTTTAAAATATTTTTTATATTTTAAATATTTTATTTTAAATATTTTAAAATATTAACAAATTAAATATTAAATTTAAAATATTAAAAACAATATTTTAAACAATTTTTTATGCAAACTGCATTTGCATTTTATTTGTTTTTTGGCTATAATCGTTTATTTTGACGTTGCGGAATACGAGAAGTATGGAATACCAGGGGGCCACTTGAAATAAATTGTTGCCACTTGAAAAAATTGCTACCTTCGAACATGATGCATATTTTCTCAAGATGCATCGTAAAAATTTCAAGATACTTCGCGGAAATTTCAAATTTTCAAAAAAAAAATCAAGATGCGAGAGTTTTTCGATTCCTTTTCCGGTGCATCGCAATTTTCTCGAGTGCATCTCATTTTTTTGAAAATAATCTTGAAAAAATCAAGATGGGGAGCACATTAAAGGACGAAACTTCCTGAAACTAGCCAAGCAAATACGTTGTTCAACCTCCTATGTTTATATACATATAGAACTTTTCAATGTTGATTTCTGAGGTCAGAGCGTGCTGGCGGAGGGCGCCCTTGGTTTCCACGGTGAGTGGTGGAGCGAGGGAGATAATTGTGCACAGGGAATCCAATGGACATATTAATTTTTCATAGAAATTTTTATTTCTAGAGATTTTTCAGAATAAGGTCAAAAATGTTTTTTCGCACCCAAAATGCAGTAGTTCCGGAAAATCATCAAAGGACTTCGTCGGCTGTTCTCTAGCCATTCCCTACCCGCTCAGGAATCCGACAAAGCAACAAAAATTTGGATTCTTTACTGAAATTACTGCATTTCGGGTGAAAAATATGTATCCTGACGTTTTCCAGAAAAATATTTAAAAAATTTTTTTCATAAAAAACCAATACGTCCGTCGGGATTCCCCGTGCAAAATAACCACTCTTAACGGCGATTTGCCTGTTGAAACCAAGGGCGCCCGTCGCCAGCAAGTCATGACCTCAGAAATCCACTTTGAAGGATTCTCGTACATATAAACATAGGAGGCGGAGCAACGCATTGGCTATTTTCAAAAATATTCGTCATGTGATGTGCCACCGATCTGGGTGGGATCTTTATTTTTATTTCAAGATGACATCTTGATAAAAATTCGATGCAATGAAAAAATTTCGATACAATCGAAAAGAAGGTCAACATCGAAAAACTCTTGCACCTTGATTTTTTGTGATGCATCTTGAAATTTTTGCGGGAATGATAGATTTTTATTTTTCTTTTGCGCTTTTTATTTTTCGATTTTTTTTCTCGTATTTTTCATCTTTTTCGCATTTTTCGTATTTTGCGTTTGTCGAGACGAGCAATACACATTTTTTGAGAAGAGCAAAATCCAAAAGTAAAAAAGCGGCGCCATACGGCGCCGCGCGGTACCACGTGGCGAAGTATGACAAGCCACCGCGCTGCGCCGCTTGTTAGTATGAATAGGACAACCGGCGCCGCGCGGTACCTCGCGGCGAAGTATGACAGGGCCTTAAGACTTTTCACAAGAAAAAATGTTAGGTAAGTAAGCTCACAAATTTGTGCTCCTATATAACCTATTGTTTATCAGAAAATAATAAAAATGAAATACTACTTGCTTTCCACTTCCATTATTCAAAAGCATTTCAAGAAAATCAGACTATAGGTTAACTTTCTGCTCAACGAGGCTTATTTAAAAATGGACAGGCCATACAGTACAATTTTCAGAATGAAATGCATGAAATAGAATTGAAAATTTTCACACAAAGGCAACCGAACTACAGTCCTTTTGAAAAAGGCTATAGTCTTTTCGAGGACTACAACCTGGAAAAAGACTAGGACTATAGTCAAAAGATTAGATTATAGTCTTTAGATTATAGTCCAGTAGTCCGTAGGCGGACTTTAGCCAACGTTACCTCAAACGTGAGTGTACAAATAGATGTACAGGGTGGAACAAAAACTATGGTCCGCGTAAAAGTGATATCTTTAAGTAACCAGAGCAGAGGTTCAGATTTTTTGCATTCGAGCGAAATTAATCAAGTATATTTCCGAATTTCGTACATCTTCGGTGTAGCTTGGTGTAAAACCACTCATTATTGTGGGTTTTTATTGATTATTTTTTACAGATGCCAGAAAAGTATCATGCTTATCCACTGTCGTGGACAGAATTACGACGATGCCTAAGTGCTACTCGAGAAATTTGGACCTCTTAGCCATCTTTTTTAGAAAGAAATGTTCAGCTGTTCGGTTTGCCGCCCACAGACGAAAAAAATTTGTCATTGATTACAGCAATAAACTTACAAGTTTTTTCCATATTGAACTTACTTTCTTGGGATCGCTGAATCGATCATTTCAAAATGAATGAAGCCTATTTCAGGAGAAATTCTTCAAATATTGATTCATTGGTTTGTGTCAAAAACAGTGATTCGGAAAACTTCGGTTTTTCTCATCAGCTTAGCAGCTTACAGTGAAACATTTCTTTAGTGCAAAGTTGGTGACAAATAAAATCTGATCAGTTCATCTGAACTTATAGAAATACGTCGTGAATTTGCAATATAATAATTGGCCTCCTATGTTCTGGCTGCAATTCTTTATTATTAATTTAAATTTTCATAAAAAAACATAAAATTCAATCCTTAAATTTTGTTGCTCCTTCGACGATTTTGGCGATGTTTATGTCGAATTATGTACTTATGTGTCTTTAAATGGCGGTTCAAAAATATATGAGCCTCGTTCTATTATATTTTTGCAATTTAAATTTTGAAGTGGTGAAACTTTATGTGTTTTGGAGACTTTAATGTCTGAAGGAGCAAGAAGATATATCACTTGAAATGAATTATAGTTTGTTATTCATAAGTATAAGGATGGAAAGCAATCGCTATTTCAAATTTTTGCATTGAGTCACACGTCACCAAATTTCTGAGCGCACTCGACTACGGCTGTTGAATAAATTTTTGCATTAATTATATGAAATCATTTTCTGTAATTGAGATGTCATTTCCATCGACTTTTGTTTAAAAAAGCTGTCCTTCTGATACTATGTATTATTTATTTGACACATCAGAACGTGTCAACGAATCAATTTTTTTCTCCCTCCAGATATCACATGTCTGATCTCCAACCTAAGCTTCTCTCTCGCCCCAGGAGTTCAAGAACGAGAAACTTTCATTTCTCCTTCCTACAAGAACCATGCCTATTGAACAGAAAAAATGAACTAAAAAAGCTAATCGAAATAGAATCTAAGAAACATGTGAACACTAACGAGATGAGAATGTTTTTTTTCTGAATGTTAGGGAAAAAGTGCAATAATATTGTTGTATGCAAAGATTTTTTTGTTTATGAGAGAAAGAAAAGATTAATTCACTAGAGTAATAGTCGCCGTTTCAATTAAACTCATCTTCCTAAAGTCAGATTCACACAATGTCTAATGCGACATTCATCATGTAATGATAAATGATAATGATGAGAAATTAAAAAATAATTTACTTCTTCAAGAAAAAATACGCAACATTTTACGTTAATAGTTTAACCAATTTTCAACGGTTTAACAAATTTTCAGACTCGAAGAAAATAACGAATATAAATGCTACATGCTTTTCAGTTCTGATATTTTTGTTATTGTATTTAACATCTGTCTTGGTTTTCTTACAAGCTTGTATTATCTCAAAATCTAACACCAGGTGGTTCGAAAAATGGCTCCTGCTGTAGCTTAGCCATTCAAGCTAAGGTGGTTTTGTTGATCATGCAACCTACGTATTTCAGCTTATATTCTTGAAATTTTGTATTTAAATCTGCAGTATGCTATATGAGCAATACCTATTCATAATAAACTACTGCTTTTCATGCCAATTTATGCCTCATTTATCTTAAAGTTGAGTAGCCAGCAATATTCGAATATCGCAACGCGAGCTCAGAGTAAAAATAATTCAATGTCAATGAAAACTGAATAGATTAAGCATTGAACGTCTGGTTTCTGACGTGAGCTGTAAGTGCTAATTTTGACAATCATGCGCAGAAGTATCCGAAATTCGTTTTGAAACGAATTGGAATCAGATTTTCATAGATATCTGATAGATAATGATTTTCGTTCGAAGCTAAACTTTTCAGCAGTATTTTCTTTTGAGATCTTTAATTTTTCTGGAATCTGCCAGAAAAATATTCCATAAAAAATCACAAAAGAAGTGAATTTGCATTACATCAACCAGTGTGTGATTTCCAAATATGCATGAAATTTTAAAACATGATACTAGAGTAATTTTTCTTAGAGCATCAAATCTGTTATTGCTTCTGTGAGGTGGTTTTTCTAGGTGAACCATTTTTTGAACTATACTCTATTTCAGAGTGAAAACTAGTGCGCTAGAACCGGAATTAGAATTAGGATCAGAATCAAAGTTTAGTCACAGGTGTGAGAAGTGGAACACGTTACAGTTAGTTGGTTATCGCTTGATTTCCAAACAACGATGCAAAACTTGACAATAAAGCACTCCAAGAATTTGGAAACTGGAAAATATAGAAAGCATGCTATATAAGGGAGAAGATTGGGCGTTGCGTATGACTGGCGTGTGCTTTCTGATCATGCAGCAAAGAAGTAAAATTGACATCAAGAAGCAGTGCATTTCGCAGTTTAAAAACTCAGTTCGACTCTTACTATGTATACTGCTATTGTGTGAATTATGGACTTCGAAATGAAGATATATACTCGAAGCTTTACTCTGTACAAAATGCTTTTAAGTTAACTTTTTCAGAAAATGATGCTTTTAAGCGTAGAATTTATAGAGCTGCATTATAGAAAAAAATCGATTTCTCATATACTCTGTTCCTGATAATCATCGATCTCTCTGCTCGCATATATTATTCTTCATTATAACTGACCTGCACAAAACGTTTTTGCACATTTCTCGCTAGCAGATCAATTTTTCATTTTCTACATTTTTCTATGCACAGAAGCGTCGCTTCGACGAGAAATATATTTTTGCTCATCTGCATACAGTACCCTAGTCTGTGAAACGTATCCGCCAAAGTGCCGGGTTAACAGTAGAACGGGAGAATCAAGTTTCCATGACCATTGAAAGGAGTTTTCTAGCCTTTCTCCGAACATTCCATTAGCGCCAGAACGTATATCAAATTTGCGTTAGAGAGGCGGCAGTTTCGAGGAAAAATATGAATGGAAAAAAGTCACGTGACTTACCCCGAAAGCAATATCAACAATACGAAGACCATTAGTCTAATAATCATCACCCTGATTTTGCGTAATATTCGTCGAAATTAATTAAAAATTCCATGGGTGAATATAAATAGAAGACTGAGTTTCTAAATACTGTTCTAAGAGCAATAGTTCCACTTGTCACAAAGTGTCATAATCGGTCTTCTTCTCTAACCGCCCGTTGCTCAAAGAATAACTCGAAAAAAAGAATCTCCTGAGGCACATTCATCTATCATTCGTCATCCTTAAGCCATCGAAAAGCCGCTCTTTAAGCATAAATAATGTGCCCAGTAAGTATTAGTATAAGTCTTAATACTTTTTTCTTTTTCCAATGATTATTTGCATATATATATATACGTATCAATCAATCAATCAAATAATGACATTTCCAAGACCTTTTGAGCAAAAGGCGCCAAAAGTGCCCCGATCTAAGATGCGTTTCCTAAAAAATGCATCTTCGACACGATATACCACCAGCATAGTACAAAAGGAGAAAAAAACCACACCAAAAAATTACCCTAATTGACCGTCGTGCGTCAGAAAAAGATAAGAAAAAACAGACATTAGCCTTTTGGGAATAAGAGAAAGACGACAAAACTTAGTTGCCGGCTTCAATTGATTTGACACCCGTGCGACAGCTTTTTTTGAGGAGGAGACTATAATAAAAGAGAGATAGATGGCTTGAAACCAGCTGAAAAATTAGTTTAGTAGATCTTTAGTTCAATAGTTGAGATATTTACTTGTCTCTCATTTTTCTTGGAATGCTTTCAAAAACTAACTGGAAAGCCATTGATATTTGATTATAGGAGATCTGAAACTTGACCTAAACATTTATTTAAAAAATTCTATTGTAAAAGATTCTTGTGAGCGATATTAGACGGCACTTATTACGGCCCATTTTTACATTTATAAGCATTTTAAAGAAACGGCTACAGTAGTTCACTTGCTTTCGCTTTAGAACCGCTTAATACCATGTCAATGATAAACAGGGCATGATCCATTGTAGAGATAAAATTCAAGAACAGTATAGAATAGAACGGTTTATGACAACAGTGCAGATATTACATGCATCTCGAATCAGAACTGATATTTCGGAATTTTCTGCGAATCCTATCCCAAAATATTCACCGTGTATCAGTAAATCATAATGAGCAGTAGTTCATTCATTCATTCATTCATATCCATTGTTTAGAAAATTGGCATTACTTCAAAATCTCTCATTTATACCGCTGAGAACACTTTTGAAAAACTTAGTTGTCGAAATCACCTCCTGCAGATAGGCAAAACTTCATTCGTTCATGAGCCCATCCAGGTATGAGAGAGTAACTAACCAAGTAAGAAAAGTTGTGATATACATTATATGAAAAAGTGCCCATTTGGATTACCATAATATGAAACCTGACTGCCATAATATTTCCAAACGACACTTAGGTTTATTGGTGTAGACATGCTGAGCTATCAAAAACAATCGATCCTCGAACAGTAATCAACTCCATTATGGTACTTCCTTTCTCTGCATCACATAGAAGCGCAACAGTTAGTGTCTACTTTGTATGACTGATTCAAAAACGCGTACGACAAACCAAGGTTTGCATCGCGATATTCAAGATTGCGATGCAGAAACCACATTACAACCGCAAACGCGATTTCAAGATTTAACAAACGAGAAATCAAGTTGCAACTTGATTACAAAACAGTACGAAGTAATTACAAAAAGTAAAAAAATCGGTTGTACTTTGATTTATCGTGTACGTTTTTTGATGGATCATACGGATTTTCAAACTCGTTTTTCAAGTACCACACTCGTCTTTCAACGTAGAAATGTTTTTCTCGTATTCTGTAGTCCTCAAGATACAGTTTCTCTATAAGATCAATCCTTGGCCAAGTCGGGAACCTCGGGTATAAAAACGCTGATTTTCAAGTTTTGACTGGCCTAGCTCGAGCATAACCTTTAAAGGTTTAAAATTTTCGGTATCATTATGACAGAAAGAATGGTGGAAAATATAATGAAACAATGGTCTATACTGACAAAAAGCCACAGGAGACTATCCACAATCTATCTATAGTTTATTTTTGCTTCGAAACGGCGGCATAGCGATAGCTAATGAAGTAGGTTAAATTTGACGCACAACTTTGATGGAATGGATGACTTTAAATTGTAACAGCAAAAAATGCTTTATTCCCTCACGACAATAAAGAGGTCAAAACCATTTAACTAACATCATGCATAAGCACTTTTGATCTGAAAATAACTGGTCAACATCTATCTCGATAAATTTTGGCAACTTGATTAATTCTCATTGATAACGGTAATAAGTTAACTAACTTTTTTATGTTGAATTCACGTTCATCTCGATAAATATGTGCAAGGTTGTTATGGGGAATGACTACAGCAAATTGAGTTATTTTGCTCCAATATTTTCTTTTCATTACTTCTATTATTAAATTCTTGTAGATCAAAAATGATGAAAATTAGCACTGTATAGGAACGCATCTACACGAAGCTTTTCCGATCAAATTTTCCGCTAAAAATTGATGAAGGTTAGTTCAGTACACTCACCAATATTTAGTTCTATGTGATGTTGAAGGGCTTCCTGGGTGGCGCCGGAGCTGTCCCGCCACTGGCCAATGACGGGGTAGGTGTGACCATCCTGACCAGGAATTAACAAACATGGCCGGGTTCGGGACCCGTGGATTGGCTACAACATCAATCCTACGGGTGGAATGTTCTATGTTACCATATAACAGTGATATGTGGTTTAGCAGAAAATTGAAGAAACATGAAATAATACTTGCCATCCACTGTTATTATTTACAAGCATTTTGAGAAAAACAGTTCAAACGTGAAAGTACAAATGCATGGACTGAAAATACTGACAAAAAATACTACCGTCATCGAAATAACTTCCGGTGAAAATTCTGAAATCACTCACGTTATAGTGCACTCGATAGCCCAAATCAAGCTGAGTAATTTTACACTATTCGTTCGCCCCAGGGAACCTTATTTACACTAAAATTACCATAAACGTACTTAGTAAATGTAAGTCCGTCTAAATCTGATGTCTAAAAGTGTATTTTTCTACTGTATCTTAGGAGACGGTCATTTTTTTAACTGCAGACATATTGTTAAAATTGATGGTGAATACAAATCTGAAAATCCGAAACATAGCATCTGAAATCTTTGTAAACCTTTTCCATTAGAAAACTCAACATTGCAATCGACAAATACGAATAACATCCATTTCTGATTTTAAATTCAGTTATGACCAGGCAAAGTTCATCTGGCAAAATTTTGTAACGATACATTTGGTAATCAGTATACCGATACATACAGGATATGGACACATTTGGGATAGCGATATTCAACATATTCTACGAAGTGAATCCATAGCGCTCTCTCGGACTTCTGTGAGTGCAGTGTGGTATACAATGTTTCCATGATTAAACCTGAGGGAACTAACCTAGTCTGATTCCATAATGAATGAACTCGGTAAATGATTTCATAATTCAGAGCTCGAGGCTCGTCTATAGCCCGTTCTTTATACAATGCTTGTAAATCAAAAAATGACAAGTAAAGTACCGCCTTTAAAGTTGTTGACAACAAAGCTTTAACTGTAGAATTTCTCACTTTAAAAATTGGCAACATGTAGTTGAATACGCTCACAGATTTTCAGTCCCCTGTGACATATGGTTTTATGAGTAATCGCAAAAATATGAAATACTACTTGCTCCCCATGGTTACTATTTACAGCCATTTCAAAAAAGGACTATATGACAAGTTGTAGTAATACTACAGACCTTCTACCGTGTGAATAAACTACTGCGAACGCATTGTCATTTTTCGATCTCTAAATGAAACCGTGTATTTGGTCCGTGAAATCAGTATCATAAAGTTAACATCAGTATCATAAAGTTAACATAAGCCTAATGACATTATGAGAAAACATCCTCAAAATAACACGGCCGAAGTGCTTAACTAAAACTTGCGTTATCAAGAAGCAGAAACTATGGTACCAAATTGAAAATATACTAATGCAATTGACGTCATACAGTTTCTATCTCTCTCTCTCTCTCTCTATCTCTCGCTCTGGTCGCTAATGAGCAAAAAAGAGAGACTTTAAAGCGCTAAAATCCTTGGCACGTTTTTTCCTCTCCTGCTACCTACTCTATCTGTCCCACGACATTCCTCGGTTCGGCTCTGCTTTTACAACTTCCGCTACTGTATATAAGCAGCGTTTATTGCTAATGTGCTGCCAAAGAGCGATCAATAAAATTCCCGTGCGGTACAGGTAGAAGTGAGCGGTAAAAAAGCTGCAGCAGCAGCGATGCGATGATGCACAACGATGATGACAGAAAAACAGTTCTAACGAATGTCTCTCCAGGTAAAGTTAGGGAAGCGAAGGTTACTGTAGATTTTAAATGATGGATTTTTCTTCGCCTAACGTCAACTGCGTCATTTAAAAAATACTTCATCCACGCGGTCATACAAATACGCACATACTGAACATCCTCACATTTTCCTCACTCTCTTGCTCTCGCTGCACAAAAATCGAAAATTAATTTGCTCGAACGTCTTATCCAACGTGTGGTGGTAAGTTATTTCGCCGAGAGCTAAATCCTAGGTTAAAAAGATGAAAAAGCGGCAAATTTCGCCTTTAAACACTGCCTGTGATTGTGAAATTGCACAATATAGTAAGAAGTATAATTTGCCGGGCCATAAATCTGGCAATGTCCTCTGAAAGTGCCACTGCAATTACAGTAATTCAGAACAAATTTACAAAATTTACCGTCACTATGCCTGCGACTCTGGGGCCCTATTCATGAAGGAGGCTAAAGTCTAAAGTCTATAGACTGGTCTACATTTAGATCGGGCTAAAGTCTGTATTCATAAAAGATGTTTTTCGCTGTCTAAATGTAGACCGGTCTATAGACTTTAGACCGTCAGAAAAAGACTAGTAGAAACTGTGATATTACTAATATAATCGAATATTAGTAGCCATAACTTTATAAATAATTGAGATAGAACTTTTTGAAAGATCTTTTTGGGTTGGTCTCAGGAAGATCTACAAATCGATACCTAGTTTGTCGCATTCTAGAACGAAAAGACTCAAACGCCCAGAAAAAAACGTTTCCCATACCATAAATTCAAGTACAAAATGTTCGAATATGCTATAAGAGAAAATACTAATTTTCCTGATTGCTCGATCGAATATTTTATCATCATTATATCTTCCAAAAACTTTTATATGCAATAGGATAGTCGTTGAAGTAGCCTCACTGATGAATGATCACAATAATGTCACTATTTCTAAAAAATTCCACTTTTAATCAATGAAGAGAAAAAGTACCTTTCAAATCTATAAATAAAGCATAGAAGTAAAAAGTACTCCAAAATTGTGTCGATCATTGAACAAAGGGCATAAGCATCGCCATTCCTCAGCCCCAGGTTTGAGTAAATTAAGCTAAAAATAGTTTCGATCATGTGTAAAAAACAAAAACTAACGGACATACTCATAATCTCGTTGGTCCCTGATCAGCACAATGAGCGTCAGACCAAGATTTACAGCTGATGAGGAAGCAATGATCGTTGAAATGTACTCATAAAGAAGGGAAACAATAGAACAACGACTATACCTATAGTAACGGATTAATTTAAATTTCTATCATTGAAACTCAGCTACTAGAACAGTAGAGTAAGCATGTCTGACGTATTCTTTCCTGAAAATTTATATAGAATTTTTTTTGGATTTTTTTTTCTTTTGGATTTTTTTTCAAAATTTTTTCAAAATGGCATAAAATCGCAGCAGCAACTTTATGAATAGTTCGACATGCTGTTCGTTGACTAATACCATCTGTCACCGGTTACAATTTAAATTGCCCTACAAGAATATAACCGTATAGCAATTCAAACTTGCAAAATCGCAGGAATAGCGCAATGTCTCTGAGTCCGACTTTCAATATCTCCACAAATCAATTCAGTAATGTTCAATATATCTTGACGATCAAAACGAAATCTTTGCATTTTTGGTTTAAAAGCTAAAAAATCTCGTGTATAACGAAAAACTCTCTCGTCTCAACACCCAAATTTTAAGAAGGCAGCAATTTCAATGAAAAATTTTGGTCTAAATAGATTTAGCCCGCTAGAGTAGTAGGCTAAATTTTTGGTCTAAAAGTCGACCGATTTAGACCAACTTTTAGACTTTTTATGAATACCGTTTTTTCCCGACTTTGGTCTATAGACCGGGCTATAGACTTTAGCCTTTTTATGAATACGGCCCATGGAACGAGTCAAGACAAACGAGAAAATTGAAAGAAAAAAAACAGTGATTTCAATTTGCACTATAAATCGGAAATTTTCGAGGGTCGTTCGTTATACTTGTGAAAAAAGTATATTGACCTATTACCAAGCGAGATTTTTATTTGAATATTTTTTTAATAACGCGGAGGAAGTCAATTTATGCGAGAGTCGACCATATAGTTGCGGCAACTCGGATGGTAATCTATAGTTTAAAAAATGCAGTTTTTTCACGGTGAACACGACTTCTAAAGCTCTTTGTACAAAATCGATTTTTCGCTTCACTGTGACTGTATAAAGTTACGAAAATTTGTCTGATGAAACTTGAACTTGATGTCTCATAATTCTGATACGAGAATTTCTTTTTAAAAATCTTTTTTCAGGTACACCTGTACCCATATCCCCTATAGCAGGAAGGGCAAACTTTACAGGGAATATACTTTAGAGACGTATCACGTAGCATATTTTGAAAATATCGGCTCGGGGTCCAAATGTTAAGAATATCGGGTTCGGGTCCGGTTGGGTCCAAAACTTTAGGAATATTGGGGACCTGTTCGGGCCCGGGCCCAAAAAAATTGGTGGGGTATTTTCAGGTCATGTTTCTGATCCGGGTACTTGATACACAGTATCGTGTAGCATATTCTGAAAATATCGGGTCCGGGTCAGGGTCCGAAATTTTAAGACAATCGGGTCCCGTTCCGGGCCTGGGTCCAACAAAATAATCAGGTAATATCGGGTCTTCGGGTTCCGGTACCCGATACATCTCTACTATACAGTTACATAAGTGATCAGCTTATACAAGAGTCGCTCTTTAGACGTTTTCGCCGCATAGTCGAAGCCACATTCCACAGGCTAGCTTCCGTCGGACAAGCACCTACCTCATAAATGGAGTAGGTCCACCTCATCATTCGCCGCACATTATCACCAAGATGATAACTAGGTTAAGTGGACCCTGCAAGAAGCTTTACAAACTTGCCTACACGATTTATCGACCCCGTAAGGATGAAAGGCTGTGTGTGCCTAGGCCAACTACTAGAAAAATCCGGGTTGACCAAGACGGTCCAATCTCTTTTCTAATATCTTTCGGTATTGAGTTTGTTTTTCGCACAATAGTTGTAAAAATAAAAAATGCACATTGTATTCAAAATCATTTATACACAACTTTTTCTGTGGCATTTTCAATCAAAAATTTTGGGATAGGTGGTTATTTTCACGAGCTAATAATTTTCAGCTCCATGACGTATGGTATAGTAGAAAAACAAAATGATGAAATAAGTAGTCACCTTTCGACTTCATTTTTCACGAAAACCATGTAATATGTTGTTTCGAACATAGATTTGAATCGTATTCAACGCTCAAAAACAACGCAGAAAAACTTGCAAAGCTTAATAGGAATATTTCCAGTCTAAGAGCGGTAAACAGAACAACCTAAAAACTAACAAATTTCCTTCCATAACCTCAAGAATTTCTCAAGTAACACTGACATATCGTGTCAAATGCAGTTCTATCTGAATCAAAAGTAGATAAAGTCCGTAGTCCTTCTATGATTTTGACAATCCCATTAAATAACTTTAGCGTTTTTCTAGAGTATAAATTTCTTTTAAACCGTCAAAATTTAGTGTCAAATTTACCTGCTGTATACACCAGGGGCGGGTTCATCAACGACGCTTAAGCTTCAGGGGAGCTGCAGCTTAAGCTGTAGCTTAACTCTATATGTTGTACCATCGTCGTAAAGCTGCAGCTCAGCTGTAGCTTAACTCGCACACACAAAACATATCGGGAAAGTTAAGCTGCAGCTGAGCTGCTCCTTACGGCAATGTTATAACATACAGAGTTAAGCTACAGCTCAGCTGCAGTTTAACTTTCTATATATGTTTTGTATGGATGAGTTAAGCTTCAGTTGAGCTACAGCAACGGCAATGTTATAACATATAGAGTTAAAGTACAGCGTAAGCTGCAGCTCAGCTGGAGCTTAAGCCTTTTTGATGAAACCGGCCCCATGTCAATTTTCGCTGCGTCTGTTATTTCAAAGTAAATATTCCATACCCAAAAGTATCTTACGATTATAATATGAAAACAAAATTTCTAATTTTGATTTGATATCAAAGCTTTTTGTAGATCGCTCTATGCTTAGGGAAAATATGCTGTTCCTCTTGATGCCTCCTTATCAGAGAAAAGTAATCCCTGCAATGAACTCACACAAAATAGATTATCTACCTGGAATGAAAACATGACATGACATCAAAGAGATGTGCTGCCAAAGTAGTATTGAGCAACAAGGCAGAAATATACTACAGTATGTATTTTACTGACTTGGGATTATATGAATTAAATACAGAAATAAACCCGACATTCTGAACCACCGCATGCTAACTATAATCTGATAATCACGTTTTGGAATATTTTTTTATTGAAAATCACTCAACCACGAGGTTACGTAGGAAACGATAGAATTTTATTATTAAAAAAACTAATTTAGCTAATGTCATCTTTCATGGATCAATTCCAAAAGAATAAGTTCACGCCTGATGAAAGCTTGTGGGTATCTAGGCTGAAAAATTGTATTATGATCTCAGTTCTATCAAGAATTGATCCAATTTTTCATATACATTAGCTTATGACAGAGTTATCGAAATGAAATTTACTAACAGAATCTTTTTGACGTGAATTTGTTCAAATAAATGATACAGAAGGACACTCTTCAAAATCATTGGCATGGCATCGATGTTTGAATCAGGTTCATTCTCAAACTTTCAAAAAATATATCGTTAAATGTTTAAAACATTAAAAATCATGCTCACAACAAACTTTACACTTGACATAGACAGTATTCTATGTTGCTTTACTATCCATCCTCAGTCAATCGACCTGTTACCTCATCGAAAAATTTCAATACCACTCGAGCTTTCTGCAGTTCTCTAAAATCTATCGATACTGAAAATGTGAAACTACTAATATGGACTTTCTTCGATCGTTAGAGTCATAGGGTGCAAAGATATTGTCTGAAAAAGCAGTCTTTGCGAAGGGTGTCCTAACATATATTTACAAACAACTCTTTCTCAAAACCGAGGTAGAATACTTTCTTTTGTATAGTAATTTAATATTCTGAAATAGTTGTTCAACTTAACTTGCAAATTAGTACCTTCCAGACATCTCGTAAAACATCAGATGCATTGCAAGTTCTTTGCACATAGTGAATATTTTTTTCCCAAATATTTCTAAAAGATTATATCGTGCGTGAAGCAATCACCAACACCTAATAATTTTTGAGTAAGGACATCCTACAGTTAATTCCGCACAAGCAATTTCAAAGACAATACCTTTCTCCGTCATCTCTTGATTTAGAGATCATTTATGAAAGGTAGACTGTAAACACACCCAGCAAGGCCATGTTGTACCATAAAAAGAGCAAAAGGCTCACCAAAACTTTAAAGTCGACGAGAAAGTGTGGGTACTAGAACACACTGTAGTCCTAGGAGAAAAAATAATACATTATAGTTCTGTCGACGCGGAAGTACACAAGGTGATGAAGGAAACCTCTATTTTATCTTTTTACTATTAATTTTTCCGGATGACTATTCAGTATCAAGTGAAATTTAGTTATAGCCAATTACCAAACATGATTCCATCAGAGTGAGTAGAGAATACAATAACAATAGACATTTCTGTTTAATATCTTCTGAGGAATAGAATACAGAGTTTTTATGAACTTCAAATAAATTCATCATGGAGGGTAAATGAGATGTTTTGGATTTTACTGAACTTTGTTATGCCAAAACCGCGTGACCTCAAAAAATTCTACCACGTCATCATTTGATCCAAATCTTGAAAACTTTATTCTCCAATAAGATTATTTCCAGCGCGTCTATGTACATAAGCGAAAAAATAGAAACATGAAAAAATTAAAAAGGTCACAGGAAACGCCAAACGGCTGATCGTATCGATTCGCTTTGAACTTTTGCACTGTTTCGAATTTTTAATGAAACGCACTGGAACAGTGGCGCGCTGCAGCTCAGATGAATTGCGATTTCGTTGGTCAGAAAATTCATGAGCCTTTTTCATCATCTGAAAAATTTTAAACACATACCGACCTATTGTCGATTCAACAGCTTGTCCATTACAACTAAAAAAGTTTAGAACTCGGAATCTTCGTTAATTTGTTCAAATGATTCTTGCAAAATATAATTTCAACATCGAGGCATACCGTTTTCGGAGGTCACCAAGAACTTTTTTTCATATGCAAAAATGGTACTTTGAATCTGTACAAAATATTCTCGTGGCTCTATACTAGAAAGACTCAACTTACTTCATCGTTTGCGAAGGTTTTACATTCGTTCACGTTCTTTCTGGACAGATAATGAACCATGACTGTTTCAACCAATGAGAATATGATAAACAACAAGCAAGCCTAAAAAATAGTGAATTCCATCTGTTTCAAAATAGAAAAGGTTAGCTCTTGATTCTGATTCAAAGTGGGTGATTTTGATCATTCTCAAAATTTGGTTGTATCCCGGTTCCACTGATTTAGCGGCTTTCCTTTTATTTGTTTCTAAAAGTTTTCATAATAATTGAAAAAATCGTTAGAAAAGCCTTATTTAACCATAAGGTCGATATACACAACCGGATTTAATTAGTTGGTTTTACTATAACCCATTTCTTAAAAATATTTGTATCTATGGTGGATATCTTAAAATGGTGGAAACAGCGACAACAAAAAGTAAGTTATATTTGACACACAGCTTTATTGGAGTGGAAACCTTCATAGTACAGAAAATATGATTTGTCCATGACAAAGGGATTGCTAAAATGAAAAAAACAACACGTGTTTGATTTGGATAAAAATATTCCAACACCTATAGTCTCAAATGTCAAGTAAGCCTCGGAATATCAAAAAATCTAAAGAAATTTATGAACAGGAGATCACCATGCATCGCAATGCGACAATGTCATTTTCCAAGGTGGTTTTCAAGTTTATTTGCATGAATATTTTTTATCTAGCGAAGGACCATTTGATGAGAAATGAATTGCAATAACTTACAGCAATCCAAACGTCAATAGCTCTCAGGTACGAAACCCGAGGCAGACCAGAATTAACATCGGCTGTCATTGAACCAGTGAGGAATAGTGCCGAAAGGCCTATCATCAAGCGAGTTGTCGATTTGTCCAACCAAAAAACTAACGAACTCAAGAATACCAAAGCGATGCAGGGTATATAGAAATGGATTAGGTGGTGGCCCATCGATCTTTCTAATATCAAGGATGCTCTCAAACAACTGTATTCGCCTACAAAAAAATTTCTTGATGAAAAATCTATAATGTGCTCTTGATGATGTGATTGTAAATAATAAAAATGGAAAGCAAGTACTATTTCATATTTTTACAATTTTCTGCCGAACTATATGTCACATTGTGTAGTCTACTCAATTAACCACTAGCAATTTTGTAAGTTAAGATCCTACACTTTGAGAGCGGTTTCCGTTTTTATCATTCTTTAATTTAAAAGAAACAGACTGTACTGTTATTATCTAGATTCCTAGAGCTCACAAGCTCACCTGTGGATGTTTTGCTCGTGCAATAATTATTAAGCACTGATTGAATGCGGAACTCGGCCAAACTACGCGCTAAGCCATGTTTCATCTGAATAGGATTTTGATTTTTCCATCTATAAACAAGGTCTTCCGTAGTAAAGGCATCTGATACAGAGAAATTAAAACTGAGCACATTTTAACATTACGATCATGCGTATCACATACAGCTTGCAATGTCCATGGAACAGGTCTGTGAATCGAAAGGAAAATAGCTCCAACCCATTGGGCATGATAAAGTCGTCGTTAACCTGTGACAAGAATATCCAGTCAGATTGATGACTTGATGAAACACAGTGATGACTCTTGTTGAGTAAAGATGGAATAATAGCTGTGCTAAAATTATGAGTTGTTTAAAATTGATAATATGTGCGTATAAGAGATGAAACCCGTTCCTCAACCGAACCTGCATTAGAAAATGACGTCTTGTTTTAATGACCAGAAATACATAGAGAGGGTCCAAAAAGCCGGGTTCTCTAGAAGTGGTTCAGTAACCGCTGCAGATCTGAAATTCTGGTCTTTTGCATTTGATAGCAAACTCACTCCGCTGCAGTATAGTACACCACGGAATTTTGATCGAAAGTCACTGACCAATTGATACGATTCAGTGGGCTTTCATTAAATTTTTTACAGATTCTAGAAAATACATGTTAAAGAGCTTGGTTTCCGAGTAGAAAACGCACAACTAGATCATTATCTATAAAAATTAGATTTCAATCTTGCTTTAAAACCGATTTCGCATAGTTCTGTATGTCTCGATTTAGAAAAACTGTAATGTTTGCTAATTAAAGCACTTTTGCTCCTTATTATCCAAATCAACGGATGTAACTTAGAAACCAAACTTTCTTTACTCTGTTCTGGTGTACAAGCATTTTCAACGTAAGCTTACATTGTAGTAACAGAACCTGACTAATTAATTTCGAGATGAATACTGTAAAAATTTGCATCAAAAAGTCGTGATTACCATGATTAAGTATTGCTGATGGTACACTGTGACTATAGATGACATTTTACGGTGACAAACTAGAGAAAGTAGGCTATCTAATAAGCAAAGTCTGAAACTCTAACCGGACTGGCTAAATTACAACGGGGTATTCCCATGTGAGCGATTCTCAAGTGAGCGAATTCCCAAGTGAGCGATTCCCAATTGAGCGAATTCCCAATTGAGCGATTCCAAACCAGCGACCGAGAATGTAGTTTCACTTTCTTCATATTTTCCTTCTTTACCTTATGTGTTTCTTTGTATGTATTTTCTTCTTTGTCTTTTGTGTGTATTGTTGATATTTTCGTTTATGTATGTTTTTACGTTTTCATCGTTTGTCTCTGTTTTCTTTTACTTTCGTTTTTCTTTTCATCTACTTTTTTCTTTTTTGCTTATGAAACAACAAATTACAAGTTCTGATTTTTAATAAGCATAGTCTCCCGTATAGTTCTTAAACAATTCGGCACGCTCTATTTTCTACATAATTTTATTCTTTGTGGTTTTTCTTCATGATTTTTCTTCATTATTTTTCATCTTAGTTTTTTGCTTTCAATCTCTCCTGATTTTTCTTTTTTTGTCCTTTTTTTCACATTTTTCTCTTTCTTCCTTGCTGCTTTCTCTAGGTTGCTCCTTTTTTCTTGTCACTGTCTTCATGTTTTCTTTCTTTTTTTAATGCTTTCCCAGCTTTTTCACTTATTCTTGATGTCTTCATTTTTGTTGACGTTTCCTTTCGCCTGATGTTCTGTTTGTTTCAGCATTATTTTGTTTATGTTTTTTATGAAGATTTTCACACTTACAACGATGAAAGATTCAAGCATGTCGAACTGTACCAGAATTATACAGGAGACTACGGTTATTTAAAACGACAACTTGTAATGTGTTGTTTCATGAGCAAAAAAGAAAAAAGTAGATGACAAGAAAAACGAAAAGGAAACAAAACAGAGACAAAAAATGAAAACGTTAAAGCATATATAAACGAAAACATTAACAATACGCCTAGAAAACGAAAGAAAAAAGAAATGCATACAAAGAAAAATGTTAGGTAAAAAAGAAAAAGATGAAGAAAGTGTTCTTACATTTTCGATCGCTCGTTTGGAATCGCCTAATTGGGAATTCGCTCACTTGGTTATTCGCTCAATTGGGAATCGCTCACATGAGAATCGGTCAAAATGGGAATTCGCTCACTTGGGAATTGGCTCTATTGGGAATCACTCACATGGGAATCGCTCAATTGGGAATTCGCTCACTTGGAAATCGCTCAAATGGGAATCGCTCAGTTGGAAATTCGCTCACCTGGGCATTCGCTCACATGGGAATCGCTCAATTGGGAATTCGCTCACTTGGGAATCCGCTCACTTGGGAATCGCTCAGTTGGGAATTCGCTCGGCTGGCCATTCGCTCACTTGGGAATCGCTCACCTGGGAATCGATCACTTGAGAAACGCTCACCTTGGAATCGCTCACCTTGGAATTGCTCACTTGGGAATCGCTTCCTTGGGAATCGCTCACTCGGGAATCGCTCACCTGGGAATCGCTCACTTGGGAATAGACCAAGTACAACAGGCTTTATTAGGTTGTAGAATTTTTGACTGGGATTTTGTGTTAGACGGTGAGGTGGGACGCCACAAATATTTATATTTTTTGGTTCAGTGTTAACAGACATAGAGAGAGCTCTGACATCATGAGTTAAAAGCATTCTTGAAAAAAAACGGTATGTTTAGTCAGTTTTCCTTGAAATGCTTGTAAATAACAAGATTCGAAAGAAAGTACCATTTCATATTTTTAATATTTCCTACTAAGTCATGTATCGTAAAGAAATAGAAATCTGCGAGCCTACTCAAATGCCTGAATAGAAAATTTTACGTAAAAGTTTGATGTCAACGACCATTTTTGTCATGTTTTAATTTACAAGCATTTTAAAAACAGGTTATAGGTAAATTACTGTTCTTAACCAAAATTTTCTAAACTAAATTTTTCAGTAGTTGAGTAAGTTAATCAATCCTAAAGTGATAAGTCATTCATCTACACTCTTCCCTATGAACATTTCTATTCATAGCTTCTTCATTAAAATCTGAAAATTTCCCAATTCATACCTTGTGCTCATTAAAACTGTTCCATCAGGATAAACACGTATCAGCCTGTTTGGTTTATCAAAATTGTGAAGTTTGGTCTCGATTTCATTTTGGAAAAAGGTATCCGGCTTCCAAATGACGTCGTGCAAATTTTCGGGTATGACTAGGAAAGCTGGTAATGGATCGCTCATACTGTTCCGATAGTACGCCAATCTCTTATCTATCCATTCTTGTCTGAAAGTCATTTGAATTCGGAATTCCTAAAAAAACTTAATCCAATACTGAAATATCAAAAGAGTGCATTTATTTCAGATTACTGTACCATATTGATTGGATCAATATGACTCAATGCTCTTAGATAAATGTTAACAAACACCGTTGTCGGATCTGCAAAAAATCTGTTAACCTACTGAAGGGAGTTTATCAAGTCATGATTACCATCCTGATTCCATCGTTTTATCGGAATTTGAACACCCGAAGCAGTTCTCACAAGCAGATCGTATGGATATGGCACTTGAAATGGACGGGCTTCAGTGTTGTTCGAGGTCGTCACTGCTGCAATTCCCGTATATATGGAGACGCTCCTAGGCAAGAATTTTGCGTTATCTACATGAAGATGTATGGTTTGCTACTACTGAATGCTTGCTGAAAAAGGTCGATAAAATTCAATTTCAAATATACATAAACGTTTTGAATCAGAATAGATGCTTCAGGAGCCGATAGCCCACTGGTCGTGGTCTAGAATCTACTTGAATCCCCTTTGTGGGAAGCCTTCAGCAAGCTTTTCACGGAAGTTTCTGTCAGTCTACTCAAACGAGCCTCGATACAAAATTGGGCATGGATTTTACAGCCGAATCAAATCATACTTCTGGCAACATTTGTAGATAGGTGTAATATAGAAATTCTGCTGAGGGTCAGCCAGGACAGGAGGTGGAATACAAATTTTTTTTCTCGTTCTTGATAATAAAAAAAAGGTTTCAGATAGGTCTTCTAACATTCAAGAAGCATATTCTTCAACTTATATTAGTCAGATATGTGAAATTATTTGCTTAGACTGCACTTTTATAAAGTTTCAATGTTACTTTTTTGGAATCAAGTATAATTTGTTTAGAAAAATTGTTAAACTACACCACCATTCACATTTTTATGACAGCTTTCTGTTCTCTCTTGCCCATTTTCTTCTGTCATCTTCTCTATCATTGCTGGGGTGATCAAATCTGCTGGGGGTCGATCAAAGTCTGCACGGGGGTCAAACTCCCCCAAATTCCCCCACCTGCATGTATGTTCACTAACCATAACCGACTCTGCTCGGCCTTAGAGGTTATGTAAATCAGCCACGCTGTATGGCACTCGATAGTGTAGACCAGTATTGCTGGCGATTGGGCACCTGTAGCAATACATTGAAAGCTGGCAGTGCCTGGAGTAACCACTGAAGTATGAAAACATTGGGTAGACGTACGAGGATCGTTGGGATCATTCGAAGATTCCAGGGCTTGTTGGGATCATACGAAGATTCCAGGGTCCCGTTGCAAAGGCATCCTCTCTTGGATGTAGATCCCCTAGACTAAATCAATTGTATGAGTTTTTCCAATTCGAATCTACCGAACTGTTTAAAGAACGAAGATGCCTGACTCTCGGTTCTATTCAGGTCTGGAGTTGGCTGAAGTGGTCTCTTTTGCGAAAGATATGTTAATGCAACTAGTCCCAATTCTGTGTTGTTCTGGGCCTCGTAGTGTGTCAGTCACCATGGGCTGTATGCTAAAACCTAGCTGGTGCTTAATCCACCTTAGAATATGTCTATTTTGGTCCCAGAAGCAGTTAATTGATATGTTAAGAATGTATATGATGATACTTAGTATATATTAAAACGCATGGGCGTATGGTACAACCTAGCTCGTGCTGTGGTATCACCTACCATAGTAGCATCTGCGTAGCAACTGCTGCTTTTCAGCGTATGGTCCCAGGTGGTTGCAAGGCATGTCCTAAGGCTATCTGCTGTACACAGACTGAGAAAGAGAAGAGCGACGGCTGAATTCTCTGTTGAAATTTGAGCAGATAGTATTATCACTTGCTGGATGTAATGGAACCGGATGCGGATCCATCAACAAACTCCACGACTCTCGTATAATTCTACGTCGCGGTACCAGTCTGGTGAAATACCAATGGAAAAAAAATTACAGAAGCAGAGGAATATATCCTCGATTGCGTCCTTTTTCCCCGAATATCTCTATTCCCCGACGGTTCTGATTCCCGGAGTAATGAAAAAAATTCCCATTTCTACGAACCATGCATTAGTCCTTATTCTCCGAACGTTCCGAGTACTATGGATGAGACGGATTCGGATCCAAAACAGCAGACCCGAACGGATCCGGATCTTATATACAGCATATACATATATATATGCGAAGGAATAATCGTGTACGTTTCATTTTTCAAAATCAAGTTGTATGAATTATATTTCTCAACAATTCAACAGTTATGATTATTGCAATGAGAAGCAAATTGAAGCAAGATCTCAAAATCCTTAAACTAGGCCTTTTTACAAACTTCTATCTGCACCGTGCAGGAATGACTGAAGAAATCCTGCACTGGAGAAGTTTTTCCCGTTCCAAATAAACATAAATTTTAATACATTCGGTTCTGAATTTCAGTCGGAAAATTGGGATTCACCACACTTTCAAATTTCTGTAATTGCTATTTTCGATACCTCATGAGAATAAATGTCGCTTGACAATAGTCATCCATCGAGTAACAAAGTTAACAACAAGAAACTTTTGTGACAATAATTCAAACTTCAACTGCATTTACACTAATTTCTATTACGGTGCGAATTTCGTGCCGTTTCAAGAAAAAAATATTTTTCCTGGAAACATTGTAAAGTATAAAAGATTTTTTTCGAAAGCGAAAGAAAACATCGATTTTCCTTTTTCCTCGAAAGTCTCTACACCCCAAAATTGTCAAATTCCGTTTCCCAATAGAAGAAGGCTATCTATAGATTTTTCAGTCGACACATTGTGAATTGCAAGTTCCCACAGTTCAAGAAAATTTTCCCACTAAACTTTACACTAAATTCACTAGCGTATTGGAATGTTGTTGTTGTTTGAATCATTTTCAAGAAATGAATTACTAAGATATCATTGTTAACTTTGTTACTCGATGGAAGACTATGGTCAAGCGACATTTATTCTCAGGAAGCATTGGAAATTGCAAATACTGATATGTGAAAGTGTGGCGAATCCCACTTATTTTTATCTTTTCCACAAAAGTAAGTCCACTAGGTCTACAGATGGAACAGTTACAGATTATAATTAATGTCGAAGTTGTGATAGATTAGGAAACGAACGTGGAAGGACGATAGTCAAAAATGACGGTGTTATCAAGAATTCGAAAGCTGAACATACAGAGCTTTGTGCCCCCCATTGATGCAGTCAGTGTAAAGGCATTAACTCTGAGAGGAAATATGATCAAACTGGTCGAAAATTGGATCAGATCGATTCCAGCTGATAGAAAAGGGCCGGCCGAAATCCCCTCCCCTGATGTGTTCAACCTGAGTTTTCAAGCCAATTGAAACTGACCATAAATCAGTCCGGTCAGTTCGATCAGAGGACATAATTATGTTTTTATTTAAATTAAGTAAACGTGTCTGTAATTTCAGTGTCAGTGATATAAATATAATTCTGATACAAGACCCGAATCAATAGCCCGTTGAATATCAGCTGACGTTAAGTGGAAGTTAAGCCCGAGCCAGCAATCCCTATGATCCGAGTGCAAACGTGCGTTTTATGCTGTTCAACAGAAATGGTTTGTTTATTTTTGCCTCAGACTTGGACTTGCAAATTTTACATGAATCCGAATATTGGATCGCAGATGGCTCGTTCGAAATGAAACTAAAAATTTTTCTCCAAATTTTTACGGTCCATGCTTTTATTTGAAATGAAGGTAATCAACATATTTGTGCATATACTCTGCTCCGATAACTGAGGATGCCAGTACTATGAAAACCTGACTTTGCTGGGAATCAGTGAAAATCATGTTGATTATCGTGTGAAAGATAGCTTAGATTCTACCTCCTGAAAATCAGTTTTTTGGGAAAAAATGATTCGTTTTTGCGAAGGTCAGTTTTCCTTTATGTGAAAATCTTTGCTTCCTGACTTTCTTACTCAATACGTGCATTGGTTGCTAGATTAATGCACAGTTGGTTCTGCTACAACCAGCTAGCACTCACTATGCCTGCGTGCAAAAAGTGCCATCGTGCATTTTCCTCTGAACCCGTAGACTTGATGTTGCTCATCCAAGTCACGGGCCCAGACCTGGATTTTTGTGACAGGCACTGCTGCAGTCGCAACAGGCGATGCAGGGCTGTGCAGTCGGTGGTAGAGAAGCTACCACCTAGTGTGTGAGAACCGTTACATAACTTGAGATTGCTACTGCACTACGGACTATCTGAGCAGTCTGGAGCGTCAATACAGTACTTATTCATGTACCTAGGCCTACTCATGTAAATTTTTGTCCATATAGTGATCGTCTGCTGCTATGGGTAATTGCAAGACAGAAGTAGGCATACATATGAAACTTTCTTTACACATCTTCGAAATCCGATTATACAAATTTATGGCGATCAGGGAAGAATTAGCAAATTCTTTCTGGATTTTGAAATGGCCACACACTTGGCAGTCCGAAATTTTTTCCAAAACATGACAACAAAAGGATGCCTCTTCCATTTCGGACAGAGTTTTATCCAAAATATTCAACGCCAAGAATTAATTCCCCTTTACGAAGCTGAAAACTCGGAACTGAAAAAATGGATTAATTTGATCAAATCTTTAGTTTTTCTTCCACCCGATATGGTTATTGAAACATGGTGAAATTAGTTGCAATATCTACCTAGGAACATTAATCTGCAACACCAAATTCGAATGCAAGAATTCGTCATCTACTTTGAGGTATATTTTTTCAAATCTATTTGTCATCTGATTATATCAAAACGTTATTTTAGACAACATTTGAAGATCAATGGGTGGATAAGAGCATGGGTCCAAAAACCATAAATCACGCTGAAGAATGGCACAACCGATTGAATTACGACTTTGGTCACATTCAACCTGCTTTGAACTTATTTTTCCATTAGCTCCAGCAATCTTCAAATGTGAACTATATTGGAACGTGACAACTATAAGCAGGTTCCTCAAAACAGGTGTGAAAATACAACAGTACGTTCAAAGTTTGCACTTTAGGCGCCGAACCATGATGCCGAAATCCGAGGTACATCCGAGTTGATCAACAACTTTCTTCAGCAAAGCTCAACTTTGTTCGGCAGAGAGCTTCAATGATCGATGGTGATTTGAATCAAATTTTATCTGACATACAATTGTTTTTGCCCTGTGTCTCGTACTTATTGGAATAATGTCAGTGTCAAATAAATGATATGTGAGGAAAACACAATGTATGGCCATATTTCTGTCTCTGGGGGATTATACCAGAAACTTCTCTGTATTATGTAGTCTGCTTTTTATAAAATGCTTGCAAAGTGAAAAATGACGATGAAGTTCCGCCCTCAAAACTATTTACACAAAAAACATAAATGATAAAAATATGAAATAGTACTTGCTTTCAACTCTTAATACTTACAAGCAATTCAAAATTGGACTATAGGTACGGACTAAGTAATTTTTTGATCCTCCTGATTCCTAAAATATAGGTTCGAGTTGCTACCGAAATTCAGAAAACGGACTCCCAAAAAGGTTACGTACTAAATTGTTTTTGAAGAGTCGGGAATAAAATTTTGTTAATCATTAGTGAAATCAAGAATATTATTTTATTCATTATTCGGAGAATTGAGACGTTCAGGGAATAGAGACTAATGCATTGTTGGGGGAAACGGGAATTTCATTCCTTATTTGGGGAATAGGGGCCTTAGGGAAATAGGGACTTCCAGAAAATCGGAAAACTCGGAGAAAAGGGACATTAGGGGAATAAGGACACAATCGGAAATCGAAGCTGCGAATCTAATGTTACAAAATAAATGTCGGCCGTCTGACTCCGGTCTACGTTATAAGCTGTGAGAAAATGATGTACAGTTAGAGGCACACTGTTTCACACCCCGTGATGTCATTGTAGTGTCTTTCTAATACAGAAAGGGGCATCAGAATAACCCATGCCGTATTCTAATTTCTGAAATTTAATGAAAATTTTCAAAATTTCGACCCCTCATTTGAAAAAAAGTCAGGAATCAACAAAGTTAGATCAATGAAAATCCACATTTTTTTCTTCTTATGGATCAGGTAAAGACAAATCCTGTATTCACAGAATTTGATTGGTAGGGGATCTATTCAGATTCAAAAACCTATTTGAACGACAGTGCAGTGTGGGCAAATCCCTGCAACTCCCAAAGCGGTGTCGCAAATCGGATTGAAATAATACAATATGTTGGACACTAGTGCCCCCAGAAGTGAAGAAAATAATCCTGTGAGAAGATGTTCGGAAAGAGCTCCAAACGACTTTCTCTGATTTTTCCATCTATTTTTTGACACTAAAATAGCATAAAAAGTGTAAGGTATTTGAATATAAAAATTGTTTCATACCAAATTATAGAGAAGTTTACTGCAACATGAAAGTTTTTACTAGAGTTATTCGTATGTTTTTTACTCCTTGATGTTTTGAGTCGTGTGTACATAGGATAAATTTCCAACGTTTAGAATACTGTAGGTACGCTAATTTTGAATTTCATGCAAAATTCAAAATTCCAGAACGATACCGGCATGTAAAACTAAATAATATCCTTGACTATGAGGTAATGATTAATTTTCAACTTGTCATGTCAAGGTCGAGCTTCTCAGAAAGTGTGTAATAATTACGACCACTCACCAGAATAGAGAAAAATAAAAAACAGCGAATAACAAGGATGCCATTGATAAATTTTTCATCAGTTTAACTGATGAAATTCCATAAAATTGTTTTCACGGGGGATCGAAACTGTTTTCCAAATTCACTTGACAATTAATCTTTTCGGTTATAATAATTATGATAAAAAGAGTGATAAGCAATAATGCGTGCGTTGCTAATTTATCAGAGCATCACTAAAAGGTTGACGAAAAAATAATATTTATTTGCATCAAACTCCTGGCACTTTACGCCATGTTCCTTAGATGATAACTTTCCCTCTATTTTAATGCAGTAGTAAGCTTAACCCCTATTCAGAAGTGAAAAATCCTAGGATTTTTTTTCGGCGACAGTCGGCGACTCTAAGGAATGAATGGGCAATTTGCAGAAAGCCCAATTCAGAAGTGAAAAAATCGTAGGATTTTTGTCGCTAACTGCACTTCTGAATTGGGCTTTATTGTTTTTAATGGTATTCAATGGAATTAAAAAGAAATAGAGAAGCCTTTTGGTTGTGTCCTGAAGAGATAATAGCTATAAATTTTTATCAAGATCCTACAGTATGTACATTCAGAATTTCAGCTCCTCCTGTTGCAACATTTTTTAGGGTATAAGGTACCAGAAAACTAATTTCTGAGGTTCTTCTGCGAATTGTAGTCCGATAAGGTATAAAAAGTAAACTTACGATAACCCATAACATAATAAGTACAACAGTAAAAAAACATGACTCTATTTGGTGCAGTTAATCCATTTAATGCAATGCATTAATCAAGTCATCATTGAATTATGTCGTTCTGATGTACGATTTGCAAGGTTTTACTTGTTGAAGAGCTATCCAGCACAAACAGGTTGTACTGTAGTAATGTTCGAAAATTGAGTTGACTTGACAGTACAGCGGAGCGAGATCTCAGGCCCGTATTTATAGGGGGGAGGGGAAGGAGGGGAATTCCCCCCTGAATTTCTTTTAGAAAAAAATTTTTAGCAATATCATTGTATTTATACATCACAATTCCCAAATTAAATTATTACATTTATATACTTTTCGTCAAATATAGAATTAATTTAGACCACCGTTTTTTCCTCAAATGGGGTCTTTTGAGGAAAAAATTTTGGGTATTGTTCTCATTGTGGAAAAAATTTTGGGGAATTCACAACCGAAAAGATGCGTTTTGGTGGACTTGAAACGGTCAAAATCTCAAAATTTTCTGGCGCTTCGCGCCGGTCATGGGTAGGGTAAATGGCCTAACATGGAACAAGGTCGAAGTCGGAACAAACTTCGCTTGAACTAAATTTGCGGAGCACCTGTTCATCAAATTTTAAACGGTCAAATCTATCAAAATAAAGCAGGTTTCAATCTTTTGATTAATGTTTTCGCCAGTACAAAATACTGTGTCTGAGAAAGAGAAAAATACGTTTCAAATTTCGAACAAAAATTTTTCCAGTTTTTAGTAGCTTAAAACTTCGGCTTGGCTGGCCTGATTTCCTTGAAATTTCGATTTGGGACATTATTTGTCATCCTTTTTCGAAATATAAAAGATTTTTTGGTCGATTCTTAATGAAACATTGATTTCTGAAAATCGTCCTTTTTGTCTAAGATGGAACAAGCGCCTGTTCCATGTTAGACCTACACAAAGTTATACGAGATTTTCATTTTTAAGATATGCCACCTAAAAAAAAACCGTGTTTACCAGGGTTTCGAACCTTCAAAATTACCTGCACTTCAAAATTACCTTCAAAATTACCTATGCTTTATAATGTGTTCCATCTAAAATATCATGATGTCTAACATGGAACATTTTAGAAATTATATATAAGTTTTGTGGGTTGTCGAAAACGCCTGTTTTTGAACTTAAATAAGAAAATAGGCTACTATTTTCAATTAGAAACTTCAAATTAGTGATTTGAACTATTTTCCATCATCTTATTAAGAAAAAAGCAAGCATTGTTCAGCATAATAATAAAACTGTAATGTCCGTTTCAGAATGTCAAGTTCATTATGTTTCAACGCTTTAAATTTGAAAGAAACAAGTTTCTCAACACGTTAATAAAGGTTTCAACTGCAAGAAATTATTAGTTACTGTCGAATTTTAATATTTTCTCCTCGTTCCATCTTAGACCCGACTCGGGTCTAAGATGGAACACTGACCAGGTTTTAAAAAAATGCCCACTGCTGCTAAGAAACGCAACAGTGGGCATCAATTTTTTTTTTATTTAATGCATAGATGAACTATCTATCATTTGCCAAAGTTTCAATTCCAACAGATTTATGATGATCGAACATTTGATGATTTTCTGAAGTGTGTTCCATCTTAGCCCATTTACCCTATAATCTGAACTATTTTCTATCAGGCGCGGCCGTTAGCATATATACTTCGACTTACTAATTAATGCTCAACAGTTTCTATCAATCAAGTTAGCCCGTTTCATTTTCTAATCGTTAACAATCAATTATGTCGCCCAAAATTGAGATTTTTCATCAATTCTCAATTTTTTCTCTCAATGCTTGGAATTTTTTAGAGGTCTGCATTTTGCAACCTCAACTTTTGCATTTCTTGGACATGGAAATTGAATCCATCATTCTAGACTGCAATTTTAGAACTTCTGTTCATGAATATCTGTTGGAGAGATTTGTTTTCCAGCATTTTAGAACATAAAAATCCGAAAATTACACTTCATCAGTTTGATTTTAATTTATTCCTCAACGTTGTGAAGGTTCATTTTTCAGCGTTTTAGAAACTGAAAATCCTCCTCGCCGGACCAAGAACCAAATAAAATTAGATGATTCTTATCAGAACCACAGAAATGTTAACAGCGGATAAATTCCTGAGAACTATCATTAACATGCTTCACCCGCTCCTGTAGAACACCAATATATTCTTCATGAGCTCATTTTGACTAGCATAACCAGAATTTTCTCAATATTTTCCCTCATTTTTGCTGGTTTCTGACTTCAAATACAACAAATGCTTGGGTAATGGGTATGTAAAATGCATAAAAAAGCATCCGTAGCCACATTATTAAACGTTTTTAAAAATGAGGAAAAAAAATTTGGGTCCGGTTCTCATGTGGAAAAAATCTTCGAGGAAAAAAAACGGTGATTTAGAAACTTATCCAACCACACATAAACTAACTGAAAATAAGTCGTCTTTAATGATTTTGATTTTCTTTTTATTCAGTAAGTTCTAAAAAAATTTTGGCAAATTCCTCCCTTTTTTGAAAATCCTGGAGACGAGTATGCGAGATCTGTCATCAATTTGATTGGTCAAAAAATTTTTTACCTTCAATTTGATTGGTCGAAAAATTGTAGTCTACGCCTTCCTAATCATGAGTCCAAGCGTTAGCCCGAGCGTAAGCCTAAACTTAAACCTAAGCGTTAACCTAAGCCTAAGCAGTGTTTGGGTAAAATTCATTTCGGGCGCGAATCGCCCGAAATGAATTTACCTACCGTCTCTACCATAAATAGTTATTTTTTAATTACAGGTAAAATCGAAGCGCAGAAAGAAAAAATGACGAAATTTAAACGACCGGTTAAAATTCTGCAGGGCATTTTACCATAAGATCCAATATAACTATATTTAAACTTTTATTTATATTATGCAAATTTTCAGACCATGTTGGAAATATTACCCTTTATTGTCGAAAGCAAACGAATTTGGAAATCTAATTTGAGTTTAGTATTTTAATGATTTCGATTTTCATCGATTTCTGTGATTAGTGAGTAGACATTCGTTTTTCCTTTAAAATTTCTCTCAGCTGTGCCCTGGGCGCAGCGCTATTGAGTGGAGTTGCTAGTTTAAATAGTATCAAGTGTCTTAAAGGAATATAGTGTTGCAGAGGTCCCCAAGGTCGAAAATTTAGGTAGGGGTAAAATCGTAAATTTTAAGGGTAGTACTTGAAATATGCCATGACCTTTTTTTTTTGCTCTTAACTTTTTTCTAAGCAGGGGGGAGTTGTAGTTTCTCGAACGTACAAAAATGATTAATGCCCCTATTTTATGCTTTTTACTGTCAAAATACATTTTCCGGCTCCCAATCATGCAACTTTAATGCACTAATTATACGTACAGAATAGCCACACTTTTGAAGACTGTTGTGCCAAGTGATTCCTGCACATTTCAAGAATCGGGCACAACATACGTTTGCAAAAATTTTTCAACCAGCATAGTATGGGCTTATCCCATGACTGATTACACTTGGAACAGTGCTTCCAATTGAAAGTCCTGATGCTGAATGTGGCTTTAGTATTATTAATCCCATTAGACTATGAACTACGAGTTTGAAACCAAGTACCACTCCTGATCCACGTCAACAGACCTCACATGTCTTAACTCATAGCAGGAAAGTATGCCACAGCTTGGGTAACCATATGCGCACAGAAGACCCAACGCAGAAGCGGGGAAAAGGAAAGGAGATTTTAAGAACATAATGTTTTTCTTCCCAAGGGGCAATTTTTTGATTAATCACTAGGGCTGTTTTGATCAGCGAATTTTAGTAATTTCGAGTTCCAGTTCGAGTTTGGTCTTTTTGCTTTTCGGAGTTCGAGTTCGAGTTTAAAAATTGTTTCGAGTGGAGTTCGAGTTCGAGTAATTCACTATTGTATATAAGCGTTCATTTTGTTACATAAATGCCAGTCAATATTATTATGCACCTGGTCTGGTACAACTGAACTACATAGAACTGTTTAGCATATGTCATAGTTACTAGTATAGAATTTTATGCAGTCACTATTTGTCTCATACTTGCAGGTTGAAGCAGATTGTATTTTTTAATCAAATGCATTATTCTGTATTTCCACACCAATTATACATTTTATCTATTTAAGCAATACTTGACTTGACATCATTAATAAAATGCCTAGAAAAAGTATTATTTGGGATGGCTTTGAAGAAACAAATGGCAATATGGCAAAGTGCAATTTTTGCAGTATGAAGCTCGCTCAATTGTCTTGTTCATCTACAAAAAAAGTACAATGTCACACCAGTCGAAATTTTAATTTTGTTCTAACACCAATCAATTTAACTTCAAAGCTCATTTTTCTGAAATGGAACATTTGAAGAAAAAGATACAAATGGAAATGAAAAGCCAAAAAACTTTAGATGACGCGTTTCAGCCAGTGAGTTTCATAGTATATTGAAAAAATTCATTCGAAATTTGGATAATTTTCAGATAAAATAAAGGATCAATAGTGATGCTCGTTCCAAAAAAATGATAAAAAAATAGCTGAAATGATAATTTTAGACGATCTACCATTCAGCCACGTAGAAGACATTGGTTTCATGGCCCTTATGAAGGAACTAAGATAAGAAATATGAATCAAGTTTTTGTTTAAGTTGGTGTGTGCCAATTATCTATATACAGCTACTCACGTAGAGAAGTGTTATATACTATGCTTTCTTCATATTATTCCTTCATATAACTTGAAATCGCGCTGCTTCTACACAGAAAAAATAGACGAAGTATATATGAAATTGCGAGAAAAAGTTAAATTAGAAATTCAAACTTTCATCTATAACAGAGTATCTTTTACGACTGATATTTGGTCGAATCTGATGGAATCACTGTTAAGGTAAATATGCATTACATCTATTCAAATATATAGCTTTTTTGGGGATTAAATCAATCATTGCCTTTACCTTTTCTATTTTTAGCTTGACTTTGCATGGAGATGAATAAAATGTTTGGGAAATTATGTTACTTATGACATATCTTTATCTTAAACATTAAGCAGGAATTCTTAATTCCATTATATTCTAAAGTTTAAACTCGAAAAGAACTCGAAATAATGGTTGAAAAAAATCGAGTTCGAGTTAGAGTTCGAGTTTTAAATTTCCAAGTTTTCGAGTTCGAGTTCGAGTTGCCAAAATTGTCGAGTTTTAATCGAGTTCGAGTACTCGAAACAGCCCTATTAATCACATATACATAAGTCATTATTTCATCTCCTAATTATATTTATAATGATTTCCTACAAGTAGTATATATTAATGTGCTGATATCCTTTCCTAAAAATGGCTATATGGCACAGAAGTTGCATACTTTCCCATTATCATTTGCTCAGTAAATGTGTCAAAAAGAGCACTGAGTAATTCCTCAGAATCACACATTCTGCAATTTTTCTCGAATTAGTATAACCTATTGGGGAGAGGATGAAGTCTACCAAAATTTTTTGCTATAGTGAGCTGTTTTTATGGGGGTAGTAAATGAATTTCCAAATCTAAGACGGGGGTAATACCCCCCATACCCCCCATGGGGTGCTCTGTAGTGTTGATAATTTCTGGGAAAATTGTGTAGTGGTACACGCATTATGTCCATAGGCTGGTGGACGAGGTTCGAATCTTGATGTAGGTAGGATTTTTCTGTAGGGGTCATTCCGTGCTTTGAAAATGTGCTGGTTGGCTTTCTCAAGTATCAAACTACTTGTAAACATACCTGTACTTGGGGGGGTTGGGGGGGACCCCCCCAACTTGGCCAACCCAGTACCCAAAATCATTTCCCCCCCCACCCCCCCCCCAGTTGGGAAAAAATTAAAAAAATTTGCCAAAAAGTATGTTTTTTGGCTTTTTTTGGGAAAAATTTCGACTTTTTCCTACCCCCCCCCAAAAAAAAATTTCGGATTTACCCCCCCCCCCCACCTGGTCGGAGGTCTTACAGGTATGCTTGTAAAAGCCCGATTTGAGCAAATTTGAGAGTTTCAGCTAAAATATACTCGTTCCCAGTGTTTTTTTGCTGAAAACTTTTTGCCCCATTTGAGGAAAAACCCCAAAATCTTTTTCCTCATGAGAAAAAAATCAATTTTTTTAGTTGCCTTGCTCGAAATTAAATCGAAATCATTTCTGATGTGTTTTTTGTACGTTTCTCATCAACATGCATCTTATTCCGCCGAAAAACCGACATTGTTTTGATAAAAGTTTCTAGCCATGACCTTATAAATAAATATTCAAGTGAGTTTACATGAGCCAAGCCTACCCGTAATTGTTGAGGGGTTGGGGGGGGGACTCCACCCAACTTGGCCAACCATATACCCAAACCCGAAACCCCCCCAAACTTGAAAAAATTGGCAAAAAAGTGCCTTTTTGGGAAAAATTTCGATTTTTTGGACCCCCCCCCCAACTGATCGGACCTCTTATAGGTATGAGCCAAGCAAGAGAATAATTCAACGGCATTACCTTTATTTCTTGTATTTCTTTGACGACATAAAACAACCTAACTTTGACATAACAAGTAAATCAAAGAGTAAACTTTGATAAAAAGATAACAATGAAAAATAGAAAAATAAAATTTAAAAACTGATTCTGAACAGCTGACAATCTGACATAGAGGTATGAATTTGACCAGGGGGCTTTTTTTCTGCACATAGGCCAGGTTCCAATGTTCAACTTGTTGAAAATTTTTACTGCACAGATAAATTTTTGGTTGTTCACACTAAAATCAATGAATTAGCTTAAATTTTATCGGAAAACCACCAAAAGCTAGTTTTCTTCTATTTCATTCAATTCGCGTCGGTTTCAGGTTTTTAAAACCAAATTTTCTGAGTTTTGAAGAGAAAATGAAAAGATTGGTGAGACGCCGAAAATTTTTCTGGGATTTTGAACGCTGGAAATGAACCTTTTCAATTTTTATTTCCTAGACTGAAGGTTTAATTTTCAGTGAATTCAATTAATTTTCAGTCGGGCGGAATACAATTCAAAACTAGGGAAGCAATCAAATTTTGATTCCTCAACCAGCAAGAATTCCCACTTGGACTTAAAAGGTTTTAGACACACAAATGTGAAAATCTTTTTAAAGACTGCAAAAAGACTTTGGGAAAATAACCCAGAAAAATCTTGCTTTTCATCAAATTTTCACAAAACGACACAGGATCAAACATTTATCCAAAATATATTGATAATTGAAAGTTATAAGCATTAATCAGAATGACATTTTCTAACCCCGCACTGGAATCATACAGAAAAATTATTAAATAATTAAAATCCGGCGCGAAGCGCCGGAAAATTTCCACAATTTTCAATTTTATAATGCGTAAAATGCACCTCCGAACAGGAAACCATCATAAAATTTTTCGTCAAGTTGGTGCCTAAGTACAAAAAAATTGTCTTCAATTCAAAAAAAATCCTCAAAACTGGTCAATTGAGGAAAAAAACTGTGAGCCTAAGCCTGGCCCTAATCCCAAGCCAGAAAATTTGCCACAAACAACTATGGAAGTCAATAAATTTTTTCGACCAATCAAAATGATGACAGATCTCGCTCCACAATGCTTTCTTGACTTGTCAAAAACAAAAATGGAATTTTTTTACAAGTCGGTTCCCTTCCCAAGTGAATTTTGCCTTTATATACTGTAAGTGTTTAATTATTTTATATTAATTTTAAATCTTTTCTCGTTCCAGAATCATCTTCGTCTATTGTTGATTATTTCAAAACCAATGGCAAATATTAGTTCATATAAATTGAAATCATTAGCAAAAAGCTTTGCTTCGGATGAAATTATTTCAGATGAAAATAGAAAAATACAATAGAAAATAGAAAAACCATAGAAAATCCATAGAAAAACTTGAAAAACAAGGTTTAACGAAAGATCAACAGTAGAAAATTTTCAGTGATGCGTCTGATTTTTTGGATGGATTTGCCCGCGAAAAATATACAAGCAGTCTCGGCTGAAATCCTGATGTTCAATCGTTTGTTTCTGACTCCAATCCAGAATTCAAAATTTAAAACGTTGTTCACGCCTTTGGTTTCTGTAGATGTGGAGCCTTCGTTTTCTCGATATAAACTAATATTGTCTGATTGCCATCAAAGCTTAACATTTGAAAATATAGAAATGATTAATATTGTTATGTTTAATAAGTTTCTTTTCGACTAAACTTGACAGTTTGCTGCCATTAAAACGTCTTATTGCAATTTATTAAAGCCAAAAATTAGTGTAAAATTGGTTTTTTTGCACTTAACTGTGCACTTAATTTGCCATTTTTTTGCACTTAAAAATCCGTGCTCTAATTATTACTTATGTGACTTCTTTTTACCCATGTGCAAATAGCATTAAAAACATCCGGATATCCGAAGGTGCAAAAAACACAATATCCGGATATGAAAATTTCTCCGGGGCATATCACTAAATCTAATATTACTTCTGGAAAAAATTTGAACTTGAATCTTCATGTAGTTTTATTTTCCTCAATGTACTTTCAGTGCTCAAAAATAAGCCAACGTTATCACAGGGTTCAGGCATGTGCCTTCTTTTATAGGAATTTTCACCTCGTTTTCTTTGAGCCATTGTTAGCCATCTTCAAAGTCTCCTACAGGACTGGAGAAATACCCGATTTTCGGCGCGAAGGAATTATTATTCCAACTTTCAAAAAAGGTGATTCCACATTGATTGAAAATTACCGACCAATTACTTTGTGCTGCGTTTCATGCAAGGTCATGAAATCAGTTATTAATTTGAATATGATGAAGTCGATTGAGGATCTGCATTTTTTGTCATCTAAACACTAAACAGTATAATTTTAGGAAATTCAAGTCTTGTGCTCTGCAGTTGTTGCATTGTAAAAATATATGGTCTCGTTCACTTGATAAGAAAAAGTACCAACGGATGTTATATATATTGATGTTTGTAAAGCTTTTGACACTGTATCTCATGCCATTCTTGTTCAGAAATTGATGAAAATCGGTAGGTATCCCCATTCCCCAGTCTGTTTTAATTGGATTTCTTCTTTCTTGAACAACTGCACCCAAAGAGTTAAAGTTAAGTGGGTCATCTCAAAGTAACTAGTGGAGTGCACCAGGACAGTGTCCTGGACCTAGCCTGTTTTTGATCTATATAAATGATTTGTGTAAACTGTATCTTAGTAGTGAATTGCCTCTTTTTGCCGATGATCTAAAAATATTTAACCCATCAATCAACTCAGTTGTTTGACAATCTGACCTAAATAAAATTGACTTTTGGTTCAAAGAAAAGAGAAAATAGATTGAGTATAGCATTCAATAAATGTAATGTTCTGCATCTTGGTAAAAACAATCCGTGGATAAATTACTATCCTGATGACAGTAATATCCCAAGTACAACACAAGTTACAGATTTAGGTGTTACAATTGCTGTGTACCCTATTAAACTCTGCCAACTGTACCCATATTTTCCGGAAACGCTCTTTCACTGCAAATTTGATACTTCGTAGTTTCCCCAGTGAAAATAAAAATGTACTTACAAAGACTTCCATTACTTACGTTAGACCTATATTAAAATATTCCACAGTAGTTTGGAATCCTAATCCCAAGCAAGATATCAAAAGAGATAAGGAAGTTCAGCAAAAATTCACTAAGAGAATACTAGGTTATGATACTACATTATCTTATGATGGACGTTTGAACCACCTGGGTTCTGAGCAGGGTTTTTTTACACTGAGCACAGTTTTTGAAGTTGGCGCAGAATTTACAGTACTGAAGTCAATTTTCATAACATACGGGTTTTCAATGTGGTTGGTATGTGTTTTTGTTTTAGCCGATTCTTTCATAACCTGGAATGTCTCACCTTATTGTTTAGTCTATGATTTTTGATATTTTAATTAGGGTTGTCCCAGGTCCCGGCACGGGCCGGGGCTAGGGTTGCCCCGGTTCGGGGCAAGACTACATAAAACTAGTAGTTTTGATAGGAAAGCAAGTTCGATTTATAGTAGAAATGAAGTTTAGAATATGACAAGTAAATGTTCAGTAGTCAGTTTGACAGCAATACTTTTAGGAATCGCGAAAGTCACTTTCTGTTTGGATAAAAGTTTACATATTTTCATTGTATCTGGAACTGCACTTCAACTTCAATACAGGTTCTTGATTTTTTTCAGAAAGCCTACAATTGTTTACTTTTTGTGATATCTTCAACTTTCTTCTCAAACTTTTTTTCAGAAATTTTTCACTTCCAGTCATTAGCATGTGTGCTAACGTCCAAAAGTTTCCATTAGCATGGCTCTGGTTTCATTAGTACTGTGCTAAAAACCCTGCAGATGAATCGATAGAAGTGTCTAGGCATGTGTGCAACGCAAGTTTCTTTGGGAAAAGATTGAGCTTCCTCATACTTAGTAATTACAGTTATCTTAAAAATTAAATTTTTTTGTCTTAAATACTCAAACTCTTTCTAACCTATCAATCAATGCATTATCATAGCTGACATGAAATGAAAAGAAAAAGAATAGCCTTAAAAATTTTTCCATGAATGATATATTACCACTGGTGACGTACATGTTAGTAGGTACGTTATATGTCGGCCCCGGCACCGGGGCAGCTGCCCCGGCCCCGGCTAAAATGTCTGCCCGGGACAACCCGAATGAGACCAAAATCAACATTTGAAGAATCTAAATTTTTGTTTGGTAGTTTTATTTTTGGTTGCTAGTTTGATGTCTACATTCTCTTCTTGTTTGGAAAATGGTTTAATTGACTGCAAATTAGACTGCTTATTCAGGAATTAAGTGTTGACAGAATTCATGTTTCAGCATTGCAATATCAAAATCCATAGAAATTTTTGGTGCTTTGCGGTGGGACTTTTTTATCATTCTTGCTGTTTCGCCTGAATTTATTAAACATTATTCGCTTCAATCGGATTTTCATGCTGGTTAGCTGATTAAAAACATCATCTCATTGCCCAAGTCTGAAAATCATTCTAGACTTAAAAATTAAACCTTAGCCATGGAATGTCTAAATCATTTATTTACCAGCGTCCTAGGTACAAAACTCCAAAAAAATTTCCGGCGCGCGTCGGAAAGAAGGATAAATTAAATCCAGTCCATAGTTATTTACTTTGGCTGATCACATAGATGCTGTCAGTGAAATTTCTAGGCAATTTAGGATTTTTTGTTGGCCAATTTTCGACTATTTCGGAACACTCCATGATTTTAGGGAAATGGGTACCCCATTCCATGAATTTAGACTTTACCCTTCCTCCAACTGACTTGAAGTCTTACAGGTATACGGAGCTCTTATAAGTGTGGCTTCTAGTTGTTTTCAGCACTAGTCGGGTGACACTCGCCTTTCTACATTTTTAGAACTGGTTATTAATGGATGAAGATGAATCAAAGTAGCTCATGTCGGAAATCCAGCTCAAATGTGAAATTTTGGGACAATAGTCTATCTACGTTAATATTCGCTCGTGAAATTTGCAAGTATTCAGGCGTCAGTTTCGAACATCGCAATAGATATAATTTTGCCAAAAGGCAAGTTGCGATAGATAGATAGATTGGTAGATAGTGTATTAAGAAAATAATGACCTAAAACGCGAGATAGGAAGCACAAAGATATAACAGGCTGCCGCTTTGGCACTGGGGTTATTCGAAAATTTTGATTACCTGCCTTTGATGACCACCGGAGCTTTGTAAATTTTGCTTCTTCGTTCAAAGTTCCAGAGATAACTCAGATTTTTTTAGTTTTTCAATTGATTGAAGAGATCGGCCGGGATCTTTTACCAGCGATAGTTTTTGCACATAATATTAAAATTTGAAAATTCGTATTTTTAAGATTTTTGCCCAACAAATCGTCTAGATTAGAAAAATGTCTTAGCAAAGTTTTTGTCAGTCAATTCGAAAAGAACGGTGATTTATTGGTTGTTGGCAGTCAGGGTAAGTTTTTGTATGATCGAAATCAACCGATTTACTGGCGTCCATATATATCTGCAATTGCTGGAAGCCCTCGCCTCCAAAAAAATCAGTCATATTGTCCGGTCGTCGAAATCGAAACAAAATATAAATTTTTCTGGTAAAAAAAAATTTTTGGAGCAAAAATCGATGAAAAACGGAAATTGTTCTTACCCGAAATAATGCTGGCGAGTATCACTTTTTTATTTTTTTCTATTATTTGATAGAAAAAACACTATTAGTATTCAAGCACATGCTGCCCCTTCCACCAAAACTTTGAAAAGTCGGCTACTCCCTCCCTTAAAAGGGCTTTTATCGTGTAACCCAACTGGTGGCAGCTCTTACAGATCCGCTGGTATATGTATCATAACTGAAACATTCTCGATTTTTTCTCTTCATCACTAAATTTTGTCTCTTTCTCAGGGAAAAGTGTTTGAATTCCCAATGAAGTTATATTTGTTTGACTTTTATATTTTATAATATTCATCTTGCAGATCAACGGATAAAAATTTTCGATACCTCTCAATACAAATACCAATTCATCAATGAGATTGCTGCCCGAGACGTTGGCTGGAGTATACTAGATATTGCAGTTAGGTGCGTTATTTTTGCTTGCTCAAGTTCTTAATCATACAGAAGTTTTTTTTCCTGCGCGGTACAGAAATCACTCACCCAAAAATATTTATAAACCAAAATTTTTTCGATACACGTTAAAATTGCGTGAAAAACGCTCAGAATTATAGTAAATTGTTAAATCCACTGGAAAATCATTGAACGTAAATGTTAGCATTTCGGAGATTATTTTGGAAGCAATTTTTCGACGAATCAAACATTTAGAGATGGGCCGGATCGACTTTTTTGAAGATAGCGGATCCGGATTTACAAGCTGAAAAATTTTGTTAAGCGGATCCGGATCAGATATGGATAAAAAGTTTGCTTCAACGTATACATGTAACGGGTCCCCGAGGTCCGGGGTGGAGGGTTGGGCGCTTTTTTTGCTGCCGGGGGTCTCTAATTCCCCAACATTTTAAGGGAGTTTTTTCACGAATTTAAAAACCGTAAAAAAATATTCATGGCGCGGAGTCACAAGAAAACTGACATTTTTCAGTATTTTTCCGACCAAAAGTATGGGGTCCCTATGGCTACCATATGGCTAGCCATAGGATTGGAAAATCTTGGGGGGATCGCCCAATGTCGAGCCATATGGCCGACGATTTCTGGGGGTCCTATAGCACTCCCCCCTCCAATTACATGTATGCATTAGTCACAGGTGCTTAGCGATCAAAGACATTGGAATACCAACTACACGAAAATCGAAATTCTATAAAAAAGAGTTTATTTTTAAAATTTGAATGGTAAGAAAATTCATTTTAGGTCCCCTTGTGCAAATGTGCATTGACTGTGTTGTTAATGAAAAACCACAGGAGAGCTTACATTTACATAGAGATACAACACCAGTATTTTACAGTTAGTTATCGTTTTCTTGGAGGAACTGAAACTTTTTTTTGGCTCATAGTAAAAAGCATTTTATTTGTGGAATAGTGTAGCATGTTCTGCCTGCAAATCTTTATTTTATACAAATTATTATATCTTATCATTTTTCTACCTCTGAACTCCTAATTTCAGCAATCTATTTGCTAGAAAATTACTAGACTCATTATTCAAAAGAATATGTGTACCCATTTTATTATAATAATTTCATTACTCGTTAATATCGTAATGATTGCACAACAAATCATCTATGTCACAAAAGGAAAAATTATCAATTGACACATTTGATTAGTATACCTGATGTACAACCATCGTCCATTAACCTAAAAAAAGAGAATATTAGCATTCTTCTGCGAAGAAACACAAAATATTGAGATTATACCAAAAATGCCATATGGCCAAAAAGTGAGAGTATGTTTGCTGACCAAAATTTTTAATCACTCAAAAGTATGAAACAAGAATCCTGAATGAATTGCCACTTAAAAGGACGGTACAAGCCTTTTCCTAAAAAATTCTGACTTAAAAGATCATCAAACTTACAAGTTATACTACATATAAACCAGCTTTTTTGAAAAAATTTCTTTTATATCTCTATCAAGTTGTTTTTTCTTGTCGATGTCACATTTCAGTTGATTTTTTGTTTGGCAAAGATTTCAAAGACTTGTTTAACTGTATTACCTTTATTTACCATCTTTGAATAATTTAAATGCAAATGAACGATCATGACAAATAATAGTGGAACTTATGTTTGTGCTTGTTCAATAACAATATGAGAATGTATGCCCTCATGTTAATATGTAATGGCAAAAAAACTATACATTCCAACATTTCTCAATGATATGTTATATCATCAGCATGAAAATTTGTATTGATGCATCCTGTATACTTACTTCAAATTTACCATTTTGTTTTCCATCGATCTTTCTATTGTTCTACGGCAAGTTTTTGTTGAAGATTTTTATCTCGAAGAAAAGGCTTTTGATATAGGATTATATTTGTCATCAAATATGCATGGCTTATTGTAGTCAAGTCAATTATGATGGAACTTTGTCACCTCAACGAGGCTACCATCTTGTCGTGGTGCCTGATATGTTATATGACCATTGAACTGGTTACCTTTTTTACAATACTATTACTGTAAAAAAATTATTTGACAAGACTGAATAATCATAGGTGGCGCGATAGCGTCAAGCTATAATATACTTGGCCCCCAAATTTCATGTCCCCCCACCCTAGCGCCAAAACGGTAAGAGCTAGAACCTTCGGGTTTTTTGCAAACTAAAAAATCGTTGTTTTCACAAATAACAACTTTGTCAATGTCTTCATTCTCTTCATGACTTTTGCTTAGTGAACGACCGATGCTGGAATCTGAATCAGCTTTGCCTCTAATCTCCTGGAACTACTCGAGTAATTTTAAAACAGCTGTTTTGACATATGGTGAAGTTTATGTAAATCAGTAGCAGTGAGTAGCAAATATAATTGCATATACGTTTTCTGACAAAATCAATTAAGAACCTATATTGAAGTTGAAATGCTATTATAGACACAATGAAAACATGTAAACTTTTATCCAAGCATAACACGAATTTAGTGATTCCTAGAAGTAATAGTGTCAAACTAACTACTGAATATTTACTTGTCGGTCAACTAACTAAGTTCGTAATGTAAGAATGAGCTAATTTAATTAGAATTGGATGAAAGTCTTATTCCTTTTCAAAGCACCAACATCAAGCATGGTTTTATGGGTCGATAATACAGCAAAAGCAGATTATTAGAATTGACAAACTCACACATTAATTTGAGATCAACAAAGTATTATTTGTCAACCATGCTAACGTGTGCTAAAAAACCCTGAATGATACTCCTGAGAAATTGCTGTTTGTTAAGTATAATTTAGCTATCGTTGACTTAAAATTTTTATTAAACTTAATGAAAATTAAAATGAATAAAGGTCGGATTATGACCAGATCTTAATCTTTGACAGAAGCGGATCCGGATCCGAAAATTTAGGCGGATCTGGACCCAGAAATTTAGGCGGATCCGGATACCCGGCCCATCCCTAATGAGTAACTACGTAGAATGAACAACATTCAGAATCAATAAGTATCTGAAGCACAGCATGCCACAGTGGGATAAGTAAACTCAACGAACGACGTCGACTGTGAATGGGCAAATTTTAGCCTTTCGATATTCTAAGACGCCAGAAATTTGTCTGACCAATAATGTGACAAAATATGAATAATGTCCTAACCAATATAGTTTCCGTTCTGTGCGAAAAATGTTCGAAAAATTTTCGCATTATACGAGGAAAGTGCCTGATGACTAACCATCCAATTGGTAAAATGCTTTTCTTGCCATAATTTTTGTTGTTTATCCAATTTTTCAGTCCGGATGGTCAACACTTGGTGTATTCCAGCTGGTCTGAAAAAGGTGGGTGTTTTAAGGACACTTATTAAGTGAAATAATCTGCAAATTACATTTGTTTTCTGCGCTTGATGAATCTTAAAGTGAATTTTTCAAATATTCGGTCTTTGAATTCGGATTTAAAATTGAAAAAAGTGAATATTTTGGATTTTTTTGTTAACGTCTGTAAAAATATTATAGAATTCTGGGATGCACAAATCAAGATCATATTTTAAATATCTTGAAGCGGAGGGCATATTGAGAATTAACCTTCATTCTATCAGTACGTTTTTTATTATTATCATCAACAATCTACTATTTTTAGTACATCAATGTAAACTGAACGGCGATTCCGAAAGTCACGTTGAATTCGATATGTTGGCGTCCGAACGTCGATTCTGTTGTTTTTCCTTGCGATTCTCTCCCGATTTTCAAGGTACACATATTTTAGCCGGCGCTAACGACTGTTGCGTCTATGTGTACGATAGGGCGATCAATAGGAGAATTCTGAGGGTATATGTTAATTCTAGTTTATGTATCCAGCACGATTTTTTATAGATTGTCAAATATGCTCATATATCAATTTTTGATTGGAAATAAAGTAGAAACCGTACCCATTTTTCTCCAATATTCTTAGAAAAGTTCATTGTTCAAAGATTTTTACCTACTTGTAAAAGTCGTTAACCACAATTTTACTTGGGTATACTCGCCAAAAATGAAGAATATTTACAAAAATGTGCTACCCCCTTCAATATATTTGCAAAATAATTGGAATTTCTCTTTTTCTGTCAAACACTGAAAAACACTATTCCCTGATAGTGTCTTATTATCATTTCAAAATTCTAACTATAGTGTACTTTTATAAAATGCTTCTAAATTGAAAATGACAAAAATCATTAATGTCGTCAATTAAAGTTGTTAATACAAAGCCTTTACGCTTACAGTTAGATTTTCCACTCAGATAATTGGTGAAGATCTATTGAGTATGCCCACAAATTTCCACTCCTATATAACATATGGTTCAGCAGAAAACAAGTGAAAGAGTGAAATAGTACTTTCTTTCCACTCCCAGGATTTAGGAGCATTCAAAGAAAAACGGACTATACACTATTTATCCAATGAAAGGCCAACAATGTTTTGTAAGCTAATCAAGATTGTTGACACTACGTCAATTTGAATGAACATTATTGATCAAAACTGAAAAGCATGTCAGAACTGTATATCGGAGAGTGTTGAGGTGTTTGACCTTAGAATTTCATATCGATAACTAAAGTAAGCTGTGAGCTTTACGAATGCATTTTGATGTCAGTTTTTATTCGACTTTTTGAAAAAGTTATTACATTTATTTGGGTATTGCATGTAAGCTCACTGTGAAAATATTTTACCACCAACATGGTTGACAATAAACGAATTAAACAGTGGTCGTCTGGTTTCTGGGCTACAGATTTTTAGTTTAAATAATCACGAGCAAAAATTTTAATTGAAAAATTTGCAGCTTTCGACAATTTTCAATCCACTTTTTTCAATTGAAAGAGCTTAAAAAACTAATTGATATAAACGAACTAAAATGAGCATTTTTGGAGCTGCACTCCTCAACTCAATTTCTCCGTAGATTTGTTGCTTTTTCTGGATCCCTTCAAAAAAATAATTCATGAAAAATTTCAATAGTTGGTCTATTCAAGAATTTCCTAATGTCTCTTTCAGGTACTTGCTCATAGCGACGATGTAAATTCGGTATGCTTCGCTGGTAAAACGACAGATATTTTTTATACGGGATCGGACGACGGACTTATTAAAGTGCAATTTTTGGGATTTTTCCTGTTTTTCTATATTCGCGAACAAATGATCATTATTTATACAAGGTTTGGGATAGACGTTTACTCGATCAAGAACGACCTAAACCTGTCGCTTGTTTCGCTGGTCATTCGGACGGCGTGACGTATATTGATTCCAAAGTGAGCTAATTAATCTCTGATTTGTGAATTAGATAAAAAAATTGAAAATTGTGATTGTGCAGTAGTAATGTTTGTGATTGATGATTAACTCATTATTTCTAAGACGACATGCTCATGAACTGAAAAATCGAATAATAGCTTCCAATAATAAAATTTGTTTTATGAAAGAAATTTATTTCTTCAAATTTCTGCGAATTTATTCTTTTTTAAGATAAATAATGGTAGCAGAGGTCCCCAAGGTCACATTTTCAGGTATGGGTACATTTAAAAATCTACGGGGTAGTCTATCTAAATTTCCACTTAACATACCATTTTCCAATAATTAGGCACCTAGGGATAAATTTTTAGGACTTCAGGTAGGAGTAATACCCCCTCATACCCCTCCCCATGTGGCACTCTGAATGGCTGGAAGTGTTTAATTCGAGTCATCTTCAATATTTCTGAATATTATTTTTCCATTTTTTCCAAACAATTTTTGTAGGGCGACGCTCAGTATTTGATATCAAACAGTAAAGATCAATCGATAAAGCTCTGGGATTTACGACGACCGAGTACATCCTCAGGAATACATGTGATGATTTTTTGTCCCGAAAATATTCCAATTGAAATATCAAATTTCAGGCTGCCAATCAAATCGTCGCCAAACAAAGTTGGGATTACCGATATGAAACTGTTGCCAGATTAAGTATTCCATTGTAAAACATATGAGATTTTCAATTTCTATCTTTTCTTCATGATTTGCACATTTTTCTGAATTTCTTTAGTTATTGTTGTGAATTGCTCAAGAAACTTTTTTTTTGATGTTAAAGACTCATCAGTCAAAAATCAGTGCAAACTTCTCGACGATTTACACTCCTACTATTTAAAGTTAATCAAAATTAGCATAATTAGAATAATTTTTGAGAGTTATTGCCGATTTCGTTATCAGATGAATGAAGCACAACTCCCGTTTTTTAGGAAGACCTTGTCGGATACCCGGCGACTCCAGCGTAGCCACTTACTCGGGCGCTCACCGTATCCTACACACTTTGATCCGTTGCTTCTTTTCGCCCTTATTCACTACAGGTCAAAGTATGATTTACACTGGTTGCGCTACGGGTGCCTGCGTCGGTTAGTTACAATTTATTCGAATTTGAAAGTTTTGTGAAGTTAGTTTTTTTCTACCTATTTACATCCAGTTTACGACGTTAACAGCGGAGAACGGGTGGCTAAGTTAGACGGACACAGGGCCTGCGTGAGGGACGTTTCGTGGCACCCATATCATAACGAAATTTGTACATCATCGGTGAGTTTGATGAAGTTGACTTGTTAAGTCATATTCAGAAGTGAAATCGTCGGATCTCACCGATTGTCGTCGATGCCTAGGATTTAATAGGCAGAATCGCCGATTTCTAGGATTTAATTGGCGACAGTCGGCGATTTTGAGGAATGAATCGGCAATCGGCAGAATCGTCGACTGTCGCCGATTCCTAGGATTTAATCGGCGACAGTCGCCGATTTATAAAATTTTATTATCATTTGGGGAATCAATAATATTATTTTATTCAGTATTTGAGGAATCGAGACGTCCAGGTAATAGGGACTAATGCATTGTTCGGAGAAACGGAAATTTTGTTCATCATTCGGGGGATCGGGACCTTCGGGGAATACGTGACATTGGTGGAAATGGATGTTCGGGGGATAAAAACACAGTCAAAAAACATGACAACATTTTTGAGAAAACGAGCATAGACAGTTCCTCACAGAAAACAAAATAAGGTTGCACCTGAAAATAACCAAACAAAATTTTCTTCCCATACACGTGGATTGTATAAACATGCAGACTCGATGTTAAAACTGTTAAAGCAAAGCTAAAAATAACATTTTCAAGCCTCGAATTTTTTCTTCCTATACTTGTTAAAAATCGGCGGCAGTCCGAAAAAATAGAACGGTGTTCTATTTCCCGAATTTCATCCCCGATTCCTAGGATTAAAATCGGCAACAGAAATCCTAGGATTTTTTCACTTCTGAATTTTAATAAAGTCGGAAACAGTCGCCAATTAAATTCCCATGGAATCGGTGATTTTCGGCGATAAAAATCCTAGGTTTTTTCCCCTTTTGAATTGTGCATTACTCGTACTGGCAATGTAAATGTTTTAAAATTTTGACTTTTTATGGAGTGCACTCAATGAAATTCGGCTCGAATTTTTCTCAATTCATTTTGGAGCGTGATTTACTTCATTTTTGAAATTGCTTCTTTTAGATTTATATCGAAAATTATTGAACAAGATATGAAAGATCTCAATTTTCACGTCGCACTCTGCGTAATTGTAAAAATTAAAATTCAGAGAAATGAACATACTTTGAATGAAAAAATAATTTTTATTTTAATGTGATGCTTATAGTAGCTGCAATGTCATTAGTCTTTCTGAATCACTCTAGTTTTTCAGCATAAATATTTTACTAACGTTGCCTTTAGTTATATGTTCGGTGTTGTAAATATAGATCAAAAATTAAAAAAAAAAATCGGTCAGATTGCTCACTTCTGTTAATTTTTAGGAAAAAAACTTCTTATGTTTTATAGTGGGATGCCGAAGTTCTGCGCTGGCAATATAGGACTTCATCAGAAGATAGGAGTCAGGACGAGGAATCTGATTACGATTCTGCTTGTACGTCATCGGATGAAATGGAAATCCGGATTCCTACAATAACGTTGCAATTTCAATGATAGTTTTGTATGACGATGAGGTGTATTTTTAATTTGTTTTAAATTTTCGTTATATACATTATGCTGTGTATACGTATAAAAAAGAAGTTAATCGACTCGAGCGCAGCTTCTTTGTCTTATTTTGATTTCAATAAACGCGTGTCGTCTTGAACTAACAATTGTCCTGAAATCGAAAATAAAATAAAAAAGTGTAATGACTTGTTAAATTTTCTAATAGAGTTGTGCCAAATCCCTGGCCTAGACGGGCAAGGTCATGCAAAGCCGGGGTTCGCTTTTTTCTAGTTAGCTTGTTCCTTGATTAGTTGGTGATCTGCTTCCCGGCTGGTGAGTTGAGCTGGTTCTATTCATTTTCAGGTGAGCTTTGGAATGCAAACAAACCCATTCGGGTGATGATGCATTGCAAGCCAACATTTTTTTTCAAGTTATAGACCTGATTGTAACAGTCAATCTTACATGAAAAGGCAGCCGTTTTAGTTATCATGACATTTTTTTCAGTCTATAGTCCAAATCGTTCAGACAAGGCTTTCATTGCAACAATTTTCATTTAAAAAATTGCTGAAGGTCAGTTGAGTACGCTCCAAATTTGGCGCTCGTTGTGACATGTGACATTATAAAGAAATCGTAATAATATGGAACAGTACTTGCTTTCCACTTTTACTATTTAGAAGGATTTCAGGAAAAACATACTATGGCTACCTAATTTGTTGTGCATAGAAAGAAGCCAAATAGTCGATCGTTCTTCATTTATCAGGACCTTACTTCCATTGGCATCGAAAGTTCTCAAAAGCAAGTTAAAAATTTGAAATTTACTGAAATTCTTCCCAATTTTATCACGTGCGACGGATTTTATACACCCTGTTCTTCTTAGATCAGGGAACTGAAATTAACCGCTGTATATGCCAATGCGTTATTGACTTAAAGCTTCGTTCCGAATATTGTAAATGAAAGTTGAGAAAAAATTTAGAACTTTGGTTAAAATGAATGAAAAACAGAACACTTGAACAAATATGTTCAGAATCTAGCTCTTTTTGACGGTCTGTTGTGCATAAGGGTATGTGATCCGAATCCTTTGGAATTTACTCAAAAAATGTCTGTATCTTAGCAGATTCCAACTCCTTTGGCAGCAAAAACATCAGATAGTTGACATGCTAATTATCCTTGAAAAAAAGTTACTCGTAAATATCAATTGTTGGAAATAAAATAGAACTTTACGGATGCACTGAAACAACAAATATTAGTTGGGGACATTAAAAATTATTAAGTTAATTAACTAATACGCTGCCTGAGAGTTGCGTCTTTTGTGAAGAACACAGAAATTGGAAATGCATACTGTTACTGCAACCCTGTTGTCCGAACATGTTTGATATCTTCAGCAAATACAGAACAACGGGCAGATCGTTGGCCTGTTCAAAATAATCGTGACGAATTTCGAGCACATCCTCGACATCCTGTGTATAATATAAAAGATTTTGCCATTTTAGAATTTTCCCATAGTACTTTAAAAAAGTCAGTTCGTAATTGGTTCATCAGTTGGTGTCCTGTTAACTGGTTAGTTAATGTGACTGGTTGGTTGGCTGGTTAGCTATAACATTGGTTGGCTTGGTTGCTAGATTACTGATTGGTGAATTAGCTTCATGTTTGGTTGCCTGATTCCCTAATCTCTTGGTTCCCTGCTTAATTAGTTCTAAATGATTACCTGATTGCTTGGTTGAGTGTTTACCTGTTTGATCGGTAAGCTTCTTGTTCAGTTGGTTAGTTGCCCATTCAGCCCGTAGGTAACACATTGGTTAATTAGTTGGCTTTTTGGTCGGTTGGTTCGCTCACTGGTCGGTTATTGATTGTCTGCCTTATTGGTTGGTTGGTTTGATGGATTTGATGATTCGATGGTTCCTTTGATTGTTCCGTTACCTGATTACCCGGTTGGCTGGTCAGCTACCCGATCGGTTAGTTAATTATCCGATTGGTTGGCAGGTTCCTCGATTGGTTGATTCGCTTGGTCACAAGGTTATATGCTTTGTTTATTGATTCTTTGATTATATACTTTACTGATTAGGTTGTTGATTTATTTTTTGACTAGTTTGTTCTTCAATCAGCTTCCTGACTGGTTAGTTCATCTCCTCAGAGGTTGTTTGGTTTCTCGATGGATTGATTAGTAACCGGATTGGTTGGTTGTCTAATCAGTTGATTAACTCTTTATTGACTGGCTGAATCATTGACTGGTATGATTGATTGGTTTGTTCTCTAATATGTAGGATAACTGATTATTTGGTTGTTGGATAACTTGATTAAATGATTCCTGGTTAGTTGATCGGTTCGACCCTGAATGGTTACCTGATTGGTTGCATCCTTTGCAATTTTGCAGATGAATTAATCATTTTTATTTGGAAAAAATCAATCCATTCTTTTGGTTTCTGTTGTCTATCGCAGAAATGTGGAGAAAACTTTGGATAAGATATTTTTGGCACAACTTTATTGGGAACATTCAAAATTGCATGCTTATCATCCCGACTTTGTAATATTATGTCATGATATGGCTCAGAGAAAATTATAGACCGAAGATTGTTGAGTCCTCTAGATCTTATTCTGGTTTATAGAAAAATAAAATAAAAAAGGATCCACTCCTCAAGAATGAATGGACTTGAATGGGCTGCTGAGTTTTTCGGTATATTTCATGTTCATAATGCTGATTATAATTATCACAAAAAAGACTTATAATAAACATAACATATATGAATCACAGTACTGTAGAAAACACAAAAAAATTATCACTCAAATATTATTACTATCACTCAAATAAGCAGCTGCCATTATAATATTTTTCATGCACTCAGTGAGGTCGAGGTTTTCGACAAAACTTTCCATACTATACACGTTGGTTTTCTTGATAAGTTGGGCATAAATATCCAATTCCAAATCGTTGAACTTGAAAATTGTTTTATGCATTGCTTCCGATTCTAAGAAATCCGTCATGAATATTGCAATTGAATTTTTTGACGCATCGTCTAGAATGGCACAAGATACGTTATTTGGTGCTTCAACGTTGGCTATCAACAGTGTTTTTCCATGAGCGTAAAATTTGTAATTTTTCCCCAATGTCTTGTTAATGAAAATCGTAGTGAATGGCTCGATGCCATGGTCCGATAAAATTATAATATTTTGTGACTGATTGAAATAGATTGGGGTAGGTTCTAAGTATGGCTCTCCATTTTTGTATCTTAAATACAAAGGTCCTTTGTTCATGATCACAGTATCGTCGTCAATACTGGTTTTCTTTATTCTGACTGTCCCTATGTGGCGTTCACAATTTCGGAGGTTACTCCTGTCAGAGTAGAATACATTTATTTCAGTGCTCCCGATACCAGTTGATGTTTGGAGAATTATGTCAGAAGACTGAGAAAGAACTGCACGCCTGACTTTCATCAAGTCAATCAAGTTCTTACTGTCACTGGCAGTTGTAATTGAAACCTCGTGAAATTTGACACATGATACATCTAGTTCAGGACTGTAATAAGGCGTAACAGTGAATATATTTTCATGAAAACTGCCTCTCAAGGCACTCCTATGATCTGGATTAGAATGAATCAAGTTTATTAATCGTTGATTTTTATGATGGTCTTTGCCTCTGGCCAAAGTTACAGTTTCATTAGTTTTTACATTGCCAATGACCATCGGTAGAGTTGAAGCTGAAATAATACTGGCGTAAAAATTTTCGATGGTCGTCAAATCATCAGCAGTATCTAGGCTGGCAATGATGCCATTTCCATGTTTGTGGAGTTGGACACCATCTTTGAATGCTATGCTGACATTCTGCAGAGATCTGACTGTGATATAGGAAGAAGATCCGTTATTGAAAAAGATATAAATTTTAAGCATCCTTTCATATGCATGTGTTCTAATTGAAAGAAGCTCGTGAAAATTTTTGTCAAATACTATGGTGTGCTTAGTACCTTGAAATATATTTTCTATTTTAATTGATGATTTGCTCTTTTCGGAGTCTAAGACATGATACTGAAAGTGACCTTTTGATGCCTTGTTCAATACTATTGTATTTTCATGTAAAATCATGGTCAGGTTGTAATCACAATGAGAATTGAGCACTAGAATCTTGTCGGACAGGAACGCTTCTGATCCTCCAAATGAATCCAGGTTCGTCAATGAACACCAGGCTTCTATCAAATCTTGTGCATTTGCTCGCCCATGAATTTGGTGTATTTCCCTGAACAAAACCATTACTTTCCTTTTTTCTACGTTTATTATTGAATTGTTTGTTATGAGCAGTGAAATATTAGTCTTCAAGTGACTCAAGCTCAAGAAGTTATGCCCTGATCTACCATCTAGAAATCCGGCGGTCTGATTGCCATTCAAAATAAAAATGTCGTCTTTGTTTCCGCCAAGGATGAATTTTTTATCGTCGCCGATTTCGAACACATTTGGACTGTACTGAAAAGCTTGAATTTCATCATGTCCATCGCCCAATTGAAAATAGGTGTGACTAGAATCAACTGTGGCGGCGTTGTTTTGTACACCAACTGCAGAAGTGCACACGGGTATGTTGCTTCTACTTTTGTGTGATAAACTTATGTATTCCCAAAAAGTTGGACCTTCGCAATAGTTGTAGTCTGGTGTTGAGCAAAAGTACGAATAGCCACTGGGTAACTTGGGAATAGATCTGAGTGGAGGAGCAGTCCTTGTGTCACTAAAATTCATATAATTGTCCACTGAACAGCGTTGATGAGTTTTTATGGGTGATATAAAACGTCTGATTGTCGCATCTTGCGACATCACGTCAAGGACTTTTTCTAAAACTTTTGAGTTCACTTGCTCGTCCTCTATCATTGTCATAACTTTTTGACTCGGTTTCAGCCCAATGAATCCTCGGATACCTTCTAAGAGTTTTTCAGCTCCCGTCAATGGTATCATGGTATTAATTTTTTCCACTTGTTTCACAGCCCTGTAGACATCGGATCCGATAAGGAGTCCTGCTCCTAAGGTCCATCCAATGGGGCCAGTGAAGGCAGACACGCCCTCCAAGAGTCCAGCAACTTCGGCCAATTCAACAACAGATTCGGCCAAATCCATGGCTATATATGCCGCATCTGTTCCCACGGCCACTTTGTTTTCGGTGCTTGTATCATTGGTATGCAAATTAGTGTACAAATCGTAACCGACAAATAGAAATGAAGGACTGCGAGCCAAAAATGAAGCACTGGCCTTCAAAGCGGATCCAAGCACGATTCGACCTTCTTCTGTCAGTTTGGTACCTCGTGTAAGGAGCTTTGTGGAACCTGCCTGGGCCAAAACACTGGAAATGATGAAACCAGTGTTCACTGCCACACCAGCCATGTTTCCTTGTATTATGTCTACTAGCAAGTTTTTAGCCATAAGGCCCGTCATGATTCCACTGCTTATTCTGCCTAGCTTGTCGAAAAATTCCACCTCGTTGAAAGCAACCTCAACCTGCTGCTGATGCGACTCTTTTGCAGCATCTTCAGCCAATTTCTTCAACCTTTCATTCTCACAACCAGATCTTTTAGGACGTGCATTTCTTTTACAAGCGCCCAGCATCTGCATATGTTCTTCTGTGAAAACCTGCGTTTCCACAGCTTTGGTCTCTGGATTGTTTATCATTGCCAAAGTCACTATGCTGGCCATATCGGAAGTTTTTCGACGAACGGTGTCTTCGTACAAAATTCTCAAAGAATCGATGGCCGCCATGACTTCGGGTGATTTGCCGAACATGAAATTGGCGAAAACGATTATCGCATTATTGCTTTTATCTCTAGCTGGAAATGCCAACTGTAAGGTATTGGGCGAAATTGGTCGAACTATATTCGTCAAGGTATGCATTTCATGAAAGGCGCCCATGGCGAAGGATGCAAAATCTTCGAAATTTCTGAACAAATCCTTTTTTTTGTCTAGAAAATTTTGTATGGCTATGGTTGACACTAAATTCTTGCGAACTTCTTTTAAAAGAGCGGTTTGAACTTTTAGATTTAGTTGCTTTATCGGCTCAATGGAATAATCTACATTGGGCTTGGTGTCTTCGAAAAACATGTGAAGTTGCATATTCGTGAGTTTTCGTCGCAAATTGCCCGCTGCTTTATTATTGGGGTTATAGGATACAAAGAAGTGCATACATAGTATGGTTTTGACGTTTTCGTTCACAAAGGGTAACACCCTCTTGTCCTGCTGCACACTCCTAACAGTGTCTTCCGGGAATTCTTCATCTTCGTGGATTTTGAGCATGACATTCAAATCTGGTTCTTCAGTTTCAATAACAAATGCAGTCGTATGATCTTTTTGAAAGTCGGTATCCTCTTTGTGCTTCACCACATATGCATTCGTGGATGCTGAACTTAGTATGCCATGGATGTACCTGCTCAAGCATCTAGAATTTCTTCCACATAGATCATTAGCAATCAACTTATCTTTTAATATTTCTTGCTGAAGCTCTGTATTCAGAGTCGCTGCAAAATCCTGCATTGTAGACGTCAGCACTTCATTACTCATCTCGGCAGTTTTAAAAATCTTCGCCACTTCGCCCATAGATCTGACTAAATCGTAGTATGACTGGGGCGAAATTTGCAGCTCGTTTTGGGCAACCTGAGCAGTTTGGGCTTCGAAGTTTACATAATTCATGAGCATTTTTTCTGCAAAAGTCTGCTTGGCGGCCACTTGTCCAGTTTTAGCGTGTTCGACCATAACTTGGTAGACGCGTTTTTCCACATCATTCTTAGTCATATCCTGGGAAGTGTCCACTATATGAAAACTGAGTGGGTAGTCGTAGAGTAGATGCTTCCAATCACTATTGAAATGTTTAAGTATGTGAATGTTGAACTGGGCAGTAGATCTTTCCCTAGCATATTGCGCTACATCAACGAAATAGTTGAACTTTTTCTGAAACGGGAACAAAGCGCCGTGCAGAAAACCAGAATGGGCTTCAGGTAATTTTGATTTTGAATTTTTAATATTCTGTTTGAATGTCGATACGACTTGCTTAGAAAACTCCTTGCTAGCAAATTTTACTCTTTCGTGTTGTTCAGGAAAGAGCAGCATGTTTTCCAAATATTCCTCAATCAACGTTGCTTGCTGGTCCTCCAAATCGACATGTGGCACTTCGTGTAAACGCGATGTGGTTCGTCTTTGTCCTGACTTCATCAGAACAGGCTTCACTTTCATAGACAAGTCATAATATGCTTTCATGAAAATACCGAGAGCATTTACTTCCTGATTAGCCAGTCTGTGCAATGTCTTTAACGTATCTATTTGAGATTCCACATCATAATGATGGGATTCGAACTGATAAAATTTAGCATTCTGTCCTAATTTAGAGATGATATCTGTAAAATCCTCTTCTGACCAATCGTGAATTTTCTCCATCGCTTTATTCCTATTGAAACTGAACGTTTTCATCATCACTCTGCCTTTGGAATTCTCCAAATTTGAAACGACGTACATTTTTAAACGGTTATTGTTTTCTATTCGCCAAAATACATTATCAATATTCAAATCAGCTTTCATTTTTCTGCTGTGAAGCACAGCAAACGTCTTTCCCAACATGAAATGTATAACGTAACTTACGGGGTCGAATTTTCCATTGGGCCAATCGTAAATGTGCATCCGCTGGCTCATGAACACTGCAAAAAGTACGCCGAAATTTCGCATAGGAGTCTGGTCCAACATTTCGGCCCTGGTAGGATCAAAGAATCCTTTGCTGAAATCAAAGCTTTCGGATAATAATTTGAGACGTTCTTGAATGGCTGACATCGCAAAGTAATGTTTTGATGATCGATGATTTTTCTATTGACTCTCGCAAATTTATATGCTATTCGGAAAATATGACTGCAATGAATGAGCAAACATACCAATGTATTTTTATGCTTTATTCGAAAACAATATCACATGATCTGGAACAAAATAACACAGAGACGCTTCTTCGTATCACCTGGTGCGTGTGGCTGGTGTTTGAATAGACCATGATCATAATACTCAAAATAGTTCGACTATGCCAAGTTTTCCTCAAAATTTAGTACTCATACTCGAAGATTATGCACCAAAGCGAGTGAAGCCGACGACGCCAAAATTACGAGAGAAATGGAGGCAATATTTTTAACTTTTATTTCAGCGTTTCGAAAGTTGCAGCGAAGTTCATTCATTTCCAAATAGCCCCTCAGAATGCAAAGAAACGAGTGAAAATGATAAGCCTCGATCAGCTTTTTTCTCGCTTTTTCAAGTCAGCGCTTTTTTCTCAATTCTTAATAGGCCAGGTTACTACAGTCAGTTTGAGAAAAACGCCGACCCTGTAAATAGTTGGTTCATCATTTGCACTAGCATCTTTTCCAAGCTCATTTAAAAATAGTGTTTTTCTAATATTTTGAAGGTTTTCTGCTAACCATTAGTCATTATTTCGTTGGACTCAAAATGTGTAAGGCATAATCGACTAATCTACAATTTTGTCAGTGGAAACTTTACAATAAAGGCTCTCTTAAAATCGCTTTGACAACAGTTATATTTTTGTCTTTTTAACGATTAGAAGCATTTTATAAAAAACTGTGCGATGCATGTATCACTTGAGGTACAGTGACACTCCGTATTCTGCTCCCATCTATAAACCCATGGAATTTAATCCTTGTGTGTTTGGCGACAGAATGCAGCACATTTGCGTTTGCATAGGCCGTGAGGCCGACACCAACGGCAATCATCCTGAATTTGTGGACGGAGGGGGTAAATATGCATCCTTAGCATACATGCACAGCATAAAAATTCTGCTGGGGGTCAGCCAGCACAGGTGATAGGATAGAAATTTTTTTCTTTCGTGATAACGGAAAGAAAGGTCGTCTAAAATCCAAGCAGCATATTCTTCAACCTATATTAGTCAAATATGTGAAATTATATTTGCTTGGACAGCATTTTCTAAAGTTTTAATGTTATTTCTTTGGGATCAAGCAGAAAGATCATTTAACTACAGTATCATTTTCATTCTTATGACGACTTTCTCTTCTCTCGTGCTTCTTTCCTTCGTCATCGTATCAATCATCGCTGGGAGGGTCTAATCTGTTGGGGTCAGCAATAATCTGCTGGGGTCAATACGCCCCAACCCTCCCCTCGTGCATGTATGAGCCTTGGCCTCAGCGACCCAAGGGCTTCCTAGGTTGACTCGCTTCCGGACTACACAGACGGCGCCACTTCTTCCTGACCTGGATTCAAAGGGTAAAAAACGGATTCGTAGCGCCCAGAACCCAGGTCGAATAATAATTTCGGGTAAAAGCCAAAACTGTCTTGTTTTATCAAATACTAATGAAACAACTATGTTACTGACTTGAAACTCGTCTGAACGAGCCTTTACTGAAGATTTATTTGCAGAAAAAAATTCAAAGGGTTAATTTATTAGTGTAACACATTTTCAGTTTTATATGACATGTAGTTACGCAGAAAATACAATATAATAACTTGCTTCCTATATATTCATTATTTAGAGCCGAATCGCTGAAGGTGAAGCAAGTAAAATAAGAGAAGATTGGGTGAATTCACGGCGCAAAATTGGGAGCAATCGTGGAGTAAATTCAGAGAGAAACTTCTATCCGCATCGAAGAAGGTGGAGAAAATGAAAAAGGAACAAACTCGGAGAAGTCTTGGAACAAACTTGAAAAAAGGAACAAAAAAGCAAGAAAATTGTTCTGAATATTACTTCTACTGTAGTCTATTCTTCCAAATAAGCCTCGGTGCGCAGAAAGATGTTCGTGGAATTAATAAGCACCTTACGGACACCTTTTTTTCTCGGGTTGACTGTAAGTTAGGCGAGGAAATTGAGAAAAAATGATTCCGGCTTACGATGAAGATTTATTGTCTTTCCACCGATTTCTGTGAATTATTTTACTTTCTGAGATGCCCTTGAAAAGGAATAGACTATAGGAGCAGAAGTAAATAAGGGAAAAGGCATACTTTTTCACTGTGAAAAATAGTGAGAATGCAAGTAGACTTTCGATTATTTGAATAATATTCATAATACAGTGGCAATTGAAATATTTTTTCAAGCAATTCCGTATGATTTCTAGCTGAGCTAATTTTCGAGAATAGTTAATATTGGATTTCAAAGCTTTTTCACTTTTACGCCAAGCAGTCTCTTTTGCTTGGCGTAAAAGTGAAAAAACGAATGACTGAAACGAAACGGAATGGGCTTTTTGTTTTTCAAAACGAGAGTGTGTTAACCCAGACATTCAACTAAGAAATAGAGCTCTTCTGGAGTGAAATTTGTATACCATTTCCTAGTCTTCATATCCGATAATTGATAATCAGAGCCCGACAATCCATGACCGGACCAGAAATTTGTGTCGCTCCTGCGATAGGAATGTTTCTGCGCCAATCTCGTTATGCGACGTCGGAAGCCTGGTATGATAATTGAAAACTCAATTTTGTATTGTTCTTCCTAATCGACAACCTCAGTTTGGCAATTGATAACTTCAGGTTGGCAATTTGTCTTGGCATTAGATGTTTCTAAAGCCCCTTCTCATCACATATTTACGAGTCTCCGCATCCAATGACGTCTGAATCTGAGAAATAGCTGGTGTTTGACTGAGAATCAGGCCAGTATCACCCGGATCTTGCGTTTTTCTCATCATGTGACGATGCTCAATGGGTGCCATCGTGCATTTCCCTCTGAACCCGTAGACTTGTTGTGCATCCAAGTCGGGGGCCCAGACCTTGATTTTTATTGCCGGCACTGCTGCAGTCGCAACAGGTAGTCCAGGGCTGTGCAGTCGGTGGTAGAAGAGCTACCACCCAGTGTACGAGACCCATTACGATCGCTGCGTCTGGATTTAGACGTCTTTTCTAGTAACACTGAGTGACAGCTGGCAGGTCAACACACTCTACACCACGACTTTCCCTTCATATTCCCAACCAACCTCAAATATAACATTATAGCCTCATGACATTAATTTGGAGATCAATATGACACGCTGGAAATAATAGTTTGGAATCATGTGCAACTTTGATGGACTTCGACTTTTCATTATTAGGCCACAGGTTACCTCAAAAATCATTCAAACATGCCACACCTGAAAGCGAAATGCAGGGCTAATGGCTCCCTCACCTCCACCCACTTGATACAGAGTGACTGCGACTTGTCAAGTCGTAGGACCTTTTTTCTTGTATTGTTGTTTTCACATACAGACCGTAGAAGGCATTGAAATTTTTGAAAGATTCAAAATGCTCTATCTCACCAGGTTTTCTTATGAAGCTTCTTATTTGAACCATGCATCAACATAATAAAGTCAATAAGTTGAGATTAAAAATATTTTCCTAATGAAAAATTCCAATAAATTTCACATTAAGTGTCACATAAATGATGTACAAACGAATTCGAAAAATCAGAACATAGCAGGAACAAGGACTGGAAGTTTCATGATACTCTCCCATAAGCATTCTGTCAAGTCCACACGCTCTTCGAATACGCTCAAATCGTTTCCATAATCCAATATTTCGTTTTCCATTGTTATCTCGTAGTCTTTGAATTTTAATTTTAAATCCTGCATTGATTCTGATTGTGAATAGCCTATGAGGAATATAGCTACAAGATCAGTCGTTGGATCTTCCAGAATACCGCATGGATTACTTTTACTGGGAATATTGGTTATCAACAAACTGTTGTTTGATGTATAAAATTTATGATCATTCCCCAGTGTTTTATCAATGATTATTTCCGTGTTTGGCTCTACGTCATATTCAGATATGATAATAATGTTGTTTGACTTATTGAAATGCAAAGGCAATGGCTCAAGATATGGAATATTATTTTTATATCCTATACTCATATGTACTCTACTCATGACCACAATATCACCAGCGAAGGTGGGATTGTGCAGTGTGACTGCTCCAATGCGGCTTCCACAACCCTCAAGCTTTTTTTCATAGGATATTTCTATAATCGTAGTATTTTTTGCTCCTACCAACAATTTCAGAGCAAGGTCGGAATGAATTTTTAAAACTTCAGTTCTGACATTCATCAAATCGATTATATTCTTGCTTCGAGCACCAATTGAAATTGAAACGTCGTGAAATCTGATACAATTTCTTTGTTCCAAATATGGAGATACTGAGAACACATTCTCATGGAGGCTTCCTATCAAGTGAGTTTTTCGATCTGTATCCGAATGAAGAATATTCAGAGATTTAGCATATTTTCGATGATGGTGACCTCTGGCCAACGTTATTGTCTCGTTTGTAAAAGAATTATGGATTATCATTGAAATTGTGGAAGCAGATATCACATTGGCATAAAAATCACTCACTACTGCTATGTCATCTGTGGTCTTGAGACTTGCTAAGATCTGTTTTCTATGTAAATGGAACTGCACCCCGTCTTTGAATGCCAACTTGACATTCTTCAGTGAGTTTGCTTTAATACGAATTTTCGATTCCGACCCAATCTTTAATATAATCTTTTTAGCTTTTTCACGTGGATATGCTATAATTGAAGAAAACTCGTAAAAATTGAGTTCAAAGGTGAAAATGTGGAGTGCATCACGGTTGTACTGCTGTATATTAATGGCAGTTAAACCAGACTCGCCTTTTTTAATGTGGTATTGATACCTGCCTAAGCTGGCATTATTTAAAACTATCGTATTGGGATATACGTTCATAAAAAGATTATTGGGGCAAGCTGAATCTGGTATGAAAATTTTGTCCCGTCCAGCTAATCTTGAACCGCCCAACGTGTTCAGTTTTTTCAACGAACACCACACTATAACAAAATCAGAGTTTTGCGGTGTACCACGTAATTCATCAAAATTTCTCAATAGAATACGAATTTGAGGTGTAGTATCATTTTCCGCAGAGTAGATTATCCTGCCATTGATGGATAGCGATTTGTTAATCTGAACGTTTGAGATGTCCAGCAGATTTCTACCCTCTCCACCTACCATGAGGCCAGTAGTTCTATTCCCCGACAACAAAAACACATCGTCCATATTTCCACCAACTACAACTTTTCTGCCATTACCGATTTCGAGGATATTCGAAGTGTTGACTAATGCTACTACACGATCGTTTCCCTCTGATAAATGATAATATGAATGGTCAGACTCATTGACCCACCTGTTCTCGATTCCTACCGCACCAGAGCATTCCCGGCTCAAGATTTTGGGAGTGAAGTATGCGATCAGAGATTCCAAAAAATTTCTTTTCTGACAATGATCATAGTCTGATGTTGAACAAAAGTAGGAGTAGTCACTGGGAAGAACGGGCACTGCTCTTGTCGTATGAAATTCAACTTTTGGAAGATTCAAATCCATATAGATATCAAACTGGCATTTCTGATGCCTTGCTATTGGAAGTATGTATCTTTTCAGCGTGTTTTCTTTCAACATCTGATTCAAAACCTTGTCAATCATTTTTGTATTTGCCTGTTTGTCAGACATCAAATTTTCTATTATCCCACTTGGTCCCAAACCAATAAATCCTCGAATTCCTTCTAGAATCTTTTCGGCATTGGTCAATGGAATGAACGCTTCAATTTTTTTCACATGTTCCACAGCTTTGTAGACATCGGCGCCAAGTAAAAGTGCCGCTCCTAGGGTCCATCCAACGGGACCGGTGACAGCCGACACTCCTTCGACCAGGCCAGCAAGTTCGGCCAGCTCGATGGCCGTTTCGGCCAAATCCAGGGACAGATAAGCCGCATCCGTACCCACTGCTACTTTGTTTTCTACGCTTGTATCATTGTTATGCAGATTGCGATACAAATCGTAGCCAACAAATAAGAACGAGGGGCTGCGGGCCAAGAACGGAGCCCCGGCCTTCAGGGCGCCTCCCAGGAGCAACCTACCTTCTCGGGTTAGCTTGGCTCCTTGCTCTATCAGTCTGACAGAACCAGCGTTTGCCAACAGATTAGCGATTATGAATCCACTGTTCACTGCTACTCCTATAAAGTTGCCTTGGATCAAATCTGCAATAAAATTTTTGATCATCAGTCCAGTCATTACACCGTTGCTAATTTTTCCCAATCTTTTGAAATATTTCATTTTATCATCCAAAGTTGATTTCATCGCATGCTGCTCTTGACTTTTTTCCTCTAGTCTTTTGCAGACTGATCTCTTCAAACGGGTGACTTTCAATTCATCACATAAGCCGATCGTAAGCAGATGTTCTTCTGTGTAAATCTGCGCATCAATAGCTTTTGTTTCTTCATTTTCTAGCAATGCGAATGAAACAATGTCCACCATGTCAGCAGTGTTGCGTTTAAGTGAATTTCTGTACAAATCGGCCAATCTGGTTAAATCTTCGTCAACTGCCGATGGTTTTCCGAACATGAAATTACCGAGCACCAATCGTCTATTGATGCCATCATCACTCACAATGTATGCCAATTGAACAGTGCTGGGGCCAGGATTGGCCACATCGGTCATAGACTGCATGTCGTGAAGGCTTCCGTGTGCAAATGAAGCGAAGTCGTCAAGATTTCTTAAAAATTTGGCCTTCGATCGGAGGAAGTCGTTGAGTTCTGAAACTGAATCAGTATCCTGAACAAAGGGCGTCAAAATGGCAGCTTCATGTTTGAGACTGAGTTGTTTTATTGGTTCAATGGTATAATCAGTATTTGGTTTTGTATTGGTGAAAAATTTGTGAATTTCCAATTTCGGAAAATTGGATTTGGTTTGCGCAGGGTCATAAGCGACAAGGACATGCATACAGAGCAGATACTTGGATTCCTTATTTACATAGGGTATTCTGTCGATGCTTTTTTGTATGGCGTCAATTGAATCGGGCGTAAAACTGTTCACTTCATGAAAACTCAACATGACATGTGTATCTTGTACACTTGTAGCAAGGATGAAACTTGTGGTCTCAGGAATTTCATTATGAACATTCCTTGCAATATAAACTTTTTCAGTGACTGATGAAAGAAGTCCCAACATATATCGACTTAAACATCTCGAATTTTTCCCGCAAAGCCCACTTTTTACCAGTTTCTTGGCCAATATTTCATACTTCAATTGAATATCCAAATAATCTGATGCTTCGTTCAATGCTGCTGCCCTGGTTTCACTGCTCCAGTCATTGCTTCTCAGAGCAACCGCGGCATCGCCTAACGATTTCGAAAAAACGTAATAAGGAGGAACACTTATCTTAAGTTCGTTCTGTAGAACGGTGGCTGTTTTGGCGTTGAAATTCACATAATTCATCAACATGGCCTCAGCAAAAGAGTTCGGTGCTGAAATATGTTTATATTTCGCATGTTCAACCATGACTTCAATAGCACGCTTTTCTATGGCACGCTTATCCATGCCCATAGATGAGTCTACAATATGGAAAATGAAGGGGTAATCGTACACTATGTGCTTCCAATCAGTGCTTAGTTTTTTCTCAATGAATAAGTTAAACTGAGCTGTTGGTCTGTCGGTGGAATATTGTGCTACTTGCATGTGAAAATTTAATTTATCTTGCCATAAGAACATTGCGCCATGCATGAAAGCGCAGTGCGCTTCTGGCAGTGTGGATTTTTCGCTTTTGAAGTTTTGTTTGAACATTTTTATAAGACGATTCGGGAAGTCTTTAGTCGATTGTTTGACGTTTTCACGTTTTTCAGGATGTAAAAGCATGTCTTGTAGAAAATCGTCAATGTATTTGATTGTTCCATCTTCTGCTTCTGGGTTAGAAAATTCCAACAAACGTGAGGAGCTTTTTCTTTGGCCCGTTCTCAGCAGACCAGGTTTGACTTTTATAGACAGATCGTACGAAGCTTGTATGTGAAACCCAATGTTGCTCGTCTGTCCTTCGGCTAATACGTTCTCCGTGATTTCCGAACTCCTTTTGAATTTGATATCGTAGTGATGCGATTCGAACTGATAAGATTTAGCACTTCGACCTAATTTAGCTAAAATGTCTGTGAAATCGTCGTCCGACCAGTCGTGAATTTTTTCCGTATTTTTATTCCTATTGAACGTGAAACTCTTCATCATCACTCTGCCTTTCGAATTTTCTATGGGTGTTGATACTATAAACATTTTTAGCTTAGTGTTGCCTTCGAATCGCCAGAATATTTTATCGATATTCAAATCGGCTTTTATCTTTTTGCTATTTTGAACCGAGAAAGCTTGACTCAAGAAAAAATATAGAAAATAGGTTATGGGATCGAATCTACCTTTCGACCAATCGTAGACGTGCATTCTCTGTCGTACTGCTGCCGATAGCAATATACCGAAATTGTGCAAAGGCGATTCGTCCAACATTTCTGTTATGGACGGTTTGAAAAATCCGGTCGTAAAATCGTATCCATCGGCTAACGATTCTAAATGCTTTTCTAAAGCAGACATTGTGAATAGAAAAATATTTGTCAAAATGACAGACTCGGCGTTTTTAGATGCGGCCGTCCGCTGGAGACATGTTGAAAAACACAAGCTGATCAAATATACTCATTTCGTGCTACATGATACGAAAATATTATTCAGTGCTGTGAGATTTTGCATTGTATTAATGATCACTGCTTAACCGTGGATTACAAAAGTTTAAAAAGAATCAAAAGTCTCCTACGCGATAGTGATGTGCCTCGGAGAAATTTTCACATCCGGATATCCGTGTTTTTTCACCTTCGGATATCCGGATATTTGTGACGTTGTTTGCATAGAGGTAAAAAGAAGTCACATAGTACTGATACACTGGGTCAACTACAATACCATACACACACTATACACATACTATACACAATAATATTCAATAGGTGCAATAAATTTGTCTTATATTAACGTTAATCGTGATTATTATAAAAATATGTTACTTTTTTAAACTGCAATATCTCAGGAAGTAATGCACGAAAAGTATAGCTTTTTCAGATTCTTCTCTTCTCGTTTTTAGTGAAAAGCGAAAAAGCTTTTCGGTAGATAGATTCAAAAAATTGACACGCTTTTGCTACGTCTCTCTTGAATTTCCGAAGATCCAGACACATATTGAAGTTGGAATCCGGATCTTGTATTTTTTCGGTCTGGGTTTTACTCTGGAATCATTGGATCTGACAGCTCCGGTAAAATCTGACTTCTAAGGACTTGACGACTTTTCAGGAAAAGTTACTTTTAAACCACATTTTGGACTTCAATTGTCCAATGTGCTTAGAATTTCAAAGTAAACAGAACTTTGTATAATCTTTTTTATACTTCTTAATCGTAGACGGACTGCATTAATCACTGTTAAAGTCGTTTACACAACGCTTTTACAGTAGGATTCTCACCTTGTCTAAGATTGGTTTAGTATGCCAGATATGATGTAACGTATATAGCAGGAGTTTTTTAGCATGGTGCTAATGACTGAAAAGGAGAATGTTTGAAAAAAGTTCGAGGAGAAGGTCAAGAATATCACAAAATTGTGCTGAAAAATCAAAAATCGCCGTTTTCAGAAATATATATAGTCTGTTCTTCTTGAAATGCTTGTAAATAATGAAAGTGGAAAGCAAGTAGTATTTCATATTTTCACGCTTTGCTGATAAACAGTATATCATATTGGACTGGAAATTTGCGAGTATAATGACCTAACCATTAGGGATTTTTAGAGCAAAAAAAATTGCAGTAAGAGCTCCATGTAAACGATTTGAACGACAATACTGATTTGTGTCACTTTTCTATTTGGAAGCATTTTATAAAAAACAGACTATAGTTCCACATACAATGAAAGGATGTGGAAATTTATCGGAACAGAATGCGAATTAGCGATCGGTCAACTAATCAAGTGCATAATGTAAGAATGAACTAATTTAATTAGAATTAGATGAGAGTCTTATTCTTTTTAAAAGTACCAATATCAAGCATAATTTCTCGAGTCAATACAATAAAAGCATGTTATCAGAATTGACAAACTCGCACATTAGTTTGACACCAACAAAGTATTATTTGTCAACAAATATTTTTTCATCAGCACGAATGCTAATGGGACGCCTGCTAAAAAACCTTCAGTGAATAGTATATGAACAGTATATACACATATAATTCGAACCTTTTGTTGCCTTGTTGTTGAAACTTTGTGTAATAATGTAGCAACTTCTCTGTAACCTTTATTTTTTTTAAACAGTGAAAATATCCGGATATATCCAGGTATCCGGATATCCGACGCACATCACTACTAGGTAAGTCTTCAATCTTCTCTCGCTTTCTGCAAAGCTGGAGTATAATAACATCAATAATAGTTTATTCTAAGCTTTAAAATGTGAAGAAAATGTCCTGAAAAAGGAAGAAAAAATGTAAATAACACAAAATACAAATTGTCAATTAAATTCAAAAAAATTGTACGCCCCTATAATCAAGGTTAACTTCTTTTAAATACCTTTTTGAAGCTGCGACCGAGGTTGCAGTCTTAACTTTTTCTGGAAGATAATGTCATATTCTGGCGCCCCGAATTGCGAATGAATTTTTTTCAGCAATCAAGATTGTACTTAGGAACGTACATAAAATAAATTCTGTAGACAAGATCAAGTACTAGATGGAGGTGGAATGCAAAAAATTCATAGTAGTACCTAGGGGTCCTTCAGGGCGCCAGCCACGCATTTTCTAAAAACTGGATGTTTACTTTTCAGCTTGCGTGCCTTGTTTCTTAATGCATATCAAACTGGTTCTTGTATATAAAACTCACATAGACAAACTGATAAAGTATAGCCTCTACCTCTTGCGTGTTCTAAAAATAAATTTCTCGGAGAACTTGATGTTTACTTTCCAGCTTGACGTTTTGTACTGTGTAGTTTGTTTTTTATCTGTAAACTGGTTCTTGTATATAAATCTCATGTAGACAAATCAATGAAACTCACTTCTTCCCTTTCCAAACTCTCTCAATATGCATCTGGTTATTTGAAGCAAAGTAATGATGCAGCTTTTTCCATCATACTGAAAAACTGGTTCATATTTTCAAACTTGATGCATTTTGGAAGGGAATGGTACACAAATAACAATTTTGCTTGGATCAGAAACTCACAGTAATGAATGTAAATTATGATTCACAAGTGTTGCTAATTTTTCATGACAAAATATCAACATACTGATTATTTTAGGGTGTACAAGTCTCGTCAACAAAGATTTTTTCATTTATGCTCCTCTTTTTTTCAAAATGCAGTTGTGTCTCGGCTCTGATATTTATTTGTTGATATCAGCTCACAAAAACTATGTCAACTTTGGCTTTAGGAGATGCTTTATCGAGAACAATCAAGTCATATCCACAAAAAAATGGTATGAATTTGATCATCCCGCAATATAAAAAGCTTGTGCAAGTCTCGGAGGATTTATTTTCTAAAGCCAAAAGTGGAAGGCAGACGGAGTATGATTTGGGTTATAATTTGACTGTGCCAATGAAACAAAACGCCAATACAGCGCCGCCTCATAATATTTTAGTTTTTGACAATACATATACTAAAAAGTCATTTAAGATTGCTTTTGAGCAATTTGAGGCTTGGACTTCAGTTGCAAAACGAATTGATTACGTCATGGATGCCATTTGGAAAGTGTACGGAATTGGAAATCAAAGCCGAGGCAATGAAACTATGGATAAAAAGACACACTTGAAGAAATTGATCAGAATTCAGCAGCTATTTCTGACGTGTTTAGCACTAGTTGCCAGACGAAGAGTCAGTGATATCTATCCATGCTTTGGCTGCTTTAATAACCATGGATTTGTGCAGCCATATCATACATGTTTCAATGTTTTTGAGGAGCACAATTTACTAGACAAACTGAGTGATGTCTTCTCTTCATTGAGCAAAGATTCTCTAGAAGTGAAACAAGCTTTCAAGAAAATGTGTACAAAGAAGTATGCTGATTGTGAAGATTACAGTGATGACTTTGCCAAGGTTTTGGATGAAATTTTCCTCCGTACAAGTATCAGCCAAAAATGCATAAGTGACATTGTTTTTCAATGTGTCAAAGAACCAAAATGTGAAACAGCAAAGATGATGGATGATATTGTTTCTAATATTGTATGTGTTGATATTGTCTAAATATCCTAATAAAGATGAGAATGACACAACATTGATTTTATTTATCAATCAAAACAACATACAAATGACATTTATCAAACTGTGTAATGCATATAAGCTTGACGAGTATGATCAATCATCAATAGAGAATCAAACTCTGCATATACAATACATTCAATTCCACCAGCAGGTAAATTTCTACCAAATAACATTTCTAGAGTTGTTGTTCCTTCATACACCAATTCTGTGGATGAATCTGAACCATCACTTCGTAGCTCAAAAACAAAGAAGCTAGACCCATTTCTGAAACGATTCATACTAATCATGTTTCCTTTGTCATCCCCGGCAATGTTCAGGCCTTCAAACATCTGTGTGTAGGCTTTCACGAAGCTATTTTGTTCAAAATCCAATTTGTACGGAACAGATGGAACTACTGTAGTACCACAAGTAATTTTGATTTCTGATAAACCAAAATCTTGAAAACTGAATGGATTAGTTTTGTAAGCACCCCTTACAGCTTCAGCCAAAACTAGGCGGATAACTAATCGTCTGGGTAAAATACCATTAAATAGGGAGTTTAGAGGCGTTGAGCGTCTATTCTCTGTAATTAACAAGCTCGTTATTTGGTTTCTTCTAATGGGATACTTTACGCTTGTTTTCTGAAGCATTGATTCAATTGCCATGATGATGCTTTCAGATACTTCTACTTTACGCACAAAGAGAGACATCTGCTTAACTTGTATTTGATATTTAGGAGTGGTAATTTCATTTCCATTGTCGATAATGCAAAATGTATCACTGTTGCGGTGAAGCTCAACATGCAATTCACATTGATTAATTAAAAACCGATCTTGCATAAACAAGTCAACATGGAGTGGTGCCATAACTTCAACCCATGCACTGTTTTTAAAGATGTGCATTCGTGTTGCCATACCATCCAGGTTGTTTTCAGGATCTTTATCTGCATAGTACATGCTGGCTTGCTGTTGGCTACGCTTTGCATCAGTACTAAAGTTTAGTTCCGTCTCCATCAATGCCCTATATGCATATTTATCTCCACTAAAATTAAAAAAAATCAATGCATAACACAACTACAAAATGAAAAACAAATTTACCTATCAGATAATAATTTTCCATTGAGAAACACTTTGATTTGGCGAAAGAATGTCTTTCCTATCAGATTAATTGGTAAGGCTAAATCTCCATCATATGCATTAGTATCAGCATTTTGGATGACTTTACAGTCGCTGCCATTGGGTTTTGTTATGCGTAACACAAAGTATACATAATTCTTTGATAAATCCAACATGTACAAATCCGGGGACAGTTTGAATTCATATGGTCCTTCATTAGTACATGGATTTTGGAGTTGCACTTCCGACCAGAATGATCTTTTTATAGCCACTTGTGTTGGGGGTACTGTGAACAAGTCAAGCTCACTTTTTGTACTTGGTAGTGAGCCTTCATCTAATAGTTTGCTCATATTCACTTGGTAAAAATATCTCTCAAACCAACCACCTTACGCAAGCTTTTCTTTTTATGAACTGGAGTAAGGGAATGCATCCTCTTCCTTTTATATGTTTTCTGCTTTGGAGTACGCCCTAAGCCACTACCCTTTTGTACAATTTTATCTGCAGCTTGATGTAGTAAGTTACTCGCTGCTTTTCGACCATGTTCTCTCATGCTGTCTGATAAGGGTCTACCATCAGCCAGATCTGCAGCTATTCTCGATCCAGTTGTCAATGCTTGCTTCCCTGCTGACTTTAGTAAGGGCATAGCCATTCTGAACAGACTTTTGAAGAAACTACCTAATCCTGCACCTCTGTGATAGGCGGCATAAGCAAAAAGCTTCACAGATCCATCAATGAGCCTTTTTCGTTTTAAAACTTTTTCAATTTTGAAGGTTTTTGTGTTATCAAAGACAACTCTTTGCAATTCTTTTGCATAAAATGAACCCTGTATTTCTTCTCCTTGTAGATCTTTGATTTTATATAATGGCTCAGTAGTACGATTCAATACTTTATATACACAAAAAATTTCTTCTGTCCACTGTGGTAGATAACCTTTATCAAAGTGCTGACAAAATTTAGAAATTCGTACATAGTCATTTATTTGTAGAGTTGGATGTTGTGAGCTCTTTCTTGGGTACAGGCGATTTCTAATTTCTGATTCATTTTCATAAGTGACATTCACAGGCTTTACACCAATTGAACGATGAGTAGAATTGTTATATGCTCTAACCAGTTGTTGAAGTATATCTATCCATTTGAATGTCTTTCTGTCAGTGAAGTATCTCCACATTTTTGATTTTAAGGTACGATTGAACTGTTCCACTATTGAACATTTCACATCCTCATTTTAAGAGCTAAAAAACTGTATCCCCTCTAAGTTTAAGAGCTTTTGAAATTTGTAATTGACAAACTCTTTGCCCTTATCTGTGCAAATACACCAAGGCTTCCTTCTGCTTGATATAATGTCTTTAAAAGCTGTACATACAGATAAGGCACCTTTATTTCTTAGTGTTCTTACCCATGCAAATTTGCTAAAAGCATCAATACAGCATATCATATACTTTTGTCCCTTGTTGTACTTGCTATATGCATATCAACCAAGTCAGCCTCCCATTGAGCATCAATACCACTAACGTAAATTCTATTATGTTTAAACTTTTTATAGGCCTGCTTATGTAATGTGTAAGGATCCTGTTTTTCTAGCCAATTCTTCACATCATTTAGAGTTATACTTCTGTCATACTGCTTTGCATGCTTGTACAGCTTGCAAACACCAACATAAGATCCAGAAGCCCCTATGTTTGTATACAATGTTTTCAGGACCGCTTCTTTAGAATTCTTCATACTTCAACTTTTTCTTTTTCCCAGACTTTTTATCATTAGAAAAACTTAATTGCTTTTTAACATCAACATTATGAAATGAAGAATTGTTGATTGTGTCGTCAGTTTTATAGTGATTAATGAGCTTTAAGCGATTTGGATTTCCAATATAGGCTTTGGGTACATTAAGCTTTACCAAATGTTGCGCAAATTCTTGATAACCTTCTGGAGGTGGAGCTGTAGGTCTGTCTCTTATAAAATCATGTAATAAATCTATGATATTGCTGTTGGGTACTTTAACACCATTTAAAATAACTTCACTTTGCTTGTTTACATCAAAATCAATTTTATTGAGCACTTCTAGAAGCATTTCAGCTTGCTTGACTTTAGCTCTAGGTAAGCCTCTCAACCAATCTCTACCATCATCTGAAGATTGCTGTTCATTTTTTAGCCCTCTCTGATTAGGTGTAGATGATTGTTCTTCATTTTTCATTTGTTTCTGATGTAGGTTATCAATATCTACCGATTGTTGATATATATCATTCAGCTTACCATCTTTTAATTTAACCTCAATCGGCTTTTTACTCTCTTCATCGAGCTTCAAGTATCTGTAGAATAGTTGTCCATGTAGCTTATATTGAAGTTCTGCAGACATATCATTATTCTTCAATATGCATTGAAGCTCCATTTTGAAATCAGACATTTGCTTTCTCAAACCATTACTAGAATTTCGGTCACTTTTCTTGTCAAACATGTCTTGTGGAACAAGAACCATTTTACTAGTGTATTTCATGTTTTGATAACTTTGGGTAAAATTTCAGTAGCTAGTGCTAGCAGAGAGGGTAGAAGTATAGGTAAAAATCCACCGCTTTGTATAATTTGCTGCTTTTTGGCTCTCAAGTTGATCTTTTGCTTTGATGCTAAATGTCTTATAATCTTGCTATATTTGCTTGCTATATTGCTGGCAAAGTTTTTAATAGTGCACTTCTTTGTTTTGTATGATTACTGCAGCAATTTAAGACATGTAGATGGTGAATGTACTTTCGCAGCAACTTTGACATGACATTCTACTAGAAATTCAAAATGAATAATGAGACATTTCAGATAGCAACAGGTATATATATATATACATTTCAAGCTGGGGGTCGTCTATCATAGAGTGCATCCATCAGAACTGATATTTCATTGTTATCATACAGATTCAAACCATTTAACATTACACTCTGCAAAGTTTACGGCCTACAACACACATGCGTTTGATGATCTCCAATCAAAGTTGGACAATATTGCATATTTGTAAATTGTCGTTGTCCGGGCCTACACCATATGGCATTTCTAAGAAAGTTTCTTAAATTTACTGCCTCATGTTTGTTATATGAAGTAATAAAACCAGCTCCTGTGAAACTTTTGTAATTTATGTTGATGATTCTTTATATTCTTGTCATCCTTGAGATCAATACTCTCAATTTTTGTATTGAGTACAGTGAGTAACAAGGGTACCATATGTTTGCTAATGTTGAATGTAGGTGCCCTAATACTATCAAAATTATTGCTCATGTCACAGCGGGCATAGAGATTGCCATTGTGGGGTATTTTTGTTGAACATCTTTCAGAATCAGGATCAAATAAACTGCCCATTTTGTTGCAAGCCAATGCTCTCAATAGGAAATTTCGGAAAGATACTTGTGCAGCCAGGGTTATGTTGTAAAAATCTACTCCAGGAGCAGATCCATAGGACCTCATCAAAACGAGATGACTATAAGAAAGATCATCTGCACTTTTGAGGCTCGAGCAGACAGCTAATATCACAGCTGCAAGAAAAGTGAAACACATTGTTTTATAATAAACCATCACCTGAGAAACAACTGTTCACCACCAAAATACAAACACAAAACTGAATATTGTAACAGGAACATTGCTTATATACAATGAATGGTTCACGAAAAACTGGAAATCTCATTTTGTAGTATCGATAAATAGAAAACGTTTCTATCATATACACTGCTTTGATTGATCAACATGAAGTAGAACTTGTCTTCTTGGCTCAACCCCGCAAACAGGTCATCAATATATGCATCTATGCATCTTTTTCTTAGTTCTCCAAAGAGCTTTAAGGTGAAGAACCAAAATCCAGTAATTTTATTTTTCCTTCGTTTAATTTGATGAAATTGATTATATTGTACAGCCTTTAACTTGTAATCTTCTTTCCGACTTTGGCTGAATCTTGACCATAAAACATCAGCATATTGAGCTTGCACGCGCTTAATGATGGGTACTCCTTAAAATTACATATACAACATATTTAATTATAAATAGGTGCACATTATATTACCTCTAATTTTTACCATAAGTCATATTAAAAATAATTCAAATGATGCTGGAGACATTTGAAATAGGACTGCTTGTCTACAAGTACTGATGAGTGAATAAGAGCTGGCAGATTATTCTTTCAAGAGTTTGAGAAAAAAATTTACAGTTTGTTTATTCAGCTCCATTGTTGCTAAATTTAGGCTCTTGAATTGACCATCTTCATCGTAGCATGCACGTATGTCAGCATTTAATGGTACTGATTTTTGACATAGGGGCCAATATTCATGCATTTCATGTAGAGGGCATAATAAGTATTTTTCAATAAAGTGTGCAACATTCTGTCTACTACTGGCATTGACTGAATACATTGCAATTTCATCATCCTTTATTTGCATCAAAATGAATGATTTTTCCTTCTGAATAGAGAAATTGCTTGTTAGAGCGGGTGCCCTGGTGTCATGTAGAATTGACCAAAAGAATCCTCCAAGGAACAGCATAAAACATATACTGGATGCTATTTTTCCATACGTCTTGTTGTCAAATATTCGGATTAAAAGGCATTGCAGAGGCAGACGTGGGGGCATACCATTTAATGCATTATATATGTTGTATCTTGGTTTTGGTCGGGGCGGAGATGATGCGGCGTGAGCAGGATTGGGATTCCGAGGTTGCGTCCTTAATGTACGTGCGTCCCACGCCCACGTTTACCCGATTACCTAATTACTAGTACTTAAACCCCGACAATAATTATCCCAACAATTAAAGAAAGCCTAGTTTCTTTAATTGTCTCCCTTCTATCTCACTAACTAGAAACGAAAGGGCTTTCCTACCTATTTATTACTATACAATAAACGTACGAAAACTTACGTGACAAAATGCAACGGGCGAGGCGAAAATAGAAGTAACAATAATAAATCAACTCCCACGCACGGGCGAGCAAAGACGAAAAGGCGTGGTGGGAGGCGGCTAATGTATACTAGTGGTGGCCGGCGGGGCACACAACTAGTAAAGAAAAATAAAAACACACGTAAAACATACGTTAAAGGATAAGTGAAGAGAGAGACCAGCACACACGTACCGACGTGCGCTACAGTAAGATGGCCACTGGTGGTCCGCGTTGCTCTCTCCACTTGCCACCTGCGGGCCTGTGACGCGTTTTGACAGACAATGAAAAATCGGCGGAAAACGCACTACAACACTCCTCCCCCCTTGCAGTAGATCGCCCTAAGCGATCGTCAGGAAATACCGAAAAGAACATGCAAGGGGAAGGGCTCCACCACTACAGGCCGTCGCCGGGGTTGCCGAAGATTCTTCGGCGTCACACAGCGGGGCCGGCGGAGTTGTTGGGGTAGTTTGAGCCGATTTTTGGGGGCGGCGGAATGTACGGACAAAACGGGGCAAGTGGGGGCGTGTAGCGGGCCACCGGCGGTCAACTTACTGTGTGCTTGCAGCGTCGGCTGCACGTGCGCTGGAAACTAGTACAAAAATATAAAGCAAAACGAGATTAGAAATGAAACAACCGGATCAAAATGAGGTTAAGAAACACAAACAACGAAGAAAAACAATGTTACTGTACAAAAAGCTCTTGTCAATGGCGGCGGCGATAACGGGTATCGGATGCGGAGCGGTGATTTCGTGGAGGATCGCGGCGGTCGCGTTCGTTTCGTCGGTAGCGATCGTTGTGGTAGCCGTGGGGATCGTACGGGTCGTCGTGCCCATCAAAACGGACGTTACGGGAATAACGGGATCGACCGTAGTCAGAGGTATCCCGTCGGCGCGACGATGAAGTTGACGTTTGAGGGTGAAGCGGCGATAGCGGGTTTACGCCTGGTGCCGGCAACTGAGTGGCAATTAACGACGGTTTGTCGGACGGCGTCCCTGTTGGCGGCAACGGTCGCGGTGGCAAAAGATTCCACCGGGCAGAAAAGTCGTGCCGACGCAGCAGGGGCGCGGGGCGATCCGTCTCGCTGTGGTATTGCAAATAAATTCTTCGGATGTCGGCGATTTCGGGCGGCTTTGGAAACGGTGCGTAGCTCGGATAAGCCATCCAGCTGTCGATGAGTCCGACAGCGGTGTTATAGGCTTGGAGCAGGCACGAAGGATTATCCAGGCCGCGGGCTTCGTATAGGAAAAGAGTCAAGTGGGCGGTGTGAACGGCGTCAACGACGCCGAGCTCCTCGGCCCAAAGACCGGCGACCCATTTCAATATCACCGTGGCAACGGCGTGCGAGATCGGGGGTTGCAGTTCTACGTATGTGGGGCGATAGTGGTCGCGGAAATATTGGTACAGCGCCAGCGAAGCGTTCGTGGCGCGTATGTGCACGGGCATGGTGATGTGAATGCGAAGGCACCCGAAAAAGTTGATCAGCACCATTTCGTGCATCGTGCGTGGTGAGAAGAATTCGACAGCCGGGTCAATATGTGGCGGGTAGCCCGGCGTGACAATCGTAACGGCATGCAGCTGATCGGTAGTTCGAAATCGCGTGTAATTCAGCAAGTGTGTGGCCTCGCTAGGTAACCGGGGTTTGATGGCTGGTGCGGAACTTGGTGGCAATGGAGCTCCAAGAACCGGTTTAGTGGCGATGATCATTTGCGGCTGTTTGGACGCAGTAACCGGAGCCGACGTCGGGGCCGTAGGCGGCAGCGACGTGGTGTGGGTTACTGAGGTCGTTATGGCGGTTGACGGAGCCGTAGGCGGCTGCGACGTTACCGTAGGCGTAGTCGAGGGTGTTGCGGGCTCCACGTCCATAGGAGGCGGCAGAAGCGGAGCTTTGAATTCATCTTTCCGCGGATTTTTTAGGGCTTCCAGGCGGCGCTGGATTTCGGCGTCTCGGTGCAATGGGCTAATGTAGTCTGTTAGTTTCGTAGGTGAACGGCGGAAACCGTGGCGATAATGTTCTTCGTAAAAACCCGTCGTGTGCACCTTACGGGTTTGTTCGCTTTGCGTGCGATGCGGCGGTGCGTCATCGTGGCGTTCGTGTTGGCGGCTTTCCCTGCCGGTTGCTGGAGTTCGTTTCGTTTCTTTACGGTGGCGGTCATCACGAGAATGAGACTCGTGGTGTGAACGATGGCTGTCTGGTTTGTGAGCAGGCGGCGGTAACGTTGCCGACGCTGCTGTTTTGGAAGAATCGCGCTTGGGTTTCGGTGTTGACGTGGCATGCGAAGAGCGTTCGGCTTCTTGGCGGGTTCTCTGTTTATCGCGTTGTTCACGGCGTCGAGTGGTGCGCTCGCTGGGCGTTCGGCCGCGCTCAGCACGCGAGGTGCTGGGTGGCGGCGTACGCCGTGTACTCGGTTCATCCGTCGTTTTTGTCTTGTGAGATTTGCGGTACGCCGATTCGTCCTGGAGCTGTTGTTTTCGTTGAATTGAGTGTTCATACCGACCGGGTCTTCGGATAGGATTACCATAGCGATCTAGAGCCGGCACGGACGTGCTGGATGCCTGTGGGGTTTGGACATCCACAGGCGCCGTCGGCGGCGGTAGAATCGCTGGTTGCGGCGGTTGCGATGTGACCGGCGGCGGTAACGGGGCCGGTGGTTGCGCGACGGGTTGGGCCATCGCAGGAGCCATATGAGCTACTTGCGGGGCGGGAGCGATCAACGTCGGTTGCGGCAACAAAATTTGTTGTATTTGTTCTTTCAGCCCTTCGGGGAAATCTTTCCACTGATGTTCGGGAAATAACATACCGGGCGGCGGTGGCGGAAAATGATACGCGGCCAGTGCTGCGGCCAAAGCGTCCCATTGCGTAGCTGAAATAATTTGTTGAGAAAAACGTACGGGAGCACTATACCTGGCTGCGGCAACAGTAGCAATAAGCGGAGGTCCCGGCAAGACGGCCGGTGTCGCCAAGTATCTCCGTGGATCCACAGTGGGTGCCGTGGTGATTGTTGTAGCAGCTGGTTCCATAGAGGCGACGTCCATAGACGTGGATTGATCCACTGTACTTTCTTGGGGTATGTCGGTCAACATTTGATCTGACGTCAACGTCTCGGAATCAAGCGCGGCGGGTTGGACAGGTGTGGACTCGTCCATTGGAGCCGGTGCGATGTTGGAAATTTCATCCACCGTCAATTTCAGAAAATCGTTGATTTGCGTGGCGGTTGCGGTTATATGGGAAGGCGCGGGTACCATAGGAAGGGCCGACACGTCTGTTGACGGCGGCAGCTTCGCTATGTTGAGGTCGAAGATTGGCGTTTCGAGTAGTTCGTCGTCGGCGGGTTCAACTTCAACGTCGATAGGGCGGTCGAGGAGTTCCTCGGCGGTGAGCGTTTGCACCGAAGCCGTAGTCGGCATGGGGTACGCATACACCGGCGCGGGGAACGAAAGACGGTTTTGATAGTCAATGAGCGCAATGAACGATGAATAAAAATGGAAACGGCTGTGTGGGTTGGCCGTATAGTCGTTTTCATCAATTTCAATTTCTTCGACCGACGTTTCCATATGGAAGTCTTCGTTGAACACAATCGGGCGTAACGCGAAGCGATTGCAAATGTACGTGCTTGGGTCGGCAGAAAAACTGGGCTCGCGTTCCGGGATGTGGTTCATCCAATTCATGAGAAGCGAATTGGGGTTGCCGTCGCTGCGGTACCACATGCACTCGTAGAATGCGGCGCGGGTGTCTGGCGTCATCGATTGCGCGTGGCGGAGAAGGACGTCGTTGATGAAGGCGTATTCCGCGGCGGAACATGGTGAAGCTAGGAGCGCGGCTAACGGCATAAAAGACGTTAGCTTTCGGAACCATTCTCCGTCAACCTGTAAAAAGTTAAGGATGGTTGAAGGGTGATAACGATAATGGGTACCGTTATAAGTGCGCTCGCGTAGGGGTTGGTCGGCGGCTACGCGTTCTGTCCAAAGATCGTCAACTTCGTGAGGGAGCAGCGGCAAGTTTGGGTCGTTGTATGGTATACGATCGCGGACGGCCAACTTGTATATCGGTGAAAGCGGAAAGTTGAGCAGCTCGATGATCCGATGGATGAGATTGCTTTTCATAGCCGACGTGACGGCTGCCTGAAGACGTTTGGGATCATCGAACACCGATTGTGGTTTTAGAGCCGGGTCTTCGTCGTCGGAGATGTCTAGTGACTTGTTCCATTCGTCCTTTTGTTTCTTTTTCTTTTTCTTCGGCACTTTTGGAACGGGGAGAAGTTTTGGGTGAGTTGTCCGCGTCAAGGTCTTGACGTCCCGGAAGCCGTTGGGAACCGTTCCTAAACAGAAAGACCGACCGTGGTCGGACGATGTGCAATCGTACATAAAAAATTTATAAGCCGAAAGAACTTCATCTCGCATGATTGCGGGCAAGGCCACTTGCGATGTCGTCGGGTATATCCGGTTGGCGTAGTCGGGAGGTAGGACATCCGACAGCGCGACGTTGTGAAAGGTGGCGATGACGTACTCGGCGAGATGGTCGATTTCGGCGGCATCCAACGAGTCGTGGGGAAACAACGCGGGCGCGTTGTAGACCTCGGGGATGAAGCCGTAACGACCAAATGCCAAGAACAATAGCAGCGGATAATAGGCGTCGAGGGCCGCGTAGGCCAGAACGTCGGATTGTAGGAACGACGTTGTTGGATTGTTGAAAAAGCGTAGAGCGCCGGGAAAGCGTAAAGTGAGCTTTGACACGTCCAGCGCCCACATTGCGGAAACTGTAGCTTTAAGCGTGCGTTTTTCCGGAAAGAAACCGATTCGTCGTGCCAACTCGTACAATGACGGGGATATGTCGATGTTGCGAATGACGCGATACGCGTCGAAGTGGATTGCTTTTACGATGGGGTCTTTGTTCTTCTTTTGTCGGTCGGTTCGAAATTGAGTGCCCAGAAGCGCGTAGATTCCCGCCCAGTCGTCGGCTCCATCGAAAGAGACTACGATGGTGTGGTCGCCGTCGACTAGGGCAAAAAGCGCGGTCCAGTCTTCTGGGGTGGCAGTGAACGTTTCAAAGACGAACATCGTGCCATTCGGAAACGCGAGTTGAACGTAGCGGGGGTAACTAGACGCCGTGGGGTCGGCTGGCATTTGTACGGTGCATTGAAACTGTTTGAAATCGGCGGCCGTGATGGATTCGGTGTCAAAGCCGTCCAGCGTGTAGCCACGGAAGTTTGGTGTGGGTTGGGCGGTCAAAGCCTGCCCCAAACTTCCGGGTGAAAGGAAAATCGGCGGTGGCAAGACATTCGGGGGTCGCGCGTACATGGAAATGTACCACGACTCCAAATCGGCGACGCGAGTTAGGCGTTTGATGTTGTTTTCTAAACAAGAGTGAATGCGATACTCATCAGTGACACATGAGACACCACGTCGAATGAAGGACATGGGGTTTGAAGGATGATGTAAACGTGAACCAGGAGGGAGGCGTTGTGGTGTTGCCAATTCGTTAGAAGGACACATGCTTTGCGGCGGCGTTGGCATGGGCGGCGATGTCACCTTGATGGGCGCACTTGGACAACTGGATCGGGCTACGATAGCGAGATAACGAGAGTTGTGGTATGCGGAAATCAAGGCAGCAGCCGGTTGTGGACTGAGAAGGCCACAACTTGACGATGACGGGATCGCGGCGGCTGACCATGGAACTCTGACCCAAGACTGCAGAGGGGGAGATACCCATGGGGTCCCAAGCAAAAGCATGCAAGTATAAGCAGCAAAGCATAAAATGAGAAAATACCGTTGCAGGCGAAACTTAGGTCGTTCTGGTGGGGCTGCTGTTCGGCCCAGCGGACGTAACGTTCGTTGACGTTTATCGATTCACGATACGGCGGAGGGTCGTCGGCCGTGGAGGATGATGCAGTCGACGGCGTCGTCATTTTGAAAAAATAAAATTTTTGGGAGCGGCTTGAAAATGCGACTATTGCTGATGGAAGCAAAAGATGGAAATGAAATAGTAAAAGAATAAGCCGCTGAAAGGTGAAGAAAGTGTAAAGTAGGAAAATGCAAACACTATCATCACGAAAAGCAACACAAACACCACTATGTTAATGGAGAGTAAAATCAACCTTTCCCAATTAGTCTTATGAGAGTGATAGCGGCCAGGGTCGGGCGGAAGTAAACCGAATGGCCTCGCGCCAAACAGAACCTAACATTAAAGAAGAAACCCCCTCCTATTGCGAAAGTGTGGGAACCGGGGCAGGATGTAAAGTGACATTGTAAAGTCCGCTGAAGGCTAGTAAAAGACGGGCTGAGTGGAAACGTGTTGAAACTGCCGTGCATCCTTGCTCGTTATCGAGGTCGCCATGATCTAAATTAAACAAACATAAAGATTATTTACAACGCGGCGTGATGAGCGCCGTATCACAAAAGAAAAATTTCAAGGCGAACCATTGCCGGCGAGAAGTGTGGGGCGTGCGGGGTCCACCTGCTTCGTTGTCAAATGCATTCTTTGCCGGTCGTGGGACAAACGGTTTTAGACGTGTTATGGAGACGATCTGCGGGCGGCCGGGCGCGTCGAGTGCGTCAATGGTAACAACGTTTTCGGCTGCGCGGGAGGCGTCCGTGATGAGGAAAGGCCCTATGAAGTCGGGTTGAATCTTGTTGGCTTTGCGCGCGTTGGTCAAAAGAACTATGTCGTTGACGGCGAAATCGCGTTTTCGAGCTTTGCGGTCAAAATATTCTTTGCTGGCGGCGGCTGCGGCATCGAGGTTAGCTTTAATTTTTTCGTGCATTTTGAGTTGCCCTTGCATAAGAATATGCTGATAGGCGTCGTAATTCAATGGCAACATGAGTCGGCGGGCGCAATCATAGTCGAAGGTGATACGCGGTTCATATCCTCGTAATAAGCTGAACGGCGAATGTCATGTAGCTGTATGCGGCGTGGCGTTGTAAGCGAACACGGCGTAGGGCAGGTAGCGCTCCCAGCTGTCTGGATCGTCGGCGGTATACTTCTTGAGTTGGGCGATCAATGTTTGATTGAAACGTTCGACCATTCCGTTGCACTGGGGATGGTACGCCGTTGTTTTGACTTTTCTAATTTTGAGAAGTTCACAGATATCTTGCATGAGTTTCGACGTAAAGCATCCACCTTGATCGGAAAGGAGTACAAGTGGACTGCCGTGCGTGAGGACGATGTTGTTGATAAAACATTCCACTATTGTTGAGGCTTTTTGATCTGGTATCGGATGGGCGGACACGAATTTTGTAAAGTAATCCTGAAAAACAATAACGTAGGGACGCTTCTCACCTACTGGCGAAATGTTGACGATGTCGGTTGCCACGATTTCGAATGGGTGTTTGGGTTGGATTGGCAACAATGGCGGAGGCGGTGACGTGCGCGGCGTTGTTAGTTGGCAAATTTTACATGTTTTGATCCAATCCCGAACGTCCTCTTCCATGCGGGGCCACCAAAAGTGAGCTTTAATGGCTGCTAGCGTACGGTTTGTTCCTTGATGATTCAAAATTTTTGCGCCGTGGAATTGGTGAAGAGTTTGGTCGACCATGGAGGCGGGTACGACTAATTGCTTGACATCTTTAATTTGCCGGTATAAAAGTTGATCTTCGAGGAAGAAAATCGGCGGGTGTTTGGCGGCGTTATCAGTTTTGAGGGAGGCGATGATTTTTGTTGTGGTTGGATCCGCGGCTTGCGCTTTCAAAACTTCTTCGTGAGCGGCAATCGTAATGACCTCGGCCGGGGGTGGTTCGTGGTCGGCATCTTTAGGCATTGAATTAGAGAGTGTGGGTGAACTGATGGTCTTTCTCGTCATTGCACGGGTGATGGCGTTGATTTCGGCATCGACCTCCGTGGGTAGTGAAGCCACTGCTGGGCGTATTTCCGGAACCGTTAAGTCGGTTTCCGTAGTTGCACCAGCAGGGTGAAAATTCTCACGGAAAATCGTGGCGGTCAAGTTTTCAGCGTTCTGGATCGGGCATTTGTCGCGGTCATCTTTCCTAGACAGAAAATCGGCACAAGCGTTATCCTTATTTTTAACATATTCCACTTTGTAATCGTAATCTTTTAGGCTGATCGCGAAGCGCTGAAGTCGTGAATTGCGGTGTTTCTCGTCTTTGAGCCATTCGAGTGGCTTGTGATCGGTGCGGACGATAACTTTCTGGCCGTACACATAGTGGCGATACATCCGGAAGCCGTAGACAATGGCGAGGCATTCACGCTCAGTTGTACTGTAGCGGGTTTCGGCATCGGTGAGTACGCGACTATTGTAGGCGATGACCCATTGATCGTTTTCGTTTTCTTGATACAGAATTGCTCCGATAGCGGTCGTGCTGGCGTCGGTTTGAATAACGAATTGAGCTTTGCCATCGTAGACGGGGTAGCGGAGAAATGGCAAAGACGTAAGGGCTGTCTTGATGCCTTTGAATGCGGCGTGGTGTTCATCCGTGGCGAAGTATTGGGCGTCTTTGCGTAAGAGTCCGTACAAAGGACTGGACAAGGTCGCCAAATTCGGGATGAATCGCTTGCACCATTGAACTAGACCTAAAAAACTCTGCATACCTTTTTTAGTCTTCGGAAATTCGTATTCGGCGATCGCTTTGACTTTCTCGGGATCGGCGGCGATTCCGCGGGCGCTAAGAAGATGTCCCAGGAATTTGACTTGCGGCGGCAGGAACTGGCATTTGTCTGGCCGAAGCGTAAGGTTGGCGGCGCGGAGGGCGTCGAAAACGATTTGAAGGTGTTCCAAATGCTCTTCAAACGAGTTCGAGAAAATGATGATATCGTCGATGTAGACGAGGCAGATTTTCCAGATATACGGGCGGAGGATTCGCTCCATTAAGCGTTGAAACTCGGCGGGCGCGTTCTTCAAGCCGAAGGGCAAAACTTTGAATCGAAACAAACCTTCTTGGCAAATGAAGGTTGTTTTATCACGGGAATCGACGTCGAGGGGTACTTGCCAATACCCGGCTTTGAGGTCGAGCGTGGTGAAGAATTTTGCGTGTCCCATTGCGTCCAGGTAGTCGTCAATGCGCGGGATTGGGAATTTGTCGCTCGGCGTAACATCGTTGATGCCGCGGTAGTCAACAACGGGTCTCCATGAGCCGTCTTTTTTCTTTACCAAAAATAGCGGTGAGGCCCAGGGTGAGCGGGATGGTTCGATGGAATCGTTGTCAAGCATTTCTTGAATATGGCGACGGACAATCGGTCTCTGTTCCATCGCGGCGCGGTAATAATGGCGGGATACGGGCTTTGCGGTGCTGGTGTCAATGCTGACGGTCAATTCGCTAGTGATAGTTGGTTTGTCGCCGGGGAGGCTGAAAACATTGCGGTGCTGTCGGAGCATCCTGAGGGCTCTTGCTTTTTGCGCGGTAGAAACGTACGTCTTTTCCGTCATTTTGTTCAGGGCGTATTCCAGCTTTTGTTGTGCGGTGTTGCCGGGGAATGATTTGTCCAATGCGGCCGGTTCGTGGTCGGTTAAGTCGCGGTCGGCGGCAGCGGTTGCTATCTGACAATCGGCGTGGGTTTCGGAATACTCCAGCGTGTGCTTTGCCATCGCAATGAGTTGATTTGGTCGGAGTTTGATACTGTTCGGCGTATTGTTGATGAAAAGGAGCGGGCAATGGCCGTTAGTGATGTTGACCACTGCGGTTTCGACTGGAAGCTCTGCAGCAACGTTATCCGTGGCGAGTGGTTGTACAATCACGTCGGGCACTGTCGCCGATGTTGTGGGGAAAACGCTACTTTTGACCCATTGTTGGCAGTGCGGCGAAATCGAAACGGAAACTTGGGCGACGAGAAAAATCGGTTCGGCGAGCTCAGTAACCTCCAGCCGCCGGGGGGGCGGTTGGTGTGGACTAGGTTGAGCCTGCCGTATCGGTTGTTCAACTTCGATCTCTTCGGGTTGGCTAAAAATATCAGATTTATCATCATAACAACTTACCCGTTCGTCCTCTGGTATTTCTTCTAAAACGTTATCGTTAGCGGCGTTGAGAAACAGTTCCGTTTGCGGGCGGATCGAGGCGATTACCTTGAGCGGCAGTTTAACGTCTTGAATTTCGATGTAGTTGTCTTTGAAATTTAAAATGGCGTGGATATCAGGATGCGCGAGGAAGTCAGTTCCAATGATGAATTGATCGTTTCCGTCGTCGTCAAGGATAACGCATTTGATCATGTGCTCTCCGAACGCGGATTCCATCGTGACAACTACCGGGCCGTGAGCGTTGACTACGGCGCCATCGGCTACTTTGATTTTTCCACAAATCGGGAGTTGAAGTGATTGCTTGTCGAAAGCGCGTTTGACCAATCCTGATGAGAGGACGGAACATTGGGCACCTGTATCGATGAGCGCGTGTGCTTTGAGGGCTCCAATTTTGATTGGGATTTGAAAGGCTCTCGTAGAAGCGTACTTGTGAACAAACGATTTGGAAGATGGCGTGAGATTATCAATTTGACAAACGGACGAGCGGATGTGACAGGGATCTTGAAAAGCGCGGCCCGTTGCGTTCCAACGGACAATGCCGGGGCTAACAATCGGCGCGGCAGAAGCGATTTCTTTGGATGGAACAACCATATTGGCCGCGGACGTTGAATGATTGTTAACCCCTGTTTCGAGCGCAGGTACTGGCGCGGTGTTTGGTGCCGGAAGGGTGGGTAGGGTAATTTGCAATTCTGAAGATTGAGAACTAGCGCGCGATGAATCCGTCGGCGTTGTGACGTATGGAGCCGGTACCGCGTTGTAGTGGATATGTTGTTCCCACGGCGCCGGAAATTGATGGTTCGGGTAAACGGCGTAGGTATTCTGAACAAAATCATTTGGGCGTTGTATAGGGTTACCTTCATAGAAATGGTTTCGCGCACCGCGGGCGTAGTTCGCTCCTCGTTGGGGCGGTCCTCCGCGGCGGGGTCGCCAATCGCGTTGTCCACGGACGTCGTTTGAATTGTTTCGGAAATCTACTTGCCGTGGTTGGGCGGCGTAATTTGGGCGGTTTGGTTCAAGTCGGGTTGATTGTTGAGCGTTTTGCCGTTTGAGCCAGACGCAATCTTCTGTGTTGTGTGTGCGGGATTTGTGAGCGTCGCACCACAGACCTGCAGGTTGCGTCATGCGTGCGCGGTCTCTGCTGGCGGATCGGTCAAAGCGGTTTGCGTACGGCTCTCTGTTTTGAGATGGATGGCGCGGGCTTTGTTGCCTATTGTTGGGTACCGTTTCTTCGGGGCGTTGTCGAGATTTTCGTTCTTCATAGTCGCGGTCGTATCGTTGAATCAATTGTTCCAAAAGCATCTCCGTGCCCGGTGGTTGCGGCGGCGGCGGCTCAATTGCTTGTGGTTGGAAAGAGACGAATTTAGTGGGTTGCATCGCCGGGTTTTGCATCCTGCGGTCCATTGAGGGAGAGCGCTCGCGGTAGCGATTTTGAGGACGGTCCATGCTACGGCGGCGTTCAAAACGGCGGTCAAACGGTTGCGGCGACTTCGGTGGGGGTGCATCTTGATCAGCTTGATTTACCAGAATGGGTCGTTCCGCGGTTCCGATTTCGGCTTTAGTTGCATTGAGGACACTACGGGCTTTGGCTACGGCATCGGCCAGTTGTTGAACATTTGTAAAACCCTTTGCTTGTTCGCCAATTGTGAGTTGATAGAAAACAGGCATTTTGGTCAAAAAGGTATCAATTACTTGCTTGTGCCGGAAAGTTTGATCTTCATGCTGATACAATAGTTGTACATAAGTCATTACCTTACTTAGAAACGCGGCAGGTTCTTCTCCGGCTTCTGGCGTGATTGACGCAAGTTCGCGTTTAAGAGTCATCGGATTGCAATCGGGCGCCAACTGGAACATGAGCAAATGTTTGGCGTCTTCGTACCGCGTCATATCTTGGATCATGTCGCTCGGCGTATCGCGGGTAAGTCGGCGAAGGGCACTCATCTTTACGTGGTTGGAGGCGTCGTAGCCGAACTCATTTTCCAGTCGTATGAAGAAGCGTAACAGGCGTTTATTTGTTGCGGTGCCGTCGATTATCAGCGGGTGCATATTGTCGACGATTGTTTTGATGCGGCTATCTTCCTCACGATGAGACGTGCGCGGCATGTCGTACCGAGGGTGCGGGTGTTCATAATAATCCTCGGGTGGATAATCTGAAAAGCCAAATTGGTTTGCCGCGGGCGGTGGGCGTCTTTGAAGCGCGGAACGGTGTAAATCTTCGTCTGCGCGCGTAGTACGGGCGAATTCGTTATTATACAAAGTATCCGTCGATGGTGCTTTGGGTTTGACTTGATTTGGTAGCCTGCCAAAGACTGGAGCCGGTTCAGTTTCACGGAGAGTTTCGTTGGGGATATAAATATCTCTTGTTTCCTCGCCGTGAAACCGTGAGGACACTGGCGGCGGTCTTGGTGTAGGCGGATTACGCGCGTGCGTCGCGGCGGCGGTTGTGGAAATCAATTGTTGCATTTGCTCGGCGAGCGCGGCGAAACGCGCGTTAGTGGCTCTTGTTTGTTGTTGAATTTCGCGTTGAACGCGTAATTGCTGGGCTTGGAATTGATCGGAGACGGCGCCGATAATTTGATCGATGGTTTGTACCGTGGGGACATTGTTGGTTATACGCGCGGCGGCAGTGTTGAGTTGTTCCAGCGCGTCCCGTGCTTCAATTCGAAAATTTTGGACTTCGTTGGCGTTTGCGATGGCGAGACTGCTGCGGTGATCGTTTACTGAAGCACGGTGGCGGCTGGGGCTTGCGGTGGTTCAATATTGACAAAGGATTCGGAAGAGTCGGTTCTGGCGACAATTTGGTCATCATTACTTCGAGCCGGCGCGGTCGGCGGCGGCATTTGCGGCGCATTGAGGCGATTTTTGGCGGCGGCATGAAGGTTTCGGTTTACAAGCCGCGGAGTTTGGGAAGTATTCGTCGCCGCAGTTGCGGGAATGAGCGGTGCTTGCGGCTGTGCCGTCCCGTCCAGCGCGGGGGTGCTGAAATTAGACAAGGGCGGATTATGGGGCGGGAGGCTTACCGTGGGTACCGCTGTCGATTGCGTAATATTTGACGGTCGCGGCAACATCATCTGGTCAAAACTTAAAGCGCGGCGTGCGGCTGTGGCGGCGTTCGGAGAACTGGAGCGCGACGGAAATCGAGTGAAGTCCGGCGGTGTGTGGTTTACCATTGGCATCTTTTTTCTCAAGGTATAATAACCTCGTTTGTACCCTTTGGCGCAGCTATGGCGGGGTCGAATTTTGAAGTCTTTGGAATTTTCGGATGCAACGCAACAGCGGGGAGCGGCAACGTACAATCCAAACGGTCACCAGTGTTGTATCTTGGTTTTGGTCGGGGCGGAGATGATGCGGCGTGAGCAGGATTGGGATTCCGAGGTTGCGTCCTTAATGTACATGCGTCCCACGCCCACGTTTACCCGATTACCTAATTACTAGTACTTAAACCCCGACAATAATTATCCCAACAATTAAAGAAAGCCTAGTTTCTTTAATTGTCTCCCTTCTATCTCACTAACTAGAAACGAAAGGGCTTTCCTACCTATTTATTACTATACAATAAACGTACGAAAACTTACGTGACAAAATGCGACGGGCGAGGCGAAAATAGAAGTAACAATAATAAATCAACTCCCACGCACGGGCGAGCAAAGACGAAAAGGCGTGGTGGGAGGCGGCTAATGTATACTAGTGGTGGCCGGCGGGGCACACAACTAGTAAAGAAAAATAAAAACACACGTAAAACATACGTTAAAGGATAAGTGAAGAGAGAGACCAGCGCACTCGTACCGACGTGCGCTACAGTAAGATGGCCACTGGTGGTCCGCGTTGCTCTCTCCACTTGCCACCTGCGGGCCTGTGACGCGTTTTGACAGACAATGAAAAATCGGCGGAAAACGCACTACAACATATACCCTTTCGGTTGTTGTATCAAACTCCATTTCCTCAACAGTGCGTGAGTTATCCATAATAGAAGCAACTTATCAGTAGATGTTTATAAAAGAAAATGATCCAAGCTGACAAGTCGATGGCCTATATATCTTTCATCGTGGTACATATATAATCATACCCACATCAGTTGGGAAGATATTTGTCCTGAGTTTAAATTTATCTGGTGTGTCTTGAGTCAAATCAATAATCAAATAGCCGTAAGATGACCCAGTTGCATCTTCAAAGGCTTCTATAAAGTGTTTAGAACCTGGAAAAATTTGCCTTCCCAATGTCTGTATCTGTAGTCTATCTGCTGGATTCTTCATTAGCACCAAATATTGAGCATTTATTCTACTTGTCCTCATTCCTTCAAAAAAAGCATTTTGGACAATGTGTATAACTGATAAATTCCAGTGATGAGAGCCTCTTGTAAACAACTCATTGAGCCTCTTGTCAGTTTTCATTTCCTGCATCATGTCATCTAGAACTAATAATTGAGGCTGTTGTTTGAAGCTTTTCAGAACCTCGATAGATGGTAATCCTTCGAGGAAAGAAACATTGCTACATTTGTTTTGCAAATCAGTCTAAGTATTCTGCCATTCACTATAACACCATATGATCCTCATTGGTACTGGTTCAATCATTTGTTTGGCGAACAAGATTAGTTTTTTCACAAACTCAGTTTTTCCCAATTTGGCAGGAGCTGAGACAATAAAATTGAAAGGGTGCTTCCAAGCAAAGTCGAAAGTAGCCATTTTATCAAGCATATAAAACAAATGAATAAGCAAATTAACACATCAATATTTATACTTTCCATCAATAAGGTACAGTTGTAAAATCTTCCAAAATAACACGTTTATCATATACAACACTAAATTTTTTTTGTACAGGTCAAGTTACAACAGTATGGTAATGTTTTCAATCAATTCTTTCAGTTACAACATTAATTTCTTCTGTATCATTAGATATAATGAACAATTTTACCATTTGTTTTAAACTTTCAAAGTTTACTTGTTTCGCTACTTTGTGGTTTAATGTAATACCATGAACTTTTGTTATGTAATGCAGTTTCTGGTCCTTTGTACTATATACACAGTAGGAGTAGTTCTTTGGACCACCACTGATAAATTCCGTAATGTAAGATCCCTGACTGTAATCCTTTAACTCATCCATCATTTCACCCAAAGACCATCCGATTGGTACTTTATATTCATTGGTATCGCTAATGTTTGATAAATAAATGACACTATCTGTGTCAAAATATAAAACACGTCGCTCCAACTTTTGGATATAAGAGTAAAGTGTTAGCCGGGCTTGAGTTGTCGTATAAGCTGCTATCACAGGGTTGATGTATGGCAATGTTAAGACAAATTCTTCTTTCTCTGTGTAGCTGACAGCAATGAGAGTTTCACTAATGATTGTTACACTCTGAATAATTGCTGATGGATCAAATATAAGGTCGAAATATTGCTGTGGATTCGTAAAATAAACTGTCTTTGTCAAATTATTTCGTTGACCAAACTGAAATTGGTATGACAGATTATAAAAACCGTGTTTACAGTTTTAATAATTCTTACTTTGCCCCAAAACAAATTTAGCATTAGCTTTGCCAAAGCCCGTTTGCCTGGATTTTTTTCAATTTCTGTTCTGTCCAGCATTATTCCTTCACATTCCTCTATATCGCTCAAGTATGCCTGCCTAGAGGCATCATTGTTACAATGCGCCGGTCAGCCTTCCACTTCCTACAAATCACAATAATATAAATAAAATATGACTTAATGTTTGTTTTACCATCTTCATTTTCATGAAAGTGTTCACATAGCTGGTGAATAAACCACCATCTAGATTGGAAATTTGATCATATCTATCCACAGCTTCATAATGCCAAACTTCAAAGACTTTCAAAACCTGAAATTGGTTCTTGGTTAAACAGAGATCACAGCAGCTTATCAAATATTACCTTGTCGCCTTTATCTAGAGCTTTGTAAAGTTCCATTGTTACCCAGGTTCCCAGCAAGGCTCGATCCTCTTCATTGGAATGTGTACACTTGGGTAGCTGTAAGTCAGTGCATTGTCGACATAATGGAAATGTTAATTTACCATTTGAACGATAGGGTAAAACGGGGTGATAGAGATCTTGCCGAGGTAAAACGACACACTTGATCAAGCCTTCGTATGGTTTTTCATTGATGTCTTTGAAGTTTTCCGTAATTAGCAATGGATGTCGGATTGGATATACACCATACTTGTTCGTGTATGGGTACAAACTACAGACATCCACGTAATTTATCCTTTCTGTTTCCTTAATCTTGTGGTACAGCTTTATGGCATTTGTACGACCACCGTAGAAAGCTACAAGAGGGAAACTTAAAAAAGAAACACCTGACACAAAAAGATCTTACCATCTCTTGGATTCAAGGGTTCTACTGGTGCTGATTTCTTGAAAAATTCAGCCATCCCAAGATTGTTTGCGAGCAACATGTCAAGCTCACACTCCCAAAGCTCAACGAGCTGATATCCTAGTTGTTTTAGATGTTGTCGATGTGCCATTGTTCTCACGTAGGCATCCCAGGCAGTTGAAACTTGATCTGCTGTGAGATGATTCCTCTGCTTCATGCATTTAGGACAGCCGTGCCAGTAGCATCCATAAAACTCGTAAATTGTACCTCCATCGATTCCATCTACCTTGTAAGAACTGACCCAGACTTCCTTACCATTCAAAGCATGCTGGATACGCAGGTTGTTTTTCACATTCAACCACTGAAGCCACATAATGGCCTTTACAGATTGATTGTCTTTGCCCCAGTATCCATTATGTGGTACTAAACCTATCATATCTTTCTTTAAAAAGAGCTTACGATACACTCTATTGCATGCTCCAGCAATGGTGAGTGATTTTTCGAATGGATCCACAGTTGTTTCACGCATGAATATGTTTCGAAACTTGAGGCAGGCTTTGATAAGCACATCTACATCATTTTCACAATATTTGATAAGCTCTTCTTGGAAATTGAACACCTAAAGATAGTGATAATGTCAAGTTATTGTACAATTCTAATTTTATATCAACTAACCTTTTCTGTTTGCTGATAATACCATCCCATAAATTTGTCGTTGCTTTCCCCCTTCTTGGTGTCTGGTGAATAAAAATGCACATCTGGCCATTTCCCAAGGTAATTCCAGTTTTCCTGTCTGTTGAACAAGTGCGGAAAGTAGCCTTTACAGAGTTCATCAATTCTGAATGCTTTTTGTAAAGCGCTGAGTGGCATAGGTAGAAAATTGAATGAATCAATAACTTTGATGCTGTCCACTGTCAGGAAAATGATGTTCAACCCTGAAAAAGCAATGTATTTAGTCATTTATATGATCAATATCTAATCTCACCTTTTGTGACAACTTTCGGAGTAATGTCTTCTTTATGCAAATTTTGTAAAAGGAATTGTGAATCAAAGTCCTTGGCGTTATGAGCTATTGCAGTTGTATTTTTCATGGATGAGTTGAACAGAAATCTACAAAATTTGTCCAAGCAATCCTCTCCTATGAATGTTCGTTTTCTCAGTCCACATCGATGACACACAGTATCAGAAGCCTGATTTTGACATGTGTCACATATTACATGTGGAATACATAAATTTTGCACATGCTCCTGCTCTTCACCAAGCCGAGTCTTCCTTAATACACGCTCTTGAGTGGTCTCAAAATCAAAGAAAACAAAACGTGGTATGATTTCCAGCTTTTCCCATTTTGATTTTGATTTAGCACATGCAGACTGATCATCCAGCAGACTGTCTCCATTGCAGGAGTCTAAGTCTACCAACTGCTCTTCTTCAGTCTGAGAATCATCTTCAACATCAATCCTTTGCATGTAGCATTGGTGACCTATAAGCAAGAGATTAATGAAAAACTTATCCGATAGTAAATTGACATTACATACCTTTTATCAAGAATTCCTGCTTACAAATTCAGCATTTGGTGTAACCACACCTGTGTTTTGATAAACCACTTTTACGCACATGTCTCTTGCATGAAGTGCATTGGTGAATCTTGTCACAAATCGAAACAGTCTTTGTACGCTTTGTTTTGGTCTGGGTAAATGTGGCAGCATACTCTCGTAGATGGTTGTTGTAGCAAAATACACTGTTGAAGTAAGGGTTGCATTCTTCGCAATTTATAATTTCAACCTGTTTGCAAGGTGGACGATGGTAGCATGAAGTGCACTTTTTGATGCATCAATGATTATCTTCTGTGCTGTATGCTATGTTGCAGAGTTCGCACCAGTATGATTGTGAAAAAATCCTGGCATAGAGCTAATGACCATGTACTGCTGGTCATCATAATACAAGTGGATAACCTTTTCAGCATCATTATTCCCTAAATGAATCAAAAGTTGCATTATGACAAAGAAAAAAATTAGAAACCCACCTTCAAAGATGAGGGCGCAATAGTGCTCCTTGCTAAACAGCTTGATTTTGTAGCTAGGCAAAACATTTTGAATCTTTTTGAGCTCCTCGATGCCACATGGGCCATGGTGGTTGGATAAACCAGCTTCATCTATCAGCTCCATAGCTTTTTGTTTTTGCAAGGTATGACGGTCAGAATCTCCTTTATGAATACTGTCATACTGACATGCTGGATCATCTTTGTTGAGTTGGGCTATGGCTGTGATAATGGCTCTCGGGAGGCATAGGTTATCTCAATTGTTTATATGTACAAGGCATCCACTTTTTCCGTGATATAAAAACTTGTCGTGAGTAAAAAATCTCCATTTATTGTGGGAACTGGCACCTCCTAATTTCTTTACTGTCACCAACCTTATTGCTGCTGCCGGATCTTCCAAAGTTATTTGCTGATTTGATTGGATGACGCGCTCAAATAAATCGACCATGATGCTTCCATTGAAATTGATGCGAGGCAGAAAATGTACGAGAATAGGATTGTCAAGGTTAGGATGGTAAAAAGCTGCTTGAACTAAATCATCCTCGTATATATCAGTCGTCATTTGATCAATCGCATGATCAAAAATTATAGGTAGCTGTTGGTATAAATTGTTGCATTGTTCGAGGTTCCTCAGGAAGAACTGTTGCGTCTGCCCACTCATTTGGAATAACTGTACTCTTTGTTCTACACTTTCCACGAGGTAGTAAAAGTGTTGGGGTGGAAATTCAACATCGCCACCCTGCTGTTTCGATTCGCCTTCATCTGATGTGATATATTCATCCACAGTTGTAATTTCCCAGTCTGATGAATTGTCGCTATTGTCAAGTAACATTGAAGTGCCTTCATCAGCACTGGGTAGAGTCCCCTGTCGATCTTCTTTTTCTGCCTCTTCTAATGGTCCCCACGTAATGTCAGCTGGATCGAGAATCCAATCCAAAAACGAATTGTCCACGTTTAAGTCGAATATATAGGAATCACTAATATTCGAATCATTAGAGTCACCCATTTTGAAAATAGACACACGGAAAAAAATGATTCTCTGACAGTGTTTAAGAACTTTTATAGTCCTTTTTGTCTATGCATTAGCTGTCTGCTTGAGCAAATTTACTTAGAGCAGTTTCTTTTTTTATCATTCTATTTATACACTGTCTGGCCAATCTACACGTAGAAAAGTTTGGATTTCACTGAACTAGTTTCTTCATCTCCTAGAAAAATCTCGTCATTGAAAAACAACATTTGTTTACTATTTAGGTACTACTATTCATTATAGCTATGAAAGATTCGTTATTTATCTTATATGTGAAGATGGCATCAAAGTTTCCTTGATGAACTTTAAAGGATCATTTATACTTGCGTTTTTCAGTGGAATGGAATGGAACGGAAAGAAACCGATACAACGTTACTGAAGGAAAGGGAAATTTTCGTTCCATTCGATTCAGTGGGAGGTTACCATCAGTCATTTCCATAAAATTGCAGTTATCCTTTAAGATCGAAAGTGGATTTTCAGGCTGAACACTTCCAACTGTTGGCGATCAGTTCTCTTCCATTCCATCGAAAAAGGCAAGTATAAATGACCCTTAAGTCTGTGTTGAAATGAGGCTTGGGTTGAGATAGAGAAATATATAAATGGATTAGAATCAAAGGTAGACCTAATCAGTCACTCCCTAATTCACTTAATCAGGCCGAAACCTTAGGTAGAATAAGTCTGCAACAGTTTGGCTGGTCTCAAGTTCAACAAAGGATCAACTGCTTTCATTCCAAAGAACTGTAGATGACCAAATGACACTCTGAGCTCAAATAACATGAAATCAGGGACAAACCGAGAAGGCAGGCTGAGGTTTGAGTCCCAAATGTAGACTTCATGCTGGGTGGTACTCCTGAGATCCGGGGTCTAACCTGCATTCCCTCTGCTGTAAGGTTGATAATAAATATCCAGGTGGGGGACATTGTATTTGGACATTGATTCCACAAAAAATATATAAACAATAATATATAATAAATGGCCAGTCTGGCCACCGATTTCCTTACTTATAAAAAAATAAACAAACAGAATGACCAAAAACATAAACAATGGAGTCTTTTATGCATGGTGTCACAAAAGGCATCGACTTTGGCTATTTCTTCACAACCATGAGATAGACTATGTCCATCCCCGACATCTGCCTTGTTTTTAATCTTTTAACCGATCATCGTAAAACAAAGTTTTATCTGGTGTCAGGGGTACAGTGTAATGTAGACTGAGCAACACTAAGATTTGCTATTCTTAGTCGGAAGACAATTGAGTTTTCTGTTTACTAATCTAAAACACAAACTCACGCACAAAAGTTCTGTTGATGCTGGACAAAACAAAACGAGCATTCATGAACTCCAGCAAAACGATTAAAAACGACAATGATATTGAGACAGCCAGAATACTCGTCATCGAAGGAACAGACAATCTAATGAGGGCAAAAGCCCACTACTATTGATATGAATAAGGGGGCAAAGGCCCACAAAAACCACCAGAGCAGGGAAATGTATATCTTGGGCGCACTGAGGGCCCAGCAAACATTCAGATATGACTATCTGAGCCAGGGAAATGTATGTCTTGGGTGCACCGAGGTCCCAGAAAACATTCAGATCTGACTATCTGAACCAAGAAAAATACGAAAACAATTCTTTGAAGACAAAGCGAACGTTCAGGAATGAGAAAAACTCCAAGACTGTCGTCTCTGACCAAAACAGGGTCTTGCATCAGTTTTCAAGACCCACTTGATCCATATTTCGTAAAGGTATTGAACGCCCACAGTGGTCGGCCCGGACCACAGAGCCGGCTTACTGTAGACTCATGAATTTCATGTTATTCCTGCGTCAGCCAAAGCCCGTAATGGAAACTGCAGGGATGCATGGCCCTCTGTCCATAATAAGTGTTTCTGCGATGTCTGGCCACCTTTTCCATTGAAGTATGCATAATTACAATGTGAAAGAAAGTGTAACTTAATCCGACAAAAAGTAAAGTGTGCATATAATTTTCGTGCAGAAAACACGAAAACACCTATTGTACAAAAACTGGTTTTTACTGGACACACTTTTGGTAAAACATGAAAACGAAAATAATTATTTGCTTATTTTACACTGTCATTCGTACCTCGTGACACTGGTAGCACAATGTGATAAATCATTGCTAATACTCCAAAATATTCACGGGAATAAGCCGCTTTTGTTAGACACTGACTGTCAGTTGTGTATCGAATCTGTCGATTAGAGTTACCTGAATAAAAACATTGTTTTTTTTGGCGTGGAGATGGGTAATTTCCAGAAAGTGGACCAGAGACAGATTTCGATCAAGTCATTTTCTGAGACGTTGTGGATCTTCAAAACAGTTTACTAGCGTTTCATGGGTTACTTTGACGCCTTGTCGCTCTCTGGTGCCCTCCATTTTGATCAATTTTGAAATTCCAGACATGGCCAAAGCTTCTCTACATATCCCAACTCGCCCTTTTTTGATTTCTTGAAAGGAGTCTATTTTACTTACGGGATGGCCTTTACTAAGCCTTTACTAAACTGTCGAAATCCGCAAACGCATTCCTCACTACTAAGCTATTTTTTCTAAGTACTTAACCATAGAAAAATAAGCTACTAACTGGCACATTCTCGGACACATATTTTCGCGATTGACTTATAGTATGAAGACAATCTACAATTTGAGAAAAGAGATATCCAAGTATACTGCAGGTTTTTCATCATGAGCGAATTGAGCACGTTATCTCAAATTACAGAAAGATTTTTCTATATTCAAACATCAGACTACCGCAAACATTTATTGATCCATAGAAATTCCGTAGTTCATGGAGTGTTGCCTAGGGATATATTTAAGCTTGAATAAGTGTGCGTAAGGAACCTCATATTTTACTGATCTCAAATTGTATCATTAGACAAGTACTTAAGTTTAGTTGTAAGAACATCAGAGTGAGGCTGTTTACTGTTAGTTAAGTGTTCCGATTCATAAGCGTTTTCTTTGCACACAGCAACCAAATTTCGGGCTGTGCAGTGCAACCAAATTTTTTCTGCCACGTTGCACAGTGCAACTTGAGGCCTGACTGCTCTTTTGATAAGGTAATTGGGTTTTCTGTCCGGAGATGCATTTTTATGCGTTCTAAAATGGATAAAAGTGAAAATTTTCTGGCGCTTCGCCCCGGGTTTCAATTCATTTATAATTTTCTCTAGTGCGCGGTTAGAAAAGGTCATTCTAGTTAGTGCTTAAAGGTTCTAATTATCATCATATTATGGTTAAATGTTTGATCCTGTATTGTTGAAAACCAACATTTTTCTCGATAATTTTCCCAACATTTTTTGCAAAAATTTGAATTTTGACTTTCATGTGATTAAAACATTTTGAGTTTGAGGCAATGCTAGAAATTTTTAACGGTTGAAAGCCGCTTGCCTAGTTTTTGGATTTCAGTTTGTCCCACTGAAAATTCATTAAATTCACCGAAAAATTAAACCTTCTGTCTGGGAAATAAAAGGTGAAAAGATTCATTTTCCAGCGTTGCAGAATATTGAAATCCCGAAAAAATTTTCGGCGCTGCGCGCCAAACTAATTACTCTAGTCTAGTCATATTAACTTTTTCATTTGGTCTCAGCGTTTTTTTTTTTGTGCACGGACATTTGTGCCAATTGGCACAAGAGGCCAAAAAAATTTGTGCCAATGGCACAAAAAATTTTTTTTTACTAGAGACATACTGAAAACTGCGGAAAAGTTTTAGGCCAAAAGTTTGATAAAAAGTTAATGTTTAAGGCATTAATTTTTTTGTGAAAATCGTGCCCAACCTATTTTTCAGCTAACCATGTCAGTGAGAAAAGAAAAAACTGTGCAACAAAATAGTTCAAGAAATCCCAAAAAGAAATGGAATGCTGAGACAATTTAAATAGCTCTAGAATTGTTCAGGAAGTTCAAATTGATTCAATTTTTGACTACGAACGAATATCTATGTTATGTATATTTAACAACCATGTGAAGACTAGAGAAAATAAAGTAGAAAATCGTGTTAATTTTCGATCGAAACATTGTACCATTATCAACGATATTGACTTTTCTATCTGAATCAATCAAACACAAAAATAATTTCAGTTTTAAATCCGAATCTGACTGAATGAAGGGAGAATATTCAGAATTTCTTTTCACTCATCAGTCTTGACAGCCTATAAAGTTTGCTGCAACAATACTAATACACTAATCAAAGAGAAATCGTTCGCGTTCGGGTCAAATATACGAATGGGAACTATTATATTCATTGATTCGGCGCGAAGCGCCGAAAAATTTTTGCATTTTCAGCCCCTAAAACGTCTAAAAATCAAGGAAATTTAATGTTTGACCAGCCAAAAAATTTGTGCCAATTGGCACAAACGCTCAAAATTTTTTGTGCCATTCCAAATTTTTTTGTGCCAAAAACCATGTTTTGGCACAAAAAAAACACTGTTTGGTCTCCAAAACTCAAAAAATTGGGTTTTAAATGCCTAAAACCAAGCGGATCGAATGAAATGTCAAGAAAACAGTTTGCGATGGTTTTTCCGATAAATTTAAGCAAATTTATCGATTTTAGAGTGAGAAACTAAAAATTTATCTGTGCAACCAAAATTTTTCGCCAAGTTGCACATTGCAACCTGGCTTGTGCAAAAAAAAACCGTGCCTGTAAGAGGTCCGACCAGTTTGAGGAGGGTGGATTCAAAATTTGGAGGGAGGTCTGACAGAAAATTCATTAAATTCACTGAAAAATCAAACTTTCTGTCTGGGAATTTAAGGTTGAAAAGATTCATTTTCCAGCGTTCTAGAATATTAGAATTCAGAAAAAATTTGGAGAAAAATTTGAAACCTGGAGAAAAATTTTAGTTGCACAGATTTTTGGTTGCTCGCTCTAAAATCAATAAATTAGCTTATGTTCATCGGAAAAAATATCAGAAGCTAGCTTTCTTGTATTTCATTCGATTCACGTCGATTTTCAACTTTCAAAACCCAATTTTCTGAATTGGAGAGATAATGAAAAAGGTTAATTTGATATGAATTAATTTGTTCGACACACTGTTTTTTTCCAGGAACTTTTTTTCACAAATGTGGGGAGAGGTCAAATTTTTTCCATATGTGGGAAAAATTTTTTGTCATCTCAAAATCCTCGTTTTTTCGCTTGAAAATGCTCATAAACACTATATTTAGGTGTTTTTGAGCTTTTTAGAGCATTCTGATAATCATTCTGATCATATATTTCAAAAATTAGATTTAAATTTTGTGTTCATAAATCGTAATTTCTAGAAATTTATCATTCGAAAAATTTTAAAACTATTAACTTGTTCGTAACCTTTCATAAATTTGGCCGAAAAGCTATGAGTCGGAAGCGTAGAATTTTCCCAAAAATACTTCCATGAAGCTTTTGAATTCAACTTACTTCAAGAGAGGAACAAACGCTTCAAATAGTACAAAGTTGACGTGTTGATCTTTCTCAAAAAATCTATGAAGGAAAAAATGCGGATATCGTCATTAAATATAAAGATATAATATTCAAGATTGCCGATTAAACAAGAAATAATACGTTTGAAATTATGAAAACTATTAAATATTAAATGGTAATGAAAAGTAGACATGCTAAAAGCAGCGTCTGAGCTTGGTAATATTTTTCCAAGATCATTTTTTCAATATGAAAATCCCAAATTTTTTTCCCACATTTGTGGAAAGTGCTCAAAAAATTTTTTCCACATTCCACCCTCTAAATACGGGCCTGTCCCGATCGGAGAAGCAACGTTTTTTCCTCAAATGGGGTCTTTTAAGGGAAAAAATTAGAAATGAAAAAAATTTTTGGTATGGTTCTCATTTTGCAAAAAATTTCAGGGAATTCAAAATCGATAAGATGCGTTTTAGTGGACTTAAAAAAGTCAAAATATCACAATTTTCCGGCGCTTGGCGTCGGTCATGGCTATAATGTAATCACTACTGTCTATAAACCGCGACCGTTAGCACAGGTCCGTATTTAGAAGTGGGGGTTGACGTACCTGTAAGAGGTCCGACCAGTTGTGGTGGGGGTAAACCCGAAATTTTGGGGGAGGGTCGAAAACAAGACGAAAATTTTCTCAAAAAGGCCAAAAAAGAACAAAAAATAGTAAAAAATGTGAATTTTCGTGGGCTTCGCGTCATGAATACATTTTTTCGGACTTTTTAGAAAAACATTACTATTTTTTAAACTATTTGTCGGACTTTTTTTTGTGAAAAAATCATAATTTTTTTCCTTTATAGACCCCTCCCTCTAAAATTTTGGGAATTACTGACCCCCGGCCCCAAAAAAGTCACCCAATCCCCTCCCCCCAGACCTCGAGGCCCCGTATGTCTAGAGGATCTTGGTCGTTTATGCTTTCTCTACTCGGGTTTTCTTGGGCAAAACCAGTTACGAAACCATTTACTTCCATGCAGAGTTCCAGTTTACCCTCTCCCCTCAGGCTAACTGACCATCATACATGTACGGTGGGCCTGGACCCCCTACAGATTTTGATTGACCCTCAGCAGATTCTTGCTGACCCCCAGCAGATTCGACCTCCCAGCATTGATCAAGAAGATAATGAAGGAAAATGAGGTCATAAAAAAGAAAATGGTGCAGTAGTTTAACGATTTTTTTAAACAAAGTATACTTTATTCCAATGGTGTACCATCAAAACTTTCAAAAATGCTGACCAAGCAGAGTTTCACATATTTGACTAATATAGACTTCCAACATCCATGTTGCTTGGATATTGGAAGGCCTTTCTTTTTGTATTTGTTATCAAGGGAGAAAAAAGTTCTATCCCGCCCCATGTCTTGGCCGATCCCAAGTAAACTTCTCATGCTGTGCATGTAGTATATGCTGCCCATGCACCAGGATTGGGTAAATTAGGGGTGGCAGTGGCCGCCGAATTTACCCTACCTTTAAAATTTAACTTAGGCTTAGGGTACAGCAGCTGCGCCCGAAGGGCTCAGCGCTGTTGAGGCACTTCCAAATGAATAATTTGAAGAAAGATGAAGAAGAAAAGGTGGACGAATATGGGGACATCATTGCATAAGTGAGGATAATAATTATGCAAATTTTTTCCCATAACTTCGCTTTGGCGCTTTTCCCATGCATAATTTCACTTGTTCTTTCTTCCCTTCATCATGAAAACCCCCAAAAACCGGCTTCAGAGAAATTTCGGCGTGGCCACCGCCATACCTAAAAATTCCCCAGGATTTTTTTATCGTGAAAAAATTTCCGTACGATCCTACCCATTTTTGTACAATTATGATTTTCTGCATACTTGCTTCGTATGTACATTGTAGATAATATTTATATGATTAGTTCAAAGTACACGTCGTAAAATTACGAACATGGTTGCTCAGCCCAAAATTGATTGATTTACTTACTTTTATCAGGAAAGCGATTAAACGTTAGACCTTCATTCAAATCGCATCAATTCTAATCTTTTGCAACTGGATTTGATTAGTTTAGGAAGAAAATAATGAAAACGTCCGCCAGGGCTATCGACAAATTTTTATTTCAAGGCTTCTAAAATGTCGGAATGCATTTTCAGCTTATTCTTGTGTGTGCAGCCACAGGTAATCTATCGTAATCACTGTTTCTTAGCATAGATAATCATAATAATGGATCAAAAGAGTGTTTTCAGACGAATAAAACCACGAGAATGAAGGTTGCCAAAAATTCAGCGGCAGACAGTAGTATGAAAATTAGACGCGCACCTGATAGCTTCGATTTCTCAAGCAGAAAAAACATCTGTCATTTTTCTGCGTTAATGATGTTTGAATTATATTCCAAGTGAGAAGTTTATGTACACAAAACACAAACGCTGCAACAAAATTTTCAAAAAATAATCGAAAAAAATCTTTATTTTTTTATTATGTCGAGAAACAATACAAGATCAATTATTCATCCATAATGTGTTGATGTTTAAAAGCTATAAGCAGCACACAGAACGACATTTTTCAACCATGACATAGAAATAACATACAGAATTACAAATCATCTAAAATCCCGTGCGAAGCGTCGGAAGATTTTCACGATTTTTCGTTTTAAAACGCATAAAAATTAATTTCTGGACAGAAATCTTATAACTTAATCAAAGGGTGGTCAGACTTTAGGTTGCGCTGTGCTTCAAAAAATCCGTACCGTACGGAAAACTTGGTGAAAGTTTTCCGTACCAGCCCAGGAAAAATCCGTCTGATACGGAAAAAACCCTGCCATGCGCAGGTATGCATATGATGGTTAGACCGCCATGATTACAATGAACGATAACATCTTCTATGATGCATTAGCTCGATAGATCAAAATTATATAGCTTCTATCAATTAATTCGCATTAATATAATGTATATAGAGATAACAACGTCGTTAAATCATATTTTTGATGCAGTGTTTTTCTGATACAGTTTCATTCTGCATAGTGCAGAAAAGCCAAAAAAATTTATCCTAATACAATAATAGTGAATATAGGAAAAACCACATTAAATGTGTAATTCAACGTTAAATTTGAACGAATTTATAGTTTTTTGACTAGACACTTTGAGGTCTTAGAATAAGAAAAATAATTGATTTTAAAAGTTCAGAATCAATGACTGACACATTATAAAACAATATATGTGATCAAACACACGACTCAAAAAATTCTGCATCAGTGCGGAAATCACAAAAAAAATTCTGCACGAAGCCCAAAATGTTTGCACTGTGGAGAAAAATCACTGTTATGATGAAGTATATTTGTCTCGAACTGAGCTGGAAAGACTATTGTAAAAGAATCATTTTTCTAATGTGCTTAAATATCAAAATCCCTAAATTTTTCTGAAGAATAACTTGAAGTATATAAATCCTCATCTCTGATTGTAGTATTGTAAAAATTTTTTATTGTTTCCTTATTTGGAGGAATTACCGACTCAGGACATATCAGAATGCTTGAATAAGCCAATAAATGCATAAATAAAGCATTCGTAGGCTTCAAATTTTACTATACTATTATGGTAGTTATAACTCATCATACTTTCCATCTGAAATTGAACCAATACCTCGTTCATAAAAACGAACTCGTCAAATATGCAAAAAACGTATTAGTACCTTGGAAACTCCAAAACTTTTGCACTCACAGTCAGAAAGCCTAGAACACCCAAACCTGCCTGGAATTGGATTCTCATTTTTTATCCGTCGCCCAATATTTGTATGTATTTTTATTGTTTTTAGTACGAGGTGTTTAGCGAAATGGCCAAAGTGGGCAAACAATTTTTAGCCTATAGCTAAAATTTGTGCTTAAACTGCGAAAAAGATTTCAAATTTTTTAAACCAATTGTCCAAAACGTCTGAAAAAATTTATTCAAACCAAACCAATTTTAGTTAAAATAGGTCATTTGATCAAAAAAAAAACACTGACTATTTTCTTATAAAGCATTTTTCAGGTAAAAATTTAATGTGCGCTCTAAAACTATTACTCGAATGGCTCAAGGAACGTGGCTTCAACGACCATGGTCTCGAGATTCGCCAGCAGTCAGGTTATTTGAATTTTCTGCTCATACGGCCCCACTTATTTGTCAACTGCATCAAAATTTTCACGGAACGGAAGATGATAATCTTCAGCTTCTAGTACCTCCGTAAAGTGGTAACGTCGCGCAGTAAAGTTCTAGAATTGCATCACAGCTTTGAACAACATATTCTATTCCCATTTCCCAATACTATCCCAATATGATATTGTATTTTCAAATTAGTATTCTATGCTAAAAAATCACTCAAGTTATGTAGAGTGCCTAATTTTTCTAAACAGTGTTATCCAAAAAGTCAGCCGACAAAGTTTCTGTGCGTTCCTTGATTTTTTCATTACTGATGAAAAATTTTCGATATTTTTGAAGAATTGAGATAAGCATGTTACCCATTCTTTTATTATTTTCCGTCTTTTAGCGTGAATAAATATTACTCTCCAGAATAATGAATCAGCTTTTTGAAAGGCAGATTTATGAAGATCGGAGATGTCATATTTCCTTGAGGAATTGTATTTTTTTTGCAAACTTTTCCTCTTGATTTATTTGTATTTAATTATTAGAGGGAAAACCTTAAACGTCTACTGCATGCACATCTTTTTCTTGGTTTATTAGGACCGAAGAAAAGCTTCTATTTATAAAACCCGCTATGCAATTAATAAACAGAAAGAAAACTTGGCTTAAATTTACGACCCATACCCAGTTTTTGATTGATGATTTTGCGTTTTCTCTTTCAATTCATATAAAAAATTTCTAGAAGTGTGACAGTTGCCGTTGTTGATATTTCTTGACCAAATATTTTCTGTCGCAAAGCTTTTGCCGTTTGGATTGATGGATGGAGGAGTGCTACGTTTTTTTCTCATTTTCGCGCTCTTATCGGCACATCAAATCATTTTTTCCAAATAAGGTTACGACATCATTCAAGAAATAATTGCACTTTCTTGTCAAACGATTCAGCTGGAAAAAATGCAAAAGTATATAAATTTTATCTTTAGTCATACAATATGCAACGGAGTTCCTATATTTTTTTTTGGGGGGGGGGAGTACTTTTTCATTGGTAGTCATCGATGACTTGGAATTTCATTACGGAATCATTGAATTGAAAAAATCGATTTTTCAACTTAAAATTCCAGAAAACGGTTAAAAACGCGAAATCAGTGACTTCTTGACTGTTTTTGTCCAAAAATGACAATTTTTTACCAAAAAATTAAGTTTTTTTCCTCAAGGATGAGATTTCTATGGATAGCCCATTTCAGTCATATAGTTGGAAAATCTTGGGGTCGTTATCATATGGCTATGCTAGCGATATGGCTAATGCTAGCCATATGGCCAACGATTTCTTCAGGTGTAATGAGATAATTACCACGTTATGGTAACGGAGGAGGTCTACATCGAAAAAATGTACATTTCAATGTTCTGAAAAAATCATCCTTTTATGTTACCTAAAAATCCGAAAAAATCTTTGTCTCTTCAAAGTAGCAACGCTGTCGCCAGTCAGCAAAAATTTACGCGGGTTTCAGATCTATGGAATGTGTTGATGTTCTGATGTTTTCAATCAGCTGGAACCAGCTGATAAATTGAAGAATAAGCTAGGAACAGACCTATAGCCAGCAATTTTTTTTTCGGGGAAGGCACACATTTTTTCACTTAATTTACTGTAAAATTGGCATTCCTGACTTGACTTTTTCTTGAAGAAAACGAAAACCAAAAAAACCTTTGTTTTTTTTAACACCTGACACATTTGGGTGGGCATGGCTCCCCAACCCCCCTGCCTACAGGCCTGGCTAGGAATGTACATTTCTTAATAAGTTCGAATGGACGACAATCGGAATTTAACTAACAAAAATAAAATTGAAATTTAGACGGCCAAGATTTGAGGTACTTCTGCAGTTTAGGTGGTACCGAAAAAAAGTTTGTTTTTTTCGTGTCATATGCGGATCACGAATATGTTATTCTTTTCACCCAAATCGTGAAACTACTCGAGATAATCGCGATTTTGTAATTTTCGTTTTTTCATCAATTTTTTGTTTTTACATTTCAGAACCTTGATACTATTTCAACTAACAACTTCGTTTGGAAGAGCCTCAGCTGCGCCCTTAGGACGCAGCTGCTGTACCCTAAGCCTGAGCCTAAGGAAAATTTTAAAGGAAAAATAAATGTCTACTCACCAGTCACAGAAATCCATGCTCAAAATTAACAAACTCATATACAGTAATTAGGCTGAAAGCCGGGAACCCACTTATAAAATTTAGCCGAAAAGAATAACATATTCGTGATCAGCAGCATCGAATTACCCTAATGACACGAAAAAATAAAAAAAAAAATTTTATGCGAAAATTTTTTTTTTCTGTATCACCTAAACTGCAGAAGTGCAGATTTGAAGCGGTGTTCCGATTAAACGAAATAATGAAAACCGTTACTTTCTCCAAAACCGAAGTCGCGGGAATGAAAATTTTTGAGAATATTTTTCGGTCTTATTTAGTGCTTTAGACATTTCATTCTCACGAGTACCTAAAACAGCAACTAGCGTGTAGCATACTGGAACAGCTTTTTGTTTTTTCAATATTCGGCGGTTTTTTTCTCCCTAAGAGTCACTTTTCAACCCATTGCTCAGAATTTTAATTATAGTGCCCGAAAAATGTTTCCAATCTCGTTCTACGGCGGAATATCATGTTTCATCATATAAACTAGTTTTATCAAAGTTGTTATAAATCCAATTTTTATATTAAAATATTCTTTGGCTGTTTTGGACTAATTAATTACAGTTAAATTTAACATAAATGAAAAGTGAATATGGCCCATAAATAGTAGTCTAAGGAAATTCAGCAAATGAATGAGAAATAAACTTTTTCAAACGTAGATCCGATTCAAAAAGAACATAAAAACTGCGAAAGTTCTATGAATTGAATTTTGATTCAACCGCACTGCTAGCATTAATAGCTTCATATAATTATCTGCCAAAACGATGGTTTTTGACCAACTATGGTGAGTTTCCAAGTTTAAATTCTGGAACACAGCAACCTGAGCAATGTTACGCAGACACTTGTGCTCATAGGCGTTCTTTACTCTGAAATTTTCACGAATGTGCTGAACAGTCGAAAATTCACCCATAACTAGCCTCAGGAACTATAACAGATATGGACAAGTTGACAATCTCGCTTGATGAAGTTCGCTGACGTTGAGAAGTTTCTCACAAGAAGGCAATCTACTGTCGCAACATTTTCCATTTGTGATTTCTTGAACTCCATCAAAGCTCAGAACTTTATATTTCATAGGTTATTATAGATGAGCGCTTCTTCATAGATATTGCTGTAGCGCTCACAATCATCTGTCTAATGTTTATCTCAGCATGTTCAAAATTTCCTTGTTGCTACAAATGAGTATATGCGAACTTGCCGTTGTATACTACATTTATGTATAAATATGGCTGTACATTTATGTGTAGATATGAGTGTAAATACGGCCTATAGGTGAAATAATTAACGTGCCTATAGGCTATCGACTGCACTATAACATGCAGATATTTACAATTTACATCTATAGACCTTCGCTCGTAATTAGCAGCTTCGGGTACAAAAAATAGTGAATTATTTTTATCAGCACTTTATTTGCAAGTCTTTGAAATTTTGATCATAAACTCAAACTCTGTAAAACCGAGAAAAAACCTGGAAGACTCCTAGCAAAAACTTTTTTATCTGTTTAGCATTCTAGTTACGATCGAAAATTTCGTCTTTGTAGTCTCTGTATTTTTTTAGATCCATCGCTTTATTTTGCTCTGTGCATATGTACTTTAAGACAGTATTTCATCTGTTTTCTGACCTGAGTTCTTTGCGTATACACCTGTCATAGTTTCCAGATGATCAACGAGGCGTCTACTCCAATTGCGAGATAAGCGAACAAGAAATTGTGCTAGAAATACCGGAAAAGCTGATCATAACTCCGGTCGCTGCCGCGCTTTCGTGTCCTGAATTGAAGCTCGCCATTACAAAGTAATAATTGTAATAAATAAAATTAATCGATATTTTTGTCACAATTGGAAAAAGAGTGTGAAACTTGAAAAAAGTGTATGTGAAACTCCATATTATTGATCAGAAATCACTCTCCGTCACTGTTTTATTAGCGCGGCGCTAATAAAACATCGGCCCCGCTAATGACCAAATTTAATTTTTATTTCAGAATTTACTATGATAAATTTAATTACGTAGGTACTTTTGAAGAATTTTTCTTTTTAAAGAATACTGTCAACGTTGATTGTGCCATAGATAAAATGATTATGTATCTTATAATCACTGTTTTTTTCCCTCGAAGATTTCTTACACGTGAGAACCGAACCCAAATTCTTTTTCCTAGCTTTCAAAAAATTTTCCACATTTTTAAAAACTTTTATAATGTGGCAACGGATGCTTTTTATGTATTTTAGAAGCATATCCAAGTATTTTGATGTTTTTGGAGTCAGAAACCTGCAGAAATGAGGAAAAATTGAGAAAATTTTGTATAGGTCAAGTGAGCTGCTGAAGAATATATTGGTGTTAAACAGGAGCAGAGAAAGCATATTAACGATAGAGTTCTCATGAATTTATACGCTATTAACATTTCTGTATTTTCGATCAGAAATATTCAATTTGTTTATTTCTTAGTCCGGCGCGGAACGCCGGAAAAATTTTTGGATTTTCATTTTCTAAAACGTTGTAAAATGAATCTTCACAACGTTGAAAAATAAATTAAAATGCAACTGATGAGGTTTAATTTGTTTTCCGTTCCGGCGCGAAGCATCGGAAAATATTTCGAGTTTTTATATTCTAAAACGTTTGAAAATAAATCTATGCAACTAATGTTCGTGAACTGAAGTTTTAAAATCACAGTCTAGAACGATGTCTTCAATTTCTATCTTCAATAAGCGCGGAAGTTCATGTTGCAAACGTTTATAAAATTCCAAGCCCCGAGAGAAAAAATTGGGAGAATTGATGAAAAATCTCAATTTTTTTGGCGAAATACTGACTGACGAGCTAATTTAATTGATATAAACTGTTGAGCATTAATTAATAAGTGGAAGTAGATATGCTAACGGTCGCGCTTGATAGAAAATAATGATTATTACACTCATAACCATGTCGGAAAATTTTGAGATTTTGAGCTTTTAAAGTCCACCAAAATGCATCTTCTTGGTTTTGAATTCCCAAAATTTTTTTCCACATTTCTAAATTTTTCTCCTCAAAAGACATTATTTGAGGAAAAACGGTGCTTATAACATATATGTAATTTGAGGGGAAGTGCTATGGGAACCCCCCTCCAGAAATCGTCGACCATATGGCTAGCCATTGGGCGACCGTCCCCCCCCCAGGATTTTCCAATCCTATGGCTAGCCATATGGTAGTCCTATGGACCCCTATACTTTTGGTCGGAAAAATACTGAAAAATGACAATTTTTTGATGAAAAATGTCAATTTTTGAACAAAAAATGGCCAAAGACGTCAATTTTCTCGGCGCTTCGCGCCATAAATACATTTTTTATTATGTTTTAGACAAAAATTACAATTTTTTGAACCGGTTTCGGACTTTTTTCGCGAAAAAATCGAATTTTTTTCCTTCAGAGACCCCTCCCCCCTAAGTCTTGAGAATAACTGACCCCCGGCCCAAAAAATGGCCCAACCCCCCCCCCCAGACCTCGAGGCTCCGTTACATGTATGGCTTATAATATCCTGAAATAAGTAGTGTTGTCTTGGTTTAAAATATGTTTACAATAACACATTTTCAACAATGCTTAATACAGTAACTAATAACTTGACGGCCAATGTTAAAAAAAGAAATAACTGCGCGCTAATAAAATTTTTTGCGCTAACGGAGTCAAACTGCCATTAGCGGCACCGCTTACGGGTATGCCGCTAAAAAAAGCACTGCTCTCCGTAAATCAAACTTTGCATGGCAGTATTCAAGGCATCGATGGAGATGGAAAAAATCAACTTAAAATTTGATTTTTTCATCGGCATTAAAACTTGGGATTTCGAATACGAGAAATCCTGCTGAATTTGATTCCAGAAAAAGAAGCTGAGTCTATCTTGATTTCCAAAAATTAAACCAAGTCGCATCATGACTTGAGAATCAAGTTGCATTGTATAAGGATTTGAAAAAAAAACATTTTGACTCTAGAAAAGAAATCGTCTTGATTGAATCCTGATTAAAAAAATGAATGAAGTGTAAGTTGATTATAAAAGAAAGAAATCGCGCGCAGCTCGATTTTTAAAAACTAATCGAGCGCATTTTGCTCCCGAAAAGAGAACTCAAGTTGCACGTTGATTTCAAAAAATGAAATCATCTCAATTCCAAAAAGTCATATTGTTTACGAAAAAAGAAGGAGACTGACCGTTTTTCATGCTGGCCTCCTTGTACAAAATCTTTCCTACGGAGAATTTTTTCAGAACTAAAATGATCAAAAATTTGGTCAGTTTCTTGTACAAAATTCGTTATCGAAGAGATTTTCAAATCAAGCATTTATATTCATGCTCATTACATGGACGCTGTGTTGTCAAAAATCCTGTAACTTACGGAAAATTTGTTCATGTGGTGCTGCAGGTGCTCAAAAGTTTTAACTGGCTTCGACGCCCTTTGTCTATTCCTCATTTTGACCAAACATCAGGAAGACCATCCGTTTGCCACTTACCTGAACTTGCTGCCCGTAGATTATACGATACCATTGTATTGCTCAATACCCCTGAATTCGCAATACTTCACTGGATGGACGGAAAAATTGTATTCACAGCAATGCGCGGACTATTTCGCCTGTAAAAGGCGGTGTTCGATCGTTTTCGAACTCATTGAAGAAGAATTCGGCGGTAAAAATTACTTGGATAAGTGGTTTCCTTGGGCATGGGCCACGGTGAACAGTCGTTGCATATACAAAGAAAATACAACTGATGAACACAGCTTCTGTAACAATTGGTTCGGTGGTCAGCAAGATTCGGCTAGCATCGCTTTGATACCTTTTCTGGACATGATAAATCATTCGTCTGATTCGAAGGTATATTTGCTATTTTGATGTGCGATTTTTCAATTTTTTCCTGTACCATTTTCAGTCTTATTTTTCCGTTTTCCATTTTGCTTTCATTCATCAATTTTTACCGTTTCTTGTTTTTTCTGATTCAATTTTACATTTTTCGGCGCTTTTTACCGTTCTCAAGTTTTTGAAATATTTTTTATGGCTGATCTTCTGTTGACGTTTTTCCCCCAATGTATTTATCGTCTTTCAGATAAGTTGCAAATTCAACCAAAAATCAAAAAGTTTCCAACTTGTCCAACTCGACGGATGCATCCACAAAGGTCAAGAAATTTTCATCTGTTACGGTCCGCATAATAACGCCAGACTTTTCTTGGAGTATGGTTTCATTTTGGAACAAAATCCAAACGATTCGGTGGAATTTAATCCCGGTAAGAATGACGTATGAATTATTTGTTTTAGTCTTCGTTGTTTATCATAATCTGTTATACATTGACGGAGCTCCGAAGTCTAAGGAGGAGTCAGGCGACTTTTGTGGCTGGGGTCAATCAAAGACATAGGTAGGATATTTTTTTATAGAGGAGACGGAAATTTTTTTGATGGTCATCATTTGTATGTTAATAATGTCGATAGAAATAGTTTGAACGCAGTTTTGACCATGTCTCAATGAGCCTAAATCGGACATGCGCGGCAAGAATTTTCTAGAGGGTCCTGAAATTTTTATCGAATGGTGGGGGTGAGTGAGCAAAAAACAGAGCTCCGCAAGCATGTTCATCATGCATAATATGCATAGAAATAATACGTCTTCAAAAATTTCAGGAGGTGGTGTTCGACGATTTTTTTCGGTTCAGGGGGTATCCAGGGTCTCAGGTAGGAGGGTTTATTCTTTACCAACTATGCGCATGTATGGCCAAAATATATGGAATTATGGGTACACAGATTTTGGACAAAATGTTGTTATCTAGTATAGGTTTGATATTTTATTGGAGCGCGAAGCATCGGAAAAATTTTCGGGTGTATTTTTGAATGATGTTTTCATCATTTTCGAATGCAAAAAGTTACTTTCATGCACAACCTTTTGGAAAACTTCATGCGAGATGATAAAAGGTAGTGGAGGTAGATGAAAAAATCAATTTTCGCTGAAGTCCAAATAAAATATCGTAAATTAACGATTAAAAACGAGATGAGGTGCTTAAGATAATAAAAACTGCTGAGTGGTATTTGGAAAGTTAAGGTAAACATTGGAACGGTTAGAAGGGTTGCGCCTGATCAAGAGAATGATGAGAATCATAAATCACAATTACTGCAGCTTTGAGATTTTGACATTCCAAAACGCACCAAAATCCATGTTTTTGGTCTTGAACTCCATGAGAATCATGCAAATTTTTTTTATGAATAGAACGCGCCAAGGGGCACGGTCGCCTCTGTCTGCATTCTTGGGATCATCGATTGTCCAAAACTATTGTTGTCTACAAAACCATAAAAAGGTGTATTGACACAACGGCATTTTTGACCGTTTTTGTTCAAAAATCACTATTTTCCACCAGACAATGAGATTTTTCAGTTTTTTTCGTCCAAAAAGATGGGGTTCCTATGGCTGAACATTTTAGCTAAATTCTTTGGCAAATATTGATGAAGCCAGGATGTAGCTAGCCTCATCAACGGCCTACAATTTCTGAGGGGTGTGTTTCCACAATAACATGTATGTTATCTATATTATAGATGATTTGAAAGTACTCTGCGATTCAGGAGACATTAGCGAAAAGAACTGGAATGCATTGATATTGTCGAAAATTACATGGTAATATGAGAAAAATCGATGAAAAATAACTTGCTACTAGGTTTATCGCGGGGTCGATATTTTACCTAGGTCTGGGTGGTTATCATTGGTATCTTGCATTCATAGAAAAGTTCGACTTTTCATTTTTATTTCATGTCAGCTGCGATATTGCACACATTAATAAATTAGAAAGGGTTTTAGTATTGTGATAAAAAGATTAAATTTTTGAGAGAACAGTCATAATTAACTAAGAAAAACTCATTCTTTTCCCAAAGGGTTTTTTTAGCTCGAGTCACATTAGCACAGCTGCTAACTTTCCTTACTGTGCATTATCTTCTCTTACCGCGACTAATATTTTCATTAGCACAGGCCCAACTTTATTAGCACCGTGTTAAAAAATGCCTTGATTCTACATACATGGAACTGAGCTCCCAAATCTGGTGAGGGTCAAGAGAATTTTTTGGGCCGTAGGTCACAGATTTCCAAAAATTTTAGGGGAAAATCCCTGGAGGAAAAAAATCGATTTTTTAATCAAAAAAGGTCTGAAAAATAGTAATTTTTGTCTTAAAAACCGTAAAAAACGTATTCGTAGCTCGAAGCACCGAGAAAATTGGCATTTTTGATCATTTTTTTGTTCAAAAATTGACATTTTTCGGTATTTTTCCGACTCAAAGTATTGGGATCCCTGTGACTACCATATTGCCAGCTATAGGATTGGAAAATCCTGGGGAAGATCATTCAATGACTAGCCATATAGCCGACAATTTCTGGGGGCGTTCCTATGGCACTTCTAGATCCTTGATGCTAGATGCTAGTAGTAGTATGATGCTTCCTTTTTTACTTTTTATTTATTTAATTTTTATGACAGAAATCAGATAATGGTGGAGGAATTATATCGTAAATTGAGCTTGCTGTCTTATCGAAAGGACAAGTGTCTGTTGAGTGGTCTTGCTTCAAACCGGGGCAGGTATAGCCTGGGGTTGGGGCAGCTGGGCCGAGGCTTTGGACAACCCTACTCGCTAATCATTTTTTCTAGAATTTATAAACACGTATTGTAATAATTGATTTCATCGCGTGAATTGAAGATTACTTTCACCTCTGAAAATTTATGTTTTGTTGTTTCAGTATTGTCTATGCCGCACAGATTGAACCATGCTGGTCGTTTTTAGCTGCTTTTAAGCTGTTGACTATTCCGGTGGATAAAATGTAAACACTTCTTATTTTTCCTCTCCCCCGTTTATCCTTTTTTATTCGCCTTTTTTACAGCAGCGAATGGTCGAAATTTCTATATGGCATGGATGTTGAGGAATTTTTGCTCGACGCGGAAGTTGTTAATCTTGCCTTGAATTGCTTGAATGCTTACATAAATTTTTTAAAAGTGAGAATCCCAATCGAGGTTGTACAGGTTTCGTTTTTATAAAACTATTTTGTACTCAAAAATTTTCTTATTATTCTGTTTTGAGGTTGAACAACCAAAGAAATTTTCTGACTCGTTGCCACCCTATGTGCAACACTGCTTAAGAAAGCTCTGGGAAAATGAAAGGTATATTATTTCACAATGTATTGAGGAATTGCAAATCGCCTGCGATAATATCATTACTGCCTGATTTTCGTTTGTGTATTTAAATAAATCATTTTTATCAAGTTCCTCTGCTCTTGCTTAGAAGAAGAAGCAGCCTTTTTCTTTGTTCGTCACCGTTATACGTTTGTATATTGCTCTTGATCTGCTTGTTATTTGAGGCTTATTTCCACCCACGGCCTGAATGAAATTTTCATTTTTTTGAACACTGATTTTTCAAAAGCACCATTCAGAATGTGTACACCAGTACAATTCGTTTTGGTCGAGTATAGACGCTGGGAATGTTTAATCGCAAGAGGTTTATTTTTTGCTGAATTCGAATTTTGTCTTTATTTTCAGTATATATTTTGTTCATAGTTTGGTTATATTTGGAGAAAAATCTGTTTCAAGGTAGATCGTTTTTGTACGAAACTTCTTTTCGAGGTAGTTTGTTTCGACTTTATATTTATGTCCCTCATTGATTATAAAATACAGCTTATTCTCTTGAAGATTGTTAGAAAATCTTTTCCATCTGCGTTTACGGTTTAGGATTCCTGTTGATTTTGTTGTTGAAAGAGCTTGAAAAACCGCTTTATGACCATGAAATTTACAAAAATCTCTTTTTGCTGGGAACAAAAGTCTTTGAAAAATCTCTACGCAGCCAAAAATTTGTCTCGTATTAAAGACATTGGGTGCAGTAAGTGCTGTATTGATTTTTTCTAATGGTAAGATTACATTCCTGATACCTATTATTTAGCTTGTGTTACCAAACTTGCAATACTTTGTATTTGATCGTTGTTTGGAAATTTAAAAAATTGAAGCGACGTAAGGAATAGACCGAGGCCTAAAATTGTCAATCTTCAAAGCTGATTTCGATAAAAAGAATCCTTCGAAAAAGGATGACAACTTTTGAAATCAAAAGTCCTGGGTTCGTTTTCACTAACTGATTATGGGCTTAAAACTGATTTTCAGCTGGAGCGCGACGTCGGCTTTATCTTTTTGGATTTCACTTAATGGTTTGAACTGAACCTGAGGTTTAAGCCTGAGGTCGATATAATTTCGATCATTATAAAAAGTGTAAAATGGCACGCCATTAAAAAAATTGAAGACATAAAAAGTAAGAGATATGATAAAAAACTGAAAAATCAAGAAAAAACAAAAAGGGATGTTTATTTGTGAAACAATGAAAAAAATGTAAAATGTGAGTACACATGCTTCTTGGGCAGATGCATCGACGTCGGAATTAAAATTGATCACGATACCATACTCTTACTACATGAGAAGGTAACAGCCGGACAGAACACAATAAAATGTGCTGCTAATATGGCCAGAAATTTGAAAATTTTGATGTTCTTTTCCTGTTACATTAATTGATTCTTCAAGCATTTTTACGTTGAAATCAAGTTGAAAAAAGTAACGGTCTTATAGCTTATAATCATTCCTAATATCTAACATATTCCTCTGATCCTGAAAAATTCGCTCACGTTTAACATGTCGATTCATCTATCGATAATGCCAAAAAATCATTTTTAACAATTGACGGTAAAAAAACAAAAAAAAAAGTTCGGACGTAATCCTGCTCCATAGGAAGATTAAATTTTCGGTGTGGCTGAAACCCACGACGGGATCAGGATTGAATGAAAAATGTTAGTGAAACCCAATATCTCGAGCTGGGGTTCAGGTCGGAGCTCCAGATGATCCCAACGCCAAGATAATATTGAGCTCGGCATCACCTCGATGTTAGTGAAACCTCTGTGACTGAGGCTTTATTTTTGTGGTCGAGATGACCTCGAGTTCGGCTTAAACCACTTTAGTGAGACCGGCCTCTGTTTTTGGGGCTTCCTATCTTCTAGATAAATATTTTGATTTTTTCTGCAACTAATCCCTGCTCAATTCAATCATTTACTGACATTTTGTGTCAGATCTCATGTTTTATGGCGGGCTTCAGGAGTAGGCTTGGTGAAGGGCTTTTTTCAGGCAGTCTAATTAGAAAGGAATGTGATAGAATGATCTGCTAAGGTCTCATCGTTGAAGGCAAGATATGACAATTTTTAGAAGTATGACCAAACAAAATTATAACATAACTTAGCGTCATTCCATACTAAATATTTCGACAAATAAAGCACAATACTGCCCTTAAAACTTCAATGTTTGTTTCACTTTCCCGAATCCAAATAATGTTCTTTCCCTCCTTTGTTGCGGCTCCTCGACCAACGTAGTCTCTGTGTAAAGCATATCGCCGGGATTGACCTTTCTCGTCTCAACTTTTACGTGACATTTGGGCGTATGTTGCTTCCTCTTTAACGATTCCCTCGTATAAGGTAGGCAAACCATTTCACGATCGAATAGCTCATCTTCGGTTAATGGCGGTAGGTTTTCGCGTAGATTATCGATCAAGTTAACTGAAACCGAGGCATTTCTGTCCAAAATGACGTTGAGTTCCAGATCATCATCCTCATCACCGAAAGGATGTGATACATTTTCCGCAACTTTGAGCCATCCGACGTAAAATATGAATTGTAAAATTGACAACAATGGTACATAGGAGTCATACGTCTGGGTGTATGTTTGGTGTCCTAAAAACAAGGCTGGTCGGGCATTGCACAAAACGCATTTTTTCTGCTCTCCATATAGACCACGATTCAGCTCATGGTCAACTGTTCATTGAAGTAGGTCTTATGCGAAAGCTCGATCCTATGTTACCTCATAGACCGAGCACCAGGTTTTTTTTTGTGCACTGAGCATAGTTTTTGGAGCTCGTGCACAAACTTTTTAGGGCGTTTTGTGCATGGTGCGGAAGTCGATTTTCATATCATGTGGGTTTTCAAGTTGCATGCTCTCAATATGATTTTTACATTTTATTTTTGTATGGAAAATGGTTTAATTGACTGTAAAATTAGACCGCTTATCCAGTAATTAATTGTTGACAAATTCATTTTTCAGCGTTCTTATATCAAAGTTCATAGAAATTTTCCGCGCTTCACGCCAGAACTTATTTATCCTTTTTGCTCATTCGCCCGACTTTATTAAACATCGACTTTAAGCTGATCCTCTAGCAGGCTAACTGATTGAAAACATCGTCTCATTGCTCAAGTCTGAACGTTATTCTCGACTGAAAAATTAAACCTAAGTCATAGAATTAGTCATGGAAACGTTCATTTACCAGCGTCCTAGAGTATAAAACTCCAAAAAAATTTTGCGCCGGAAAGCAGGATATATCAAGTGCTGTCTATAGTTTTTACTATGGCTCATACATGTAACGGTTACCTGAGGTTTGGAGGGGGGTTGAGCAACTCTTTTGGGACCGGGGGATTCTGATTCCCAAAATTTTAGGGGGAGGGGTCTCTGAAGAAAAAAAATTGATTTTTTCATCAAAAAAGTCCGAAAAACGGTTCAAAAAATAGTAATTTTTGCCTAAAAAAATCGTGGAAATGTATCCATAGCGCAAAGCTCTGAGAAAATTGACGTTTTTGATTTGACCATTTTTTGTTCAAAAATTGAAATTTTTCAGTATTTTCCCAAGCAAAAGTATGGTCGTCCTTATGACTATCATATGGCTAGCCATAGGATTGGAAAATCCTGGAATGGGGGTCGCCCAATCGTTAGCCATATGGTCGAAGATTTCTGGGGGTTCCTACAGCACTTCCCCCCAATTATATGTATACTATGGCTGATCACAGTGATGTCGCATATGGAATTTTTGGGAAATTCTGGATTTTTGCTTAAATTTTTGATTGCTTTTCTACTATTAATTTGGCTATACTGTTACCATTATCTGACCTAACTCGAAAATTTCGCTCGTCGATTTTTGGCGAACTAGCTACTGCTGAAGCATAATGATGTTTCAATAAGCTCAACAAAGCATAGATGAAGCATATATGAGTATTTTTCACAAAAAAAGTAATTTGGTGAAAATTGTGAAAAAAAATTTTGACCGCTTTCACCAAATGGCAAGAAAATCTGTACGAAAAAAAAGGTTGTAACTTTATTAGAATTTAATAAAATGGTTTTTTAGTGTTATTCAATACATATTTTCTGATCTGAAAAATTCGGTTTTTTCCGAAATCGGTTTTTTCGAGGTTTTTCACAGTCAAAGGTTGGCAACACTGCTCTTCCTTCTTCCGCATGTTAACCATTGTTTGCGTTGTTACAGGAACTCATTTTTATTATTGATGTTAGAGCTGTATATTTGATATATCTACAGATGTCACAGAGAAATCTGTTCAATTTTTTCAGACGTTACCACAGTTTCCAGTCTCACAGCCACTCACTCAAATGTCAGCGGTGGTGATGTAGCATCACATGATTTCATGTTATGGAAGTGCAGATTTTTTTCTTTCAGTGCACAAAATTTTTGACCCTATTTGTGCACCACGCACACCACGCAGTGCGCAAAAAAACCTTCTAATTTTTGCGAACAATTTCATGGCGAGGGGTGTGGTATTAGGCAAACATCTAACAGTGAAAAATGGAGGCATACCCAACACGCAAGGCCCAGATCCGGCTACTCCTCTAATACCCCATATATGTTTTAGCTTCTATTCCCTTACCCTCAAGTGTGACTGTAACCATTTCAGGGCAATGTAGGAAGTTGGGTCGTTACAGATATTTTCGCTTTTCTAGCTGACTGATGAAGACATCAGGAAGACATTGAACTAGCTCTGACTAGCTACGTGGACATTTAGCGCTCCAAAATCTGCTGTAGGGACTTACCAGGTAACTGGGAAGGCTGGTCTATATTTAAAATTAAAATTTTGCAGATTGACGATTATAAATGCTACTTTTCTTATGGCGCTTTACAGATGTACAGAATTTCTGCGTGAGGTCAAAGAAATGAAGCACTGGATACTCAAAAACTCTTTTTAACCTCCCATCTCTTTCTGAAAAGTCAATCTGAGAAATACCTGATCTTGTAAAACCAAAACTTAAGGCCCATCTATACTTTTTTCTCGAAAAGCTGTCGCAAGTGATTGCAACGATCAAAATCGAACGAATCCCTCATTTTCTCAGTGCACAAGATAGATCTTGACGAGTTCTATCCAGTGAAATATATTTTGCAAAAAAAATTTGCATAATGTGGCAGAAATCAGCTATTTTGTAAGCATCTTGCGTTTCTTACGTTTCTGGCGTCAAAGCTGGATTCAAAGCGCTCAGTAGGTACTTGTCGACGGTGTTGGGTATCTTTCGATCGGAAATTTCAATATCTACCTTGCGATGTATTATATACTGAAACTGCTCCAATACTTGAAGAGCAAATCGCTTGCGTATGTTTTTTAGCGAAAAAAGTATAGATGGGCCTTTAGAGTAAGATGCAAAATTTCCAGCATTGGCCTCTGCAAAATGTTGTTTTTCTCGAAGTGTCTCATGCACTTTTCGGATATTATACACAATATGAGTATAGATGTCACACAACATTTGCATACCTACCAATCAATGCAAGGAAGAAATAGGTGTAAACGACCAATGCAGCAACCTGCGTGTATATCAAAGGAATCTTGATCCATTCGTATGTGAAAGTCTGCTGAAGATTATCTTTGTACTTTCCTAACTCCTCCATGATCGATCTCAATCCTATGTCTGTCGTAACTGATTCATCAGATTTTTTGAACGACGTAGATTGGATTTCGACCTTTTCCGTCAGTAGATTCACCACCCAATGCAAAGGCGCTTGCCATTGAATACTCGAACATAACAATGAATCATAGATTTTGAATTCCTGATCAGTCATCAATCCGGATTGAACAACCACTTCCATTGTAGGAAATCGTTTGGCCACTTTTTTTGATAATAATCTGAACGCTAGAACTTGTGACAAAATCAGATATCTTGCGATAGTTTTCTTTTTAATTCTGGAAGTTTTGTCGTCGTTTAATAGATAAGCGTTCAGTTTCACGAGAACATCATCAGGTTGAGGAATCAGCTCAACTTGGCACCACCATCTGTACAGTGCATACGAAACAAATACAGCTAGGATAAATATCACTGGTATTTGATTCGCGTAGTAATCGAATGAGTTGATCAATCGATGCATTGTGTCAGTTGATCCGAAACCAAATTGAAGGACGATTCTCAAAATGTAAAATAAAAAAAGCCACACAATCAACTCCAGAAATATCGATTTCCATAAGCTGCCTTTCCATCGGAAAATCAGCAAAAACAAATTAGTATTGTCGTATGATAAGGTCATTTTTCGCTGACTGTGAATTTAATGATTTTACCGCACTGTTACCAGAACTAGTATGGAGATTTTTGATGTGTTTATTTATTTTGTTGTCTTGAAAGGTGAATCGTCTGGTTACACATGACGTCTTCAAAAGCGTGAAAACCAAACACCTGTCATCTTTGACGATTCATGTTCATCTATTTTCAGTGTTACGCCTGACTAGCGCTTTTGATGTATATAACCATACGTCGGCGGCAAGGAAAATCTGGTGGAGGTCAACCAAATTTTACCAAAACTTTAACCACTTATAATCCCGCTAAAATAGAGGGACTCCATTTTAAACCACTTTTTTGAATAGATCGCAAGGGGATCTGTTGACTGATTCCTAATTTATCGCGTTTTAAAAAAATCGCCTTTAAACGTCTTATTGATTGCGTTTTACTGATAACAAATTTATTGTACAATATTGAGATAATGACATTTTCACAGAAATTACAGTAAGTGCATTCATCGCACAGCATTGCATAACGTAAAAAACAATCATATTCCTTGCACTGCTCGACCGAGTTGTCACATCGTTTGGAGCCACCTGATGCTTTGACTGATTTTTGATGGGACAAAATGAAGTGAATGAATCATTTTGTGAAGGAAATTCCGCTCAGCAGTGCAGAGATGATAGCTGTTATATATACCCAGGATCTAAACGATCATTTTGCTGTTCAGTTGAAACTAAGTGAGTTCAAAAACTCATAAATGATACAGCACGATGTTTTTCCAGAACATGAATCCCTTTACCATCTAAGCGTTTAAAAATGTTCATTAGTGAGTGCTTCAAAAAACATTGAATTTTTCAGTCATGGACTGGAGATATCTTGTAAAAAGCATGGTGAGTCATCGACCGTCTTCGCTCAGGAATTTTCAACTTTCTATCATGCTAGAAAAAAGTTCCCTACAACAGACAAGCGGCAAATGTCTGTTTTTCAACCAAATTCACAACGTTCAATGATCTGTTTCCGTCCTATGTTCCGTATATACTTTGATTGATGGAATTGAATGGATACGTTTCATATGATCTTTTATGTTCGGAAAGACATCCAATGCGGTCTTGTCGTATAGTGTATTGATCCGATCTGAAAATTCCGCTAGCACGAAATCTGCCCATGAAACCTGAAAGAGTATAGCAATGCAGATCTCACACAATTAAAAATTTTATTGAAATTAAACGTCTCCGTTTAATTTCAATAAAACCAGGAAATTTAATGTTCATATTGATTAAGATAAAGATTCGTCAAAATCAAAAAGTACAAAAAACTCCATTCCAAACTGCATTCATCTTCCCCATCACATTGCAATATTGAAATGGTGGTTCACTCAAGTTTGGTTCACCACTGGTCAAGTTCTTTCCCTGACTGGTTTATTAATTCTCTGATTGATTGATCAGTGATTTGACTGATTGTTCTGTGGCTCCTAGATTGCTTATTTGTTTCGTTGATTGGTCTCTTCCCTGCTTAGTTGGTCCAACAATTGATTGATTTGTCCCCCGATTGATTGATTGGCTGGTTGTTCATCTGTTCCGTTATTTGGTTAATTGATTAGTGATACCCTCAACGGTTTGTTACGTGCTTGGTTGGTTTGCTGAGAGAATCGATGAAAAACTTAATTTTATGACCTTTTAGAAAGTTAAAATCCCAAAATTGTACGGCTGTTGGATTGATAATTATATCTTAATTTGCATCTTTTCTGTCAACGGGTCCGGCTATTAAGAAGATTACTCATCTCTATGGCATTATTGAATGTGAATACTGGACTCGCATGAGACATGCACGGCAAAAATATTCCAGGGGGAGGATCTTCGGACTTTTCATCGACAGGTGATAGTGGTGGATGAGCAAAAGAAACAAAAAAAGCTCCGCAAGCATATTTTTTATACTAAGTATGCATAAAAATCATCAAAAAACTCTTCGAAAAAGTTCAAGGGGAGTGTTTGACGATTTTTCAGGCCAGGTCGGTATCCAGAGTGTTAGGAAGGAGGGTTTACCCCCTACGTTCCATGTGCATGTATGTTTGACATTCTTCTTGATTTACAATCTTGGTCAATTTAACTTTCTTGAAATTACCCAAAAGTCAAAATGCTCGAAAGACTTGAAATTTTGAATACACTCATGGTTACCTTGTGACAAAATGTGTTTTTACTGATTAATTTCAAGATAATGTAATTGCTGTCGAAAGAAACGTTACAATATTAGTGCTACCAGCTCGGCTTAAATTGCAGCTCAGCTATAGCTTAAGTCTCTCTGATGAAACCGACTGCTGATTTTTTAAAAAATCATTCTTATTTAGAACGTGAAAATATGAAAGTCAACATTTTGTGGAATTTTCAAGATGCATCGTATTTAAGTATTAGAAACTCATCTACAATACATGGCAGGTGAGAATTGCTGCTGCGACCAGTGTTGCATGTGCATTGCAGAGGTATAGTAGAAAAATTGCTCTTTCACCCATAGAGGTTGACGCGCAGCAAATTTTCGCTGCTGCACATGTATTCGCGGGGGACCCAAAAACGCCTACCTTGTAGCTCGGTTGCCTCAACATTGCTCAAGTAGTGGCGTGACAACAGTCATACTCATGCACCCTATGCACATTGTAAATGCCTTCCTCTACTCATAAAAGTTGATTTGTGTAACTTCATCAGTCTTCATAATGCTCACTTTCTTCTGACCGCATAACCACTCTCCTTTTGTCAATTGTTTTTCGATGTACGAAAATGTGCCGCTCAAATGATATCTTTTGAATCTTTCCCATTCGATCACCTAAAAAATTAGATGAGCTCACTCCACTGTACTAATGATGATTAGGCTGTCAACATGCAAAATTGACAGTTTTTCAAGCTCACTTTCCGTTTTTGATCTTTGAGAAAAATGCCCGCTCTGTTTACAGGCGTCAGTCGATCGGATAAATCCATCACTGCTTCTGCGTACATGTCAGCTAAAGCTTGATCATAATTAGTCTTCGGTGTCAAATTGTACTGATTGGCCAAAAATCTTGCGATGGTCAACGTGCCTGTTATATTTCGTCCGTCGTACTGTAGCATGGGCAGTTTTCCAAATGGTACATCTAAAAATAGATTCCATCCTGAGAGGGGTCTAGTCCATGACCTTTTCTGAACCTTTTTCCACCCTTAATGAACCAGTTCAATCCATATCCTGTCAGTTTCAAAGCGAGTAATCTATTGTACTCACCATTGGCCAGTTCATTGGTATTCCAATGTTCGGAATCAATTCGGAAATCTTCGAAAGGCACGAACAGAAAAGCGAATAAGTATCTGATACATTCGGCATTCATTCGAATCGAAAAATGGTAAAGCTTGCAGCAGATCATTTTCAATGAGTATAACTTTTGTAGAACTTTGCCCGTGTACGTTCTTCTAGTTCACTATATTTAATTGTATACTTCCCTGATGCTCTTCCAACTGTATCTCTTTTATATCGTCTATTTTTGATTCACGCCTCTCACATTTTCTCAACCTAATTTCTGATGAATGCGTCACATTTTTGCGTGTCTTTTTTATTTCTTCAAATGGGGGCATGCCTGACGTTGTGAATGTTACAGAGGTCGTCCACTTTGATTTGCAAAATCCACATGTTTATCCGGTTTGTGCCCGGAGGCATCATATAATTATATTTCGATATTTGAAATATATTAATCACGATTTTTTTTCGCGGAAGTCCAACGAAACTTGCGTCTTGAAATTTTATACAGTAATCAGGGACTGCAGTTTTTTGTTTTCGACAGATTCTTCCAACGACGACAAACGATTTGTTGAAGTAAAATCATGTCCGAAGAAGCATTGGTTCAAAAGTTGAAAAATACGATTCGAAGTTTCCCCGATTTCCCAAAGAATGGCATATTGTTCTGGTATGCATGCTGCACACATGATTAAAAGTTGTGATCCATAATCACTGATCAGATCTTCCGGAATCCTACTATGTTTCTAGAAGTGTCAAAAGGAAAAAAATATTCACGATTAACTGCGAAAATTTGGTCAGCTTCATCACCTGTTTTCGCCGTTTTTTGAACTCTGTCCTATTTTTCAATTTTACTTTATCGTTTCTCATAATATCACATTTTTCAATTTTCAGTTTTTTTTACATTTGTGCTGTTTTTTAAAAAATTTTATTCTATTGATTTTATGTTTCAGATTTCGTGAATTCCTGTGTCTTTTTGTAACTTATGAACACTAAAGTGTTTTCTTGGTCCGGACTCAGAATTTTGATTGCGACTTTCTACTCTCGTTGATTAGTGTTCTTATTATGAGATCTTGCGAGAATTGAACGTACAATATGTTATTCTTGAAGTGAATTTAAAAATGAAATCGTGAAGAAAGTAATTTTTTATATTTATCTGTTTTCCGCTACATGAAATAAAGGTGCAAAGTTGGGAGCTTAGAACTATTGACGATTTTTGTGTAAAACAAGTTCTGCACAAAACTTCCTGAAGACGACATTGGAGGCATTACTGAATTATATTCATTTTTTAATTTACAAGCGTTTTATAAAAAGCGGAGTATGATATGATGTCAAGTATGGAACACTTGGTTGACTTCTAGCGTTTTTCTGCAAATAGGATTTCAAGGAAATTTCAATCATATTGTCAGCTCGGCGAGTACAATTAGAATATTGTTCACCTACGATTCATATCGTCTTGCTGCAATTCTGAATAATCAACTTTTATAAATTCAATTCGCATACTCATATTGCTGTTAGATGATCTCTCGAATTTTCAATATTGTGTCTTTCGACTACTAGGGATGTAATGCCTGTATTGCAAGATGCTTCCCTCATGCACGAGCTTTGCGACTTTATCGCCGAAAAGTTTCGAACTTTGAACTTGGACGCCGTGGCCGCCTTGGAAGCCCGCGGATTCTTATTCGGTCCTCAAGTAGCCATAAAACTGGGATTGCCGTTCGTGCCAATTCGCAAAGCTGGTAAACTGCCTGGTGAAGTTCACACTATGGAATACTCCAAAGAATATGGAAAAGTGAAATTGATATTGATGCGTAATGTGTTCTGTACTACACTTTCATTTTGCTTTCTAGGATAAACTCCAAATTCAAAAGGGGATTTTACCCCCGAACGCCAAAGTTGCTATTATCGACGATTTATTAGCTACTGGAGGTGATTATATACAATTAATTCATCTTAATTTTCAACGCATGCCTTATTTTCAGGAACATTAGCAGCAGCTTGTCAACTCATCAAGAATGCCGGAGGAAGTGTTGATCATTGTTTATGCCTTATTGAATTGAAGGATCTCAACGGACGGAAATTTTTACCAGAAACTATTACTTTCGAGTCTATATTGAGCCTTTGATGTTTACAGTATTGTCCAATAAATTTTAAGTTTTAAAATTTTAGGTTTTAGAGATAACATATTATTGTGTACACCATGCGCGCCTGCTGTTTCTCATGATGGTCATATATTTTAAAACGTGCAGGTTTATCAACATAAAAAGATTTCTGAACGTGAGATAGAATTATTGTTACCTCGATGGATCATTCATCGTTTTTTGTAGACCCGCCACTGCCCCGACAGCGTTTTTTTGTGCACGGACATTTGTGCCAATGTCACAAAAAAATTTCTTCTACCAGAAACATACTGAAAAGTTTGATTAAAAGTTAACGTTTATAACGCATTAATTTTTTGTAAAAATCGTACCCAACCCAACCACTGTTTTTTTTACACGAACTTCTTTCCAGAAATGTAGAAAGGGGTCAAATATTTTTTCCACACGTGGAAAATTCTTTTTTTCGTCTTCAAATCCTCGATTTTTCGCTTAAAAATGCTCACAGATGCCTCATCGCACTGTTATTGAGCTTTTTCAAGCCTTCGGTATTTATTTATAGAGAAGTTAATTCATTAAATTTGAAGAAAAATTGAGATGTTCGACTTTAAAGCCTAATCTGAATCCTGAATCTTCCTGAATCGATAATAACGTCTAGAAATAGTAAAATTTTTCGCTCTAAATTGGATAAGTTCAATTTTGGTCAACTGTAAGAGCTATATGCCTTTTTGACCAAGCACAGCATATTCGTAAATGTACTGCATATTTATTCCGTATTTAATTAACTTATTCGTTTAGTTTATTTTATTATATTCTCCTGACATTGCTTAGTGCCATTGCAAATAAAATCATCGTCATCATCATCTTAATCTACAAGCATTGTTGAGCAAATTTTCTAGCAAACTATCCAAGAGCATAATTGACTTGAGTTATACCAGAAATCGATGGCCAAGTCATCTATGATGACAAATGAAAGCTCAAAAAAGATGGTAATATTTCGGGCGCTTTGCGACGGGAATTTTTTTGAGTATATTGACATTCTGAGATGCTGGTTTTTTTCGATTTTTTTGAGTATATTGACATTCTGAGATGCTGGTTTAATTCGATTTTTCCCATGAAAAATGTCCGGAAAACGGTTTAAAAAGTAGTAATTTTTGTCTAAAAAATGATGTATCTATGGCGCGAAGCGCCGAGAAAATTGACGTTTTTGACCATTTTTTGTTCAAAAATTGACATTTTTCATGGAAAAAATGACATTTTTCAGTATTTTTCCGACTAAAACTATGGGGTTCCCTAGGGCTACCATATGGCTAGCCATAGGATTGAAAAATCTTGCGGGGGGGGGGGTCGCCCAATGGCTAGCCATATGGTCGACGATTTCTGGGGGGGGTTCCCAGAGCACTTCCCCCCCCCCCAATTACATGTATGGTCCAAATGTTCAGCCTGATTTGATGATCGATGAAAAATCTAATTTTGCTATTTGATTTCTTGATCGAGTAAGACCTTACTGTTGTTCGCGACCGAGTTTTCGTCTTTAATCTGTTCACTAGAGAAAAACAACTAAAATTCGGTTAAACTTCAGCTGAATTTTTCGGAGCCAAATTGGCTCCTTGAAGTAAAATTTTAGGAGCCATTTTCGAACTTTTAGGAGCCCAGGCTCCTAAAATGACTAAAAAAAGCCTGAGGGGAAGAATGTCATCTTCACCTGTTTAGTATTCAGACAAGTTCAAAAATAATTACTGTCCAGTTGTTCTATTAAGTTAGTTTTCTTTGCTGATGATTATCTACCGTTTTCAGTTATTTCGCTCTCCCAAGGAGAAGAATATATCAACTTTTATGTTTTCATTTCGCGCCATTTTGTTTCTCGAAAATTATGAAAGTTGGCAGGCACCAAGTCACGGTCGTTCTTGTTTTTGTCTTTCCCTATTCTTGCACTATCGTATTGCCACAGAAAAAAATAATGTTCCCAAATCCGAGATTCCTGCTTTATATTTTATCGCTTTCCGTTTTTTAGGAATAAAATAGGATCTTCAGCTATTATGTTCAGCGCTTTAAACTACAGCAAATTAAAAACGAATCTTAGATTGGCCATCAATCGATTGAAATTAATAGGCAAAAAGAAGACAGAATTGACGCAGAAGTCGCGCAAGGAAATTGCCGACTACATTTTGGCTAGTAAAGAGGATCGCGCTAGGATAAAAGTCGAACAGATTATACGCGAAGATTATTACGTCGAAGCTTTCGAATTGCTAGAAATGTTTTGCGATCTTTTATTGGCAAGATTTGGTTTAGTTGAACAAATGAAGTAAATAAGAAAAATTGGTTCATTTTTGATTTTTCCGCTGACTATATTTGTTTTTTTTTCTATTCAGAACGATAGATAAAGGCTTAGAAGAAGCTATAAATAGTATAATGTGGGCAGCGCCGAGATTGCAGACTGAAATTCCTGAATTAAAGGTGAGATTCATATTGGAAATTTTAACTTGTCACTCAAATTCAAAAATGATTTCATCATTTTATTATGTTTCACGTTTACTAATTTCTTACGTTCTGTTACACGTATCTTTCCACATTTTCCACTGTTCAATTTTATTTTCACGTTTTTGTTTAATTTCGCATTAAACGAATTTTTATTTACAATTTTAAGGTCATTTCCGATCAAATAACTTACAAATATGGTAAACCGTACGCAGAAGCTTGTAGGGAAAATAAATTCGAGAAAGTTAACGAAAAATTGCTACACAAACTTTCCGTTTTGACGCCACCGAAAGTTCTAGTCGAAAAGTAAATTGTCTTACATACAGTACGGTGGTGTTAAAATCTGTATGTTTGAACTTTTCTATTTTTCGACTTCGGATGTGTTGCGTTTTCAGTTCTTAAATTTTCTGTAAAATATACGACCTGAAAAGTTTCTAACATTTTTTAATATGTGAAAATATTACGATGTAAATTGTAGGTATATGGTCGAAATTGCCAAAAGCCACAACGTCCCATTTTTACCAGATGCTAATGTCGTTATGAGTGAAGAAGCTGCCAATGCGGAAGCTTTGCTCATCGATTATCAACAGCAAGGAGGAAATAAGGTCAGCTTGGTGAAAAAAATTTTCCTGCATCACTACAAAAAGATTTTGACTATCACGAGGATGAAATTTTCCGATTAAATATGCCATAAATCTGTTAACCACATTAATCAAAGTGCTGTTTGAAAACTTGTGCGCGATTTTGAGTTGGGACCTTCTTCTCTTCTTCTGCTTTGTTCCTGACTTCTTCTCTTAGTTCTCGACAGCTAAAATTTGTTTGAAAAGATTCAGATCACTACCTTGAAATGAATTTTTTTCGTGGACGCAAAAGTTGAGTGAACATTGCCTGCTAATTCGAAGCATGAAAGACTTCTGGATTTGATTGCTCTTCTGGCAGGAATTTCGGCACCAAGTTTGATTCGCCGAATAAAGTTTGGAACATATTGATGAACATAATGAACAGTTATATTTCATCCCGTATTTTGTTTCCGTTTCAGGGTAACCAAAAATCATTAGCTGCAATCGGTGGCCCGTCGGCTCCCAACGCCGGAGTTGCACCCTTAGGGTTCGATCGAGTGGATAGGAATCCGAGTCCATTCAATTATCCGCCTCCTTCAACTACAGATATGACCGATTCAGGTTATCAGCAGCCATTCAATTATCCTCATCTGAGCAAAGTAAGCACGAAACTACACTTGAATCTTTCTTCAAAACAACACTCTCTGATAAAAGTTCAAAATTGATTAAATTCCAAAACCTTAAATTTTTTTCTTCCAATTTAGTTAAGGTATAGTGGTAGAATGTATGTTCGGAATTTTTTCTTCGATCGTTGATATAGGTCTTCGGCTTAGAGAAATCGACTTCTAGTAGAATTTTTTTAACAATTTTTGCTCTTACGAATTCATTTAGTTCAGTAATTGTGAACTTTGAAGGTTCTTGAAATGAAGTGAATTTTTCTATTTTAACCGTTCAATCTTAATTAACGAAATATCGTTATAAGCCATTATTTCCGTTTAATCGACGGAGAATGAAAGATTTTACATATATATAAAATACTAAAATAAATGAAGTTCACTTCGTTTTATTCTCGGTTGGCCATTTTTAGTAGGGGTACGCTTTCTGTAGTGATTGAACTATATTTTTTCCAAATGAGTTTCGGCGCGCAGAAAGATATTCATGCAACTAACAAGTGACCCGCGTATACAGCACCTTTTTCTCTCTAGTTGACTGTAGCAGCTAGGAGAGCGAATTGAGAAAAAAAATTTCGGCCTACTATGCAGGTTTATTGTCTACTCACTAATTTCTACGGATTATTTTACTTTCCGCGGCTCATTTGAGAAAAAAGATTAAGATTGAATTTTTGAAGTCTCGGAGGGTTATAATTACTGTTTTTATAAAATTACAAAGTGTTTAATGATGCTTTTGACAGAAAAAGTTGATTCCTGTTCTGAAGTCCTTTAGATTTGCCTTTAGCTTTATCAAAATGAGATATTTTTGAGAAGAATTTCGCATCGATAAAACACGCGTCAGAAGACAGGCTGAAGATTTCTGGTATTCTTTCCCATATTTTGTGCGTTTAGTGCCCCGTACCAGTTACCTGTTTGCGTAAAATTTAACATTTTGAATTAGGAAAAAATAGTGTTTCGCTATTCCACCTAACATTGGCAATAACTTGGAAATTTCTCCGCTCAAAACTCAAAAAGTTCGAAACTGAGTCATTTTGTAAATTTTTGATTGATAGGGTGTATGTCGCTTTTTTCGGCAATAAAACAATTTTCCTTCTTCTGATGAGCAACAGAGAAAAGTTTTACTGACATAGATGAGTGTACTCAAATTTAGGTTGAAAACGCTAACGTCTCCGAATAACGCGCTGAAGAATTTCGAAATTTAGGCGCTGATACTCAAATTTTTCTGAACAAACAAAAATTTCAAGAAGTCCTGGGCAGAGTTTTTTCATTTTTTCTCGATAGGCCAATTGGCTCTTGGGGTCAAAATTTTACAGGCCAATCAAAATTACAACAAGCCAAAACTAAAAAGTTTGTAAATGCATGTGGTAGTAAAAAACCTTGTTTTTCAACAAATTTATTCAAAACACTCCTCAAAATCACAGTAGAAGCCCACATTACAGATCGATCATCTTGAATACATTCTCAATGACACACAGAATAATAGGCTCATATATTAGGTCAGTCATTATTCAAATCAATCATCAGGGTTTTTTTGCGATAAGTCAGGTTGCAATGCGCAACCTGGGGACAATATTTGTTGCACAGGTAAATTGTTAGTTGCTAAAATTGATAAATTCGATTAGTTTCATCAGAAAAATGATTAGAACTTACTTCCCTTCTATTTCATTCACTTTGCGTCAGTTCCTGACTTTTAGAACTGAATTTCTTGGGTTTTGGAGGAAAAATCAAATGGATGGCTAAAGTAACTGCGCCGAAAAATTTTGAGCATGGCCTCTAAAACGTAGGAAAATTCATTTTTTGAGCACATTTGTCCTCCATTTTTGATCTAATATATCTGGAGCCAGTACCAATCATAATTATTTATCAAAAGAGATAGTTTTCAAACTATTTAAAGCATAAAAAGAGCGCGATGGGTATTTTACTTCGGACTTGAATATAGGTAATCATTTTCGGAGCATTGCACTGAAAGAAAATTTTGGATTTTGATATTCTATAGCGTTGGCAAATGAATAATTTTAATATGTATTTCCTGCATGAAAGACCTAATTTTTCAGTGAATTTAATGAGTTTTCAGTCGGGCGCATACATATAACAGGGCCCCGAGGTCAGGAGGGGAGTCGGACGACTTTTTTTTGGGCCGTGGGTCAGTAATTCCTAAAATTTTGGGGTGAGGGGTCTCTCAAGGAAAAAATCGATTGTTTCACGCAAAAAGTCAAAAAAAAATTCAAAAAATAGTAATTTTTTCTAAAAAGACCAAAAAAAACGTATTTATGGCACGAAGGGCCAAGAAAATTCACATTTTTGACCTTTTTTTGTTCAAAAATGGACATTTTTCAGTAGTTTTCCGATCAAAAGTATGGGGGTCCTTTCGGCTACCATATGGCTAGCCATTGGATTGGAAAATCCTGGGGGGCGGTCGCCCAATGGCTAACCATATGGTCGACGATTTCTGGGGAGGAGGTTCCCATAGCACTACCCCCTTATTACATGTATGGTCGGTCGGGCTAAAATTCAAAAATTAGGCGAGCAAAAAAAATTAGAATGTCTTCTTCAGACAGGAAGAACCTCTGCTATTTTCCCATGCTGATGATGTTTTTATCATTTTCCAAATGCTAGAATTTTATGCTCACGAAAACTGAAAATTCTAAAGGACTGCAGAATGATTGTGTGAAAATAATCTAGAAAATTCTTGATTCTCGTCAAATACATGAAAAAACAATACAAGGCAGGGTTTTCTTTTTTAGCAGAGCTAATTGGGCCTGTGCTAATGAAAATTTTAGTCGTGCTAAGAAAAAGTAATACAGATCAAGGAAAGTTGGCGGCTGCTAATGGGACTCGTGCTGAAAAAGAATCCTGATACAAGGTCAAACATTCGCCCATAACATGCTGATGTTTAAAAGTTATAAGCATAAGCTAGGCCGACATTTTCTAGCCGCACAACTGAAATAATACCAAGACTCGCGAAACGCCGAAAAAATGTCGGTTTTTTTTATGAAGCGCGTAAAAATGCATCTCAGAATAGGAAACTCTTTATTCTAAAGCGTCGTTTGGCTCTAATTTTTACTAGCTAATTTGGCTTGTGCCGCTAAGTTTTTAGGAGCCAACCAGAATTTTTAAGAGCCATGGCTCCTAATTAGCCTAAAAAACCCTTAGGATGATTTAGTCGGGCCAAGTTCTGTGTTTTAATATTCAATCATTTTTAAGTCGCGCCAATACCGGACCTTATTTATTGCAAAGGTGTTCACGGCTTTGTATTGAAAAATTTCGTACTCTAATCTTTCTTCGGACCAGCCCGTATTAACCGGTTTCTTGACTTTATTCAGCATCCGAGCGAAGAGGAAAAATCCGGTCCGCCGCCCGACGGACCGCCGCCGCCACCTCCCTACACGACTTTGCCGCCGAATTTCGACGTCGATTCTATACCGTCGCCGCCTAGCGGTACTGTGAGCGATAGCAACGAAAATCATCAAAGTCGTCCACCGGCGCCCGGCGGCAGCCGCAACCAACGCGACGACGACGACGATTTTGACTTCGACGATTTGAATAGGCGTTTCGAAGAATTGAAAAAGAAACGATGAGATTTCTTATTAGCCGCTTACATTTCGATTATTGTCGGATAAAAGTGCAAATTGTGTTATTTATGAGTCTAAAATCAGCGCGCTTTTGATGTCTTGGCCTGTACTTTTGTAGCAGCATATTATATTTATCCCTACAGTAAAAATGTGTAACTTCAGTCTTGATTTTGCTGACGTTTTTTATAGTCAATATTCAGTCGAGAAATAATGTTGGAAGATGTCATTCGCACGCAACAGATTCTCTATATTTTATTTTATTCACATTTTTTGAATATTTCATCGGACATTTGCATGTGATCCCCATAAGAGGGAAGCTCAAAACATCCAGACCCAGAAGAGCGAATCCCCAAAAGAGCAGTTTTTGATTAGGTGTCCAGAAAAGAAAAATTTTAGACTGGACGCGGTATGCTGCACACGTCAGAAAACCCTCATACAGATCCAATTATGTAAGAGGCAATGTTATGATGCATCAATGTGTTTTGGTGTCAAAATATCAAAAACGGTTATGATATCAAAACATCAATATTAAACTGTCCGAATATCAAAAATCAGTTTTTGATACCTTGGTATCCCACTGTTTTCTCGAATTCATTATGATGATTCATTTTTTATGTCTTCATTCATCATACTTGCAAATAATGTTCGGATAGAAGTCGCACTAAGATCCCATGAGTTAATTTTGAAAATGCCTCAAAAATTGTCAGCTGTGGTGCGTGTATCTCACTTTCACGAGACTTTGTATCTTCGAAAAGTTTTGTTTGTTTTTGTTCTGCATTTTCAAATCATCATACATAATTTCAGTTTATATTCCTTTTTATGTTTTTTGTCCTGCTTTCTATTAGTTATTTAATTTTCAACCACTTTTATTATTTTTTATCTTGTCTGTATTTCTCTTTATCACATCTCTTCTCGTTCATCGTTTTGTTCTCATTGTCACATTAAGTAGATTTGGAGCCATGTCACATCAAACGAAATTGTGGCCAATCACGTTGATGAGAAAAACCCATGCCATATCTTAGAAAAATACAGCCATGTCACTGTGAGTGACATGCTGTGACCCCGTTGGGTGGCTCTGTTTGGGTATCTACTTTGGGAACCTAACCCAGCTGATACTGGCTATAGGAGGGCCTATAGGGTACCTCAGTGCAGTCCTTGGGTTCTGCTGTAGAGTAATGGACAACGCCGCCGGGTCAGGGGTGGCAATCCCTAGTCCCATTCAGTGAGAATGAAGGACAAGGCCATTTGTGGAATGACCTAATGTAGGGACCCGATTGTAAACCTAAATCCCCTTTTTGGCCCTAACCCAAGAGGAACAAGGGCCTTTCTAACTGAGGGATTCTCAAGGGAAAACTGACTTAGAGAAGGGTTCCCCAAAATACACCCTCAATCACAATAATCCCCTGAGAAGACTTACCTAGTCCTTTTCTAAACTACGACTCAGTGCGGGGCGATGGGTTCATTGGTTCACAGGTCCTGGAACGATGGGAACGGGGTGAGGGCAGTCTGGTTAGGTTTGGCGTGGGGTGTACTGTAAACGGGTCGGCAGGTGATGCAGGTGATCCATGGGTTGAGCGGCGGAGGCAGTAATGAACATGAAAGCATATGCAAATTTATTAAAGACTGTAGGCGGCAGACACAATGTAAGGTAAAATAACAATATAAAGTTGACAGATGCAAGACGCAGAGCTCAACGCAAAGAAAACGATGAAAGCCCAAAAATGAGTACAAAACTAACGAAACAGGCCCTTTTAAAGGGCCTCATGGGCCTACAGTATGTCCTGGGTAGAGCTAACAACGCCCAAGCTAACTTCTGCAGCGGAAATTGCTGCAGAAGATGCCTAATGGTCACATAGGAATTTTCAAGTTCGAATATGTTAAGCATTGGGGCGAGTTTCACTCTCCATGCTAAACATATGAACGTCTTTTAGAGAGAATCTCCAAACTATAATCTGTTTTTTATCAAATGCTTCTAAATAGAAAAATGACACAAATCAGCACTGTCGTCAAAACTTTTTACATAGAGGTTTTACTGTTAAATTTTTCACTCGAAAAATTGTTAAAGGTTAGGTCAGTATGCTCACAAATTTCCCGTCCTATATGATATATTGCTTATCAGCAAATCGTGAAAATCTGAAATTCTACTTGCTTTCCACTTTCGTTATTTAGAAGCATTTTAAGAAAAACAGACTATAGTCGTTTTGCGTTGCTAAACATCACTAGTTTTTACTGATAAGAGGTGCATGTAATGCTCCAATTATGGCCATGAGCTCATAGAGCTTATCTTGGCAGAAATTCTAACTAATGGGTTACATACCGTGGTACATGCGCAACGGAAAAATAACAAAACGCGATGGAAATGAAATCACAAAAATGAAACAGAAACGAAACACAAAAATGCACACAAAAATGCACGTAGAATATAATGAACGAAACGAAAAATAAGAGTAAGTAACTGTTAAACAAAAAGTGGCGAAAAACGTAAAGTATCCGCACGATGTAAATCACGTGACATTGGGCAAAATTGATCAGCACGTGACCTCATCTTCTGTCTACTCTTCTTCCTCTGGAAAATTATTTTCATCTGGATCAGGGTATAATGTTATCACTGACTTTTTGTTTAGCGAATTTCAGGAAAAGAAAAACAGATCATGCATCAAGGAAAAAAGAGAAAGAGAGAAACATAAACAGAGAGAAATATGGACATAGTCAACAATAAAGTGCAAGGGGAAAAATAGCGTTTTCGAACCCGGGAAAGTCACTTATTGAACTAGATACATCAGTTTCAATCATACTCATTTGCATACAAATTTTTAAAGAATTTTTCGTTCATTATATAACATGGAAAATTTTGAATATATTTCACTCTTTTGAGATTCGTTCTTTTGGGTGTTCACTCTTTTGAGAATCACTCTCTTGGGGATTCACTTTTTTGAGATGCTTCTTTTAGGGATTCTCTCTTATGAGTTTTGCTCTCTGGCGTGAGACCGTTTGAAGTTTCCAAAATTCATATACTCTCCATTCTTCGTATCATGTGCCAGAATTTCATAAATGCTCAAAATTCGATATTGACTGCCATAATTTCGCATCAAAAGGTCTACAGCAGTAAGCTTTTCGTAAACAATTAACGGGAAACTGCTTTCTAAAGAAAAAAATAATGTTTTCAACATGGAGCATTGATTAGAATAACGAGAATAGTGAAACCCCTGCATGCCTTCTCATCGTTAAAACGTTGCAGTCCATTTAATCTCAAATGGAGGATCTCAGATCCTGTAATTTAAAATTCTCAACTATTGATCTTTGCAGGTAGAAAAAATGATGAAAAATTCAGCCTCCACATGAATTGATGTCAAATTTTCTGAGCTAATTTTTAAAAGATTTCGTCTTTCAGAGTTTTCTAAATGAAAAAATTTACTGGGACGACCTTTTTTACTTCTACCTTGCAGTATATAATCTATCACCTATCTGCGGCAGTTCAACTTATACTTACATGGAAAAGTTTCTATAATGTGCACAATTTACTTCTATGTAGCATTGGATTCGTGGCATGGTGATATGATGGGAATCACCGAAGTACGATGATATACACAGGGTGAGCCAAAAAAAAGGCGACTGATGCTGACTTTCATACCTTTCAAACGGATCAAGCTTTTAGAAGCAGATTGCTGCATTAGAATACCCTGTTTGTCTTTGTTACAAGGGCCAATTTTATGCTCTTAGCACTAATGGTTACTGTACAAACAGAAATTTAGTAAAAGTGGTCATTTTTCAAAAACTAAAAGTTGTGAAATCAAAGTAAAAGTTGTACTATTGTGAAAAAAGTGTTGTCGAGCTGTTTATACACAATGATACTCTAAAATTACCCAGATTTGTGAGTTTACACGTAATTTAAAGTCAGCAACTTCTTGCTTCAATATGGGCAAAATTTCGCCAAAATCAAGAGCTTTTGTCCTGACATTGGAAAAAAAGCAAAATTAAAGCAGAATCAATTCTGTCATTGATCAGATCGAAAAACTATTGAAATTATTAGTGAAACAGAAAGTAGACACATTAAAACGGCCCTCATGTTGTTTCCAGCTGCTATATGGTTCTTATCATTGGATCTATTGTACTTTTCTGCAGTAACACATGTTGATTTTGTCAATTGGTTAAATATTAATTTGTAAAAAAGTCGACGTTTAGTATTTTTGATTCTACTCAGCCAATATTCAAGAAATCTAACTTAAAATTTGCAGTTTTTATGCCAGATGTTTTATCTATCGACGGCAGCAACCGCATTAAAAAAACTTCACCCGTTTGAAAGCATGAAAGTCAGTACCGGTCGCTTTTTTTTGGCTCACCCTGTATTATCATGTTGTTGAATATGTCAGCAGCGGTAAGTCATGTGATGCCAAAAAGGCAGTTTATGAGAATATCCTGCATTCTAATTACAAGCTCAAGGAGAAAATATTTGATGTTCGCATGACGTATCATGGACGTCATATGCATACGCTATACAGCATGATAAGATTCCAATTTTTAGATGTGTTCGGCCGTCTTCAAAACTTTACGCTCATTAATTACTGCAGCTAAAACTGGTAAGATGATAGATGACCAAATATAGACTAAAGGCCCTGTCATACTTCACCGCGAGATACGGCGCGGTGCTGCTTGTCCTACTCACACTAAAAATTGGAAAGTATGAATAGATTTTTCTAATTTTTGCGGCGCCGCGCGGTGCCGTTTTTAAAGTTCAACTCAAACGGAATTTTCGAGCAACTCAGTGTTAAAAAGTTGTAATATATTGTTGCTACAACAATTACTATAACATCTGTGTTCACGCAGTTTAATCATATTTTTATATGAATTGTGAATTATGACACTTTTCAGATATTATATTATCATGCCTCTTAATCATACAGGCGCAGCATAGAAATTCTGTGGGGCCTCAGCCAGTGCAGGGGATGGGATAGAATTTCTTTTTCGTTCGTTCTAACGAAAAGAAATGTCTCCTACCATCCAAAAGCAGCATATTTTTCAACATATATTAGTCAAATATGTGAAATTATTTGCTTGGACAGCACTTTTTAAGGTTACAACGCTACTTCTTTTAATCAGGTATGCTTTGTTTAGAGAAATCGTTCAACTACAGTATCATTTTCATTCGTATGATGACTTTGTTGAGGCCACCTGTTCCCGCTACTCGGAGCTTCAGTAAAAGTTAGGCTTGGTCCGGGACTTGAACCCGGGACCTTGGGGCTACCGTCCTAATGCTATAACCAATTGAGCCAACCGAGCAACGAGAAAGGCGCTTACATTTTTGCAACAATTCGTAGTTGAGGTGGCTGCTGAGACCACTCTCAACAACTTTCTCTTCTCTCTTGATCATTTCTTCATTCGTCATCTTCTCAACCCCTGCTGGGGGTTCACATATGCTGTGAAGGTCATATTTTTAATGACGTCCCCAGGAATGGATTTTCAGGAGGAGTGGAAATATGTATAGTTCGTTTTTATAAAATGTCTGTAAAATGGAAAATGGACAAAAAATGGACCGTCCTCAAAGTTGTTTATACAAAACGTTTACTATTGAATTTTTGTCGTAAAAAATTTGTGAGGATTAGTTGAGCAGACTCAGGAAATATAGAAATACTAGATATTGGGGCTCGCGATGCTCGCATATGCATATAAAATTTTTTTTGTATGTTATAATATAGGACTTTGTTATAACATGCCAGTATGTTATAACATGTCGAAAAATGAAAAAAAATTGTATATTATAACGTAGGCCTATGTTATAACATGAGGCTATTTTATAACATATGGGAAAATATGGCATTCAGTATGTTGCTCAGACTATCGTTTCTCGCATAAGTTGCATCATGACTTGTCAAGATTGAGGATTCAACGTCTGAGACGCTATTTCATTACAAAATGTTCCATAATACTTTTGGAAATTAGGAATGACGCTGCTCGAGAAAGAACTAACCGTAGCAGAATTGAAGTTTTCATGTGAGTTGTTTGCATCATTACCACAATCAGAGAATGATCCGAAAGAATGCCAAATGAAAAACGTCAATATGACAAGTAAACATTAGTTAGATTACCTTTGGAATGTGACCAGCGAAAAAAATCTACTTTTAAATGTTGCAAATGTTCATAGATATACTCATTCCAATTTACTTTTCAGGTTGGTCACTTTCAGCTTTGCAAAGACACGTGTCGCAGCAAGGGTGCTTATCATTTTGCTTGGAAGCCTCCACTCAATGATATTTTCAGAAATTAATTATAAGTGATTTTTTCCAATTTTGCTTGCATGATGAGTAGCAAGTTTATCCATCAATCATAATCAAGATCATGTAACCCATGATAAGGATGTTGATGTAAAAACAACTACAAAACAGAGAGAGAGAGAGGGGAAGATCAAAAAGCTGATCACCATTTATTATTTGTGCGTTTCACAATACTTTAAGGCATGTTTTGATGAAAATTTGAAATGACTGCAGTCAAATAGCACCGGGAATTTTTTTTTTAATTTTGGTCGGTGAAGCCCGATGCGCTATACTGTAAGGAAATTTTTCATTTATTATTCAACTTGATTAAATTATTTTGTACATTCCAAGATTTAAAGCAAAAAAAATGTTTTTTAAATGTCCACAGGCACGTGCATTGATGTGTAAAATAATATTATATATTTTGATTAGTCTGACGCGTCGAGTATCGTGGTAGCATTCATTCCGCATAAATTCGAAATTGGCATGGCCACAGTACCCCAACGTTAAAATTTTTTACATGTTTCGGCATTTTTCGGTCTCTACACGTGTTTCCAGATGTCACAGCCCTAAAGATGTGACACCGTACACTAGTCTTCATTAAATGCAGCAGACCAGGCTCAAAATACGGAAATTAACAAAATTTTCCAATCCCATATTTTACACTTCCTATGCTATTCTAAAGTATCAAAAGGAAAAGTCGAAACAAACCGATAAAATCATTTTGAGCTGTGCACGTTAGTCTCTTACTTCATGGTTGATACAAAAATGCTGATTAATCCAACTATAGTCTGTTTTTTATAAAATGCTTCCAAATAGAAAAGTGACACAAATCAGTACTGTCGTCAAAACCTTTTACATGGAGCTCTTTCTGTAAAATCTTTTGCTCTAAAAATTGTTAAAGGTTAAGTCAATATGTTCACAAGTTTCCAGCCCTGTACGATATATTGTTCATCAGCAAATCGTGAAAATCTGAAATACTACTTGCTTTATACTTTCATTATTACAAGCATTTCAAGAAAAACAGACTATAAATATGTCATCAATTAAATGCAAGAAACATTTGTTCAATTTCATCTATCTATTCGCCACGATTGTGCAACAGGATGTCTTGGAAGAGATGCTATAAAATGCCTCTCAACTGAAAAAATCGAGGGTAGGCGTTTAATGTTATAAAATAAATGTCGATTGGCCACGCCATAAGCTACCAGAAAGTACTCCACAGTTGGAGGCAATTTGTTTCACATCACGTTGAGTCAGGATGAAAATAAATCAGATCATGGTCCATTTTAGTGTTTTACAAATACAGCAACGGGCTTCCGAATAACTCTTGCCGTTTTCATGTAAATCCATATCAACAAGCAATCACTGGATTTCTGAAATTAAAGGAAAATTTCCGACCCCTCATCCTCATTTGAAGCACATAGTTCAGCAACCATCAAAATTAGATCAATGAAAATTTATCAGGAACGTTTTCTTTCTATTCTGTTTGGTTAAAGACAATCTTCTATTCTGTTTGGTTAAAGACAATCAAAGTTAAAGACAATTTATCAGGAACGTTTTCTTTCTATTCTGTTTGATTAAAGACAATATTGTGTTCTCAGATGTTAATTTAGTTGGGAGATCTATCAAAGTTCAAAAACATATACGAATGACAGTGCAGTGTGCGCAAACCGGTAAGGCTCCCGGCGTGTCCCCAATACAGCGAAACTCAAAATAGCGAGACTCAAAACAGTGATTCTCATTATAGCCAAGTCTCAAAACAGTGATTCTCAAAGCAGCGAAGTCTCAAAACAGTGATTCTCAAAAGGGCGGATCTCAATACAGCGAATAGTAAAAAGTTCTGTGCATTAGAGTAAACGCACACATCACTTTTATAATAAAAATGTAAATTAGGTATATTAAAATCGTTATTGCTAGTTGAGATAGTCTATTTTTAGTTGCATTTGGCCATCTTAGTTTCACATGCTTTTGTATTACAGTTGAGGTAGGTATGCACGAACGGATCTTTCCAAAATTGCAAAAAAATATTTGTCAGAAAAATTTTTTTGCAAAACGTTCGAGAGAAAACAAAAACAAAAAATTATCGTAAGGATCCCGATTGAAATTGTTTTATATGCAGCTTAATTGCAAAAAAATTAATGAAATGAACAAAACAAAATGAAATAAGTAAATAAAATGAAATGAATAAAATAATTAAGCAGTAAAGGCAGAAAAAAAACAAATAAAGAAACGAAAACTAAACTAATGTAATAAAAAGTAGGTAAAAAATAGAACAAAAGTACACGACCTGAAAAAATTAAACAAAAAGAACAAAAACGGGCTCTAAATGAGAAGATGAAAAGGAATAAGTCAATAAGGGAAAAAGAAACAAAAAAATGCATGTAGTCTGTTTTTTTGAAATGCTTGTAACCGCAAAAAGATGAAATGAAGTACACATTGTTTCTTCGATTACAGGACGTTAGCATACTATACTGTATTACGGGAAGAAACCCGGTAAGGTAATCGAAGTTATTGACGGAATTGAAGACAATTTGTTAGGAAAAAAGTTGGGAATTAAAAAAAAAATTTCGCACATGGTTCTCATCTAATGAAAAAAGTTCGGGAATTAAGATCGTGAAAGAACTGGTGTGCTTTGGAAAGTTGAAATGTCAAAATCCAGCGCATCGCGCCGCAGCGCTGGTCATTTGCTCAGCTTTTACTGCGCCGAGCGAATATTTTTTTTAAGCCGCGTCAAATTTTTTTGGAAATTTCTCGATCGGACGGAAATTAATTTTAAAAGAGTTGTCGAGTCAAGTTGAGAGTTTAGTCACAGTTTATAGCCACCGGTTAATCGATTCCTAACATACAGTCAACAACGATATTATCTCGGCACGAATTTCTGCATGCTACTTACTTTCAGCATTTTTGCGTTACAAGCATTTGAAAAAAACAGACTATAGATATGTTAATAATAAACAAACCAGAATAAACAGCTGTAATCCCGTGAAAACATATGGTATAGAGCCATAATGAGCAATCATGATTCGTGCCAAAATGTGTGACAACCAGCATCCACCAGATTGGAATGCAGAACTATAGATAGGTCTATTAGGCCAAAAAAATAAGCCAAAATGTCTACCCCGCACAATATCTATTTTAAAGATTACTCTCTTGAAAATTTGCCATTTTGAGAATCCGTTCTGAGACTTCGCTGTATTGGAAATCGCTGCATTGAGTCTCGCTATATTGAGTTTCGCTGAATGGGTGAGACCCGGGGCCCAAATGTACGCCAGTCGACGTGCGATTGAAAAATTTTCGAATACTCATGTTTTTGACGCTGCTAAATGTGATAGAGGTTTAACATTTTCAGTAGCTATAGAGAATTCTTGGCCACACATTCCTGAACAGACTTCGGCCATTCACGACCATCAGATCTCGAGATATTCGGAGAGAAGTGGTACGTGGAACAGGGCATCTCAAAACATTTTTTGGAATTGCAGCTTGTAGTTGCGTTTTCGCCGAAACATTGTTCCATATGAAATCCAATCAACAGGATATTTCCCATTACCATTGCTTTTCCAGGTTCTAAGATGGTGTTTACACCCAATTTTCATATTGAAAGTTTTGATACGCCTATATATTTACTGTAAATGATTTTAACATAACACATGCATATTTTGCATCGTCTTGAAAACCTCTTTCTGAAAATAACATGAAAACACGCTCGGAATAAAATCATAACGAAAACCAAAAATTTTCGGGTGCATGGCCAAACGTCTGGTAAGAGAGGAACGGTTTTTCAAGAAATATAAATTATAACTGAAGGGTAGCGCCTGCAGAAGTCAAAAACAAAACTCTGTGGTCCTATTGGACGGTTCCCAGAAAATATTCAAAGCGACATGTTCGACATTTTTCCACTTTTTTAATAGCACAATAATGTAAAGTATGAGATGAGGAAAAATCTTTCATCTTCTGTATACAAGGAACGTTTTATTACAGGGATGTCTTTTCTACATTTTGAATTACGTGTACACAACATGAAACGCTGACAAATTTTAAAAAATTCCAAAGTTTAAAATACAGTAGGTCAATTTTGATGCGAAATAAATTTTCGGAATGATATTTAGCATGTGAGACTACATAATATACCTGATTTAATTTTTTAACTATTATAATCAAGGTCGAAGTTCTCAGAGTCAAGACCCAGTGCATCCGAAGGTTACTGTCTATCTGACCATTGAAAGCCCTAAAACACGGGCCCGTTGTATTCAGTTTACAGCCAACAAGCCGCCATTTTTGCAGGTGTACGCAAATTTTTAGCGCTTATTATAAGCAGAAACTAATACGTTTTTCCATGAACTCTAGCTTGCTCTCGTAAGTTCAACAAGTTTGTTACGGAGCGGGACATCTCGCTCCTGAAGTAATGAATCGATTACATCGTTTATAATAAGCTGAACTTTACAACGGAATACAGTACACTAAATCACTGATGAAGAAAATGAATTGGAAAACCGGCCAAGAAAGTCCGACATTAGAGCGAGCAGAAATAATGCATATTATACATGAAAAACAACACAACATGCGCGCAGAAAGCGATCAAGAAAAGGGGGAAAATAAGATTAAATAGACCGCTCAAAACTCGACCAACAAAGTTTTGAGAAAATTTCATTCAAATGCAGAATGCATTGTTTCGACCTACTTTCTCAGTTTAGACAATATACGTCGTTTTGGGGTTTACCGAACGCTTGAACAACTTCGGTCACTAATTCGGGGTGTTGACGCAACATGCACTGCCAGCCAGGTGTACGCGTCACGTGAGCGGCGTGGGCCACCACGAATTCGACGGCTTTTTCTTTCAAATGAGCGGCGGCGTGCCGATCGGCTAAAGTCAAGAATTCACAAGCGTTGTCGATCGTTAATCCACCGATTAGCGCTTTCTCACTGCGCAGTTTTAGATCGCCTAAAACAACATTTTTCACAAATTCGTTGAACTGATTTATGCGGTCACATTTTAAAACGTGTGGAACTTTTTTCGGGAAACATCTACAGTAGCAAAACCCATAAATCTAGCGCGGTACCTAACCATGCACCATGTCGAGGATGCCTTTACCACGATTATTGCTGCACCGCAATTCGTGATTTCTTTAGTTTTAAAAAACTGGTAAACAACTGATTGAATCAGAATCCAGATATACATGTTAAAACAAAAGTGCCTACAAAGATTGTATTTATGCTTTTTCGATAACTATGACGTTTCGGAAATCAGTAATATACCAAAAATAAGAAATATCTGAGTTCTAGATTAGACTATTATACTATTATTAGAATACACTAAAATTATACATGTAACCTAGAAACCGTCGGCCATACAGCAGTCCCCCGAAGATTGAGAGTCATAGTTTGACTTTTTTCCAGAACTTTTCTGCGAATTATCAATTTTTCTAACGGATTTCAGGCATTTTTCCGCACCGAAAAATACAAAATTGATTGAATAATTCACCTATACAGTATTTATCTGCCGCGATCAATAAATCGCCAGCTAATTCTTCGACACGTGGTGTTTTACCGCAATACATAAAGTATAACATTTCGGCTACGACGTCGTAATCCAAATCCTTGATTTCACAATAGCCCTGAAAATAATCATGTTGTGCAATGTCAAAGAGTCTGAACTTCACTTCACAATTTAACAAAACTGTTTTTGCAATCGGAATGAAAATTGGGATATATCAGTGTACCAGACTTTTTTGCTGTGAAAAGCATAAGCATAATGGCTCATTGGCCTAAATTTATAGGAGCCAAATATAAACTTTGAGGGGGCCAAAAATTTACAATTGGAGAATATCGAAAAATTGGCTTGTAACGCTCTGTGATATGTATATAATTATGGATATTCAATGAGTTGATACGTGTTAAAACATGTAACTGTTCGAAATTTTGTTTCCAACCAGTGTTTTTCTCTCGACAAAAAATGTCTGAACACAGAAAATATATTTGTATGCAAAAAACCACAATATTCCATGTATTTTAATAGAAACCTCTTCCGAAGATTTTCCGTTGTCTCCTGTCTTTCCAGGGCCTAGCGCCAGAAAAATTTGAAAATTTTGACATTCTAAAATGCTGGAAAATGAATTTAACGATAACTTATTCAATAAGCTTAAAGTTAAAATTTTCTGTTCAATCACATGTCTTCATCATAATACAATGTAGAAAAAACTCATACTTTTATCAGTTTGAAAAACTCCAAGTTAAACTTCAAATTTCTGAGAATCACTTCCATGATGAATATAAATTCAAACTCAGCTCCATGCTTAAAACTATAGTTACAAAAAAGTTGGAAAAATTAAGATTTTGACCTCTTGAACGCACCAAAATTTATTTTTATACGAAAACCCCTCATGTTTTTCCCTTTTTCGAAAATCCTTTTCTTCAAAAAGTTTGATTTGTGGAAGAATTATTGAATGAAATACGGCGCGAAGCGCCTAAAATTTTTCCATGTTTTCTCATTTTAGAGCCTGCGAAACACTTATATACTTTAAATCTAATATTGAATGAAAAATATCTATAATTCACTAAAATATTAATCAAAATTTTAGGAGCCATTATGGCTCCTAGACCAAAAATTTGAGGAGTCGTTTCCAAATTAAAATGACTAAAAAAGCCCGATCAGTACCGCTAGCAGCGCACTTGATACCATCAGTCACTTTTGTTCCGAGATATTATGATCTCGAGAAGTAGTGCTGATTGATCAACGGCCATATTGTAAAAGACACTTTTAATTACCTTAGCGATGTAAACATAAATTTTGCATGAAGAATAGCAATGTAAAAGAGAAAATGCTTATCTAAAACAAAGATTGTATTTATCGTTTTTCACAGCAGTACTTTTTTTGCATGCGCAAATATTTTCCTACTGCGCAAAAATTTTCTACAGTTTTCTGTACGGTTACAATTCTTTTTTACTTTTTTGGTGCAATTGGTGTGAAAGACATTTTTCACAAATTTTTTGTACGGTGCAAAAAGGGGTGTGCAACAAAAAGGGCCCTGGTAGTCAGAATAAAAATGTGAATTCGCGTCACTAGCCATTATGTGCAACGATGGGCACATACAAAGTTCCAAGAAAATTAGATAGAAATTCTATGCTTTTCGACGTGACAGTAGTTTAGTGCTTCCGCCCACGCGTGTTTTTCGAATCACATCAATTGGAAACAGTTTCATAAACGCGCATAGAGGGGGGAGAGCTCGGGGATTATCCTCGGGCTGGGCTTTAGGTCAGGGATTCACTGTCAGTCAATTTTGGCCAACCAGTCTTCAGCTGTACAATCAGTGGTCGCATACATGCACACGGTCAGGGGTCCCAGGGTATAGAAAATGACCAAAATTGATCCTTTAGTATTTCTTTCAGAAATTAGGTATATAGTAATTTTTTTTATTTTAAAATGAAATTTTATTGCCTTCTGTATCAATAATAACTCAACAAAGTGGTTTGCTGACATTAATCATAAACTGTTTTAAATTGATTAAAATTAAAAATTTGTCAATAACAATCCGTTTATTAGACAACCACATTATTGACAAATCGATATTCACACTGAACAGGTTGTTATTGACAAATTTTTACTTTTAAACAATTTAAAGCAGTTTATGATTAATGTCAGCAAACTACTTTGTCGAGTTATTATTGATACAAAAGTTTATCAGTCAACTCCATCATTGAATAATCGATATTCACACTGAACATTAAAAGTGCCAGTGAGTAGAAATAACTGAACATCATATTGGTATTTTAAATAAACTGTACTTTTATAAAATTATGAGAAAAATTTGCTACTAAACGATTATGGGATTTATCCCCGGCCTGAAACAGGTACCATGCACTTGTATAAACAGTTTTGTGGTGGTTAGTAAGACTCCAAAATTCATCTAAAATGTATTGAATTTTCTCGTTTCAAACTTTTAATCACTTGCACCACGTTATCATCAAGTGCCAATTTAAACCTTCGATTCATCTGTTTTCATACCAGAGTCTGTTCACAATAAATCCTCATTGTTCGTCGTAGTTTTGAAAATTACTTTTTGTGATTCCTCCGTATCGTGACTAAGCATGGCGTTGAAGACCGTACTACGCATACCAAGTATACACCTATGAGCGTTGATGCGCCTATTGCCTACTTCGATGACGAAATCACAAAATTGCTGCGATTTGAATAATTTCTCGTAATCGTTCATTAATTGAACTTTAGGATCTGGAACCTAGAAATTAATGCTCGATTAAAATGACAAAAAGAAAAAGCAAATAATGATATTAAGGATCAAGGTTGTGAAAAAGGGAAGAGTGACTACTTGATCTATTCGAAAAAAGTTACACTATTATTTCGGTGGCACAAAATTAATTTTTCTGCGTCAAATTGAGATTCATGTGGACCTTCATCGAAGTAATCCTCATTGGGATTTCTTGCTGATGAGTTGTGATTATGTAATTCTCCGGAGAAATGTTTTTTTCTCGCAAATTCGTTGCAGTCAAACTTGAGCTAATTTTCATGTGTATGGTCAAATTCGAAACTTTTTGGCATACATTTTAGCAAATCAATATCGATACACATAAACAATTAGAAAGTCAAAAAAGATGAGCCATCCCAAAAATTCATATCCATCCCGCTCAAAAACATACTGATCAATTTATGTTTAACTCAGGCTGTAAAATAAAGAAAACCGATGAAAAGTCGACTTGTCTTATGACATTCACATTGCCTCGATAATTATTGTTTTATGCGATAAAAAAGTTTGACCATTTATACAGATTAGGTCTTCAAAACCTCGAATAATTGACCGGTTTTGTAGTGTCATATCGAAAAAATCTCAAGGAAACATCTTGAAAGATGGACTTCTGATAGTGTCCCAAGAACTGCATTCAAAGTACTATTTGGTAAACGAAGCTTATTTCTAGAAATTTTTTTTCTTCCCAACGTTGAGTTGAAACATTGTCAATATTTTTACTTTAAATATGGACCAAATTTCACCTACATCGATTAAAAACCAACTGAATTGGAGACAAAGTCTTTTAAAATTCCTATAAAAATGGTCTCAAGTATTCTCACTGGACGGCATAAAACTAGGAAATTAAAAATTGTAAAATGTAAAATGGGAATGTTTTTCTTACAGAGAATGCGTCCTCCGTATTAACCGTAGTTATTGTTTCGACGGCAACATCAATTTCTACCGTGACGACGATAACGTCTTTGGGCGATATTTGCGGGAAAAGTATGTCGCGCTTTATATACGACACATAATCCGAGTGGCTCGGATTGGGGTGTACGCGCATTTCGATTTCTTTATTTTCCGAATTTCGTAAAATAAAACGGGATTTAAAACCAACCTTGCCGAATTTTGTCGAACCGGGTACCATTCGATTGAGGCATAGAAAGACGAATTCTTTATTATTTTCGCCGTTTCCTGTGTAAAAATATAGTTTTTGAGTTATGAAACAATTTCGGGAAATACACAAAGGTAAGACAGGTGAAAAATGTAATTTATTAACCCTATCGAAAATAGGGCTTTCCTGCCAAAAGAGCTCTTTTATATCGACTCATGCGATTTTAAAATTTTTCCGAAAATTGTTTTACAATTGATTTCTAAAAAACTTAATAGATGGTCATTTGATGTACTGGAACTGGACTGCGATAATTTTTTCCGAAATTGTTCTTAAAAGTTTACAAAATTCAGGAATTTTAACTTTAATGGGATGAGAATTCTAATACCTTTCCAACCACTATGAATATTTTGGTATTTCACATATCAGTTCTAAACGTAGTTTAGGAAACAACATGCTCTTATGGACAGGTGATTGCCCACATTTTATGCAGAAGAAACCAAATCCAAAATCCAAATATCCAAAAGGATTCAGCATGAAGTGCTTACCCTTAGGATAAATTTTGACCGACCACGTAAGAGTTTCGTCATTTTTAGCTAGGGTGACAAAATTTTCTAAATATTCTTGGTAACAGTGGCTAAAATTTTTGACCGTCCAATGATGTGTCACTCGTTCAACTTTGATTTCGGTTTGAGACGCGTTCATTTGCGCTGCCGGGAAAACGGGGCATCCTAAGAAGGGAAGATAATAGCGAAATTCAGAAGCAATGTTTTTTCGCAAAAATCTTTCCACCAAATGGTAACGGCTACATACATACGAATTTTTTTACCATGCTCATCAATCGGATTTTTCGCATCAAAATGCTTACGGACGTCTTGCTTATGTATAATGCGCGTAACGCATTCTGTTGCCATTACAGCCGATTAGCAAGGAAAACAAGGTAATAATTGTGAATTTTCGATTTTCAGTTTCATATGTAGTTTGCCCTGACTAAACAACGCTATCAATCACTAGTACAGAATAATCGTACAAATTTTTAGCATAATCAGATAGCTTATTTCAATTATTTGAATTTTCAACTTTCGAGCTTTTAAAACCCGGAAAAATGCAACCTTTCGATACCTTTTCTTGGAAAACTAAGTTACTTAAATCATCTCAAAATTTTAATATCGTTTATAATTAAATATCTCCCAGTTGCGAGAACATTTTTTTATTTTCCCGAACAAAACTTATGAAACAAACCTCCTGACGTCAAGTTATTCAATAAAGACGACGAAGATGCCGAGGACGTCAACAAAGGATTGATCGAGACGACGTTGGCGGCGTTCATCGAACTTGTGGCACTATTTGTGGGAGCGAAATCAGCGTTCACGTGTAACAATAAATTTGAATTGTTGGAAACGCAAACCGGCACGTTGTTATTGTTGTTGACCGGAGGCAGATTATTCATTATGCGAAGAATCTAGCTTAATGGTACTAAATTCAACGCTTTAAACAGACTTCGAGTGAGATTGAACGTTGATGAATCCTGCTGGAACTAAAGAATGTTAGAATTCGAGTTCGTTGACTCGAAGTCTTTGGTCAGTTAAATTATATATCAGTGCATAATGACGACAGATTTTAAGGAAATCCAGCTGCTGCTGACATTGCTGTGATTTCGATAATACAAAGATTTTGATTACCTAATTATTTGGGCTTTCCTATTATATTACAAATTTGATTTTAAAATGTTTTCACTCTAACTTCAATGAATTAAAAATCAGGGCTTTTAAATCCTATCTTCTCCCTATTCTGGAATATAGTTCACCGCTCTGGAATTCTTGTCTAGTTGGCGATACTTAATTGGCGGAAAAAGTTCAACGAAGATTTACAAAAAGACTTTTTGGATATAAAGATTTAAGCTATAAGGAGCGCCTCGAAAAATCTGGCCTTGATGACCTTGCATTTAGACGTACGTGTATCGACTTATCTTACATGTTCTTAATTTTGAAATTTAAAGTTATTCCACCTGACTTATTTTTTCACTTTGAGTCTGTTCCAATTATCGTGCGTCTAACTTATTCCATTTTATAAATCGAAACATAGCTCTAATGCTTTAAAACATGATTTTTGCTTGCGCATGATGTTTGGAATTCTTTACCCAATGATATCATTTGTTCGAACAATATATGCCCTGTTTTCGGTCTAAACTGAGTCATTTTTTAAAGCTCAATTCGCAAGTGCTTTTGTCACGTCCATGAGCTTTTCTGTATTAGTCGTATTTACCCTTGTATTTATTCGCATTTAATAAATGTCTTTCTTTCTTTCAAAAAGTTTTGTGCCAATTGGCACAAACGCTCAAAAATTTTTGTGCCATCCTAAATTTTTTTGTGCCAAAAACCATGTTTTGGCACAAAAAGAAAACACTGTGTTAGTCAGATAAGAAAAAACAGTGCAAGAAAATAGTTCCCAACAAGTCTAAAAGAAACGAAATGCTGACAAAATTTAAATACTCTAGAATTGTTTAGGAAGTTCAATTGATTCAATTTTCAACTACGAACGAATAAGAATCATCTACATTATATGTATTTAAAAACAATGTAAAGACGAAAACTGTGTAAATTTTCGGTCGAAACATTGTACCATTACACTCACACGATATCGATTTTTCTATTTGAATTAAACACAAAAAGTAAGAATTTCAGTTTTGAATCCGAATCTGACTGAATTAACAAAGAACATTCAGAATTTCTTTTCACTCATCAGTCATTGACAGTCTATAAAGTTTGCTGCAACGAAACTAATACACTGTTCGAAGAGAAATCGTTCGCGTTCGGGTCAAATATATACTAAGAGAAAATATTAAATTCATGACTCAGCGCGAAGCGCCGAAAACTTTTAGCATTTTCAGCCCCTAAAACCATACCTGTACTTGGGGGAGGGTTAGGGGGGACCCCCCCCCCAATTTGGCCAACCCTGTACCCAAAATCATCCAACCCCCCCCCCCCCCAGTTTGGGAAAAATTAAAAAATTTGGAAAAAAGTGTATGTTTTTTGCCCTTTTTTGGGAAAAATTTCGACTTTTTTCTACCCCGGCCGGCCCCCCCCCCAAATTTCGGATTTCCCCTCCCCCCAACTGGTTGGAAGTCTTACAGGTATGCCTAAAACGTCTAAAAATCAAGGAAATTTAATGTTCGACCAGCCAAAAATTTTGTGCAAATTGGCACAAACGCTCGAAATTTTTTGTACCATTCCAAATTTTTGTGTGCCAAAAACTATGTTTTGTCACACAAAAAAACACTGCACCAATCACCTTTTTTTCCTCGAAGATTTTTTCCACATGAGAACCGGACCCAAAATTTTTTTCCTCATTTTCCAAAAATTTTCCATATTTTTAAAAACGCTTATAATGTGGCTACGGATGCTTTTTTATGCATTTTAGGAGCATACCCATGCATTTTGTTGTATTTGGAGTCAGAAACCTGCGAAAATGAGAAAAAAATTGAGAAAATTCTAGTAATATTAGCCAAAATGAGCTCATGAAGAATATATTTGTGTTCTACAGGAGCGGGTGAAGCATGTTAACGATTAACGATAGAGTTCTCAGGAATTTATCCGCTATTAACATTTCTATGGCTCATACCTGTAAGACCTCCGACCAGTTGGGGGGGGGGGGGGGGGGTAAATCCGAAATTTTGGGAGGGGGGTAGAAAAAAATCAAAATTTTTCCCAAAAAAGGCCAAAAAACATACACTTTTTTGAAAATTTTTTTAATTTTTTCCAAACTGGGGGGGGGGGGTTGGGGGGGAAAATGATTTTGGGTACAGGGTTGGCCAAGTTGGGGGGGGTCCCCCCCAACCCCCCCCCCCCCCAAGTACAGGTATGCTATGGCTCTCATTAGAATCATCTAATATTATTTAGTTCTTGGTCCGGCGCGGAGCGCCGGAAAAATTTTTAAATTTTCACTTTCTACAACGCTGGAAATTGAACCTTCACAACGTTGGGAAATAAATTAAAATCCGACTCATGAAGTATAATTTGTTTCCCATTCCGGCGCGAAGCGCCGGGAAAATTTTTCAGTTTTTATATTCTAAAACGCCAGAAAATAAATCTCTCCAACATATATTGATAAACAGAAGTTCTAAAATTGCAGTCTAGAATGATGTCTTCAATTTCTATCTTCAATAAACGCAAAAGTTCAGGTTGCAGACGTTTAAAAAATTCCAAACATCGAGAGAAAAAATTGAGAAAATTGATGAAAAATCTCAATATTGGGCGACATAATTGACTGTTAACGATTAGAAAATGAAACGAGCTAACTTGATTGATAGAAACTGTTGAGCATTAATTAGTAAGTCGAAGTAGATATGCTAATGGCCGCACCTGATAGAAAATAATCAAGATTGTACCCGTGATCGGCGCGAAGCGCCGGAAAATTTCGAGATTTTGACCCTTTTAAGTCCACCAAAACGCATCTTTTCGGTTTGGAATTCCCCCAAATTTTTTCCTCAATGAGAACCATACCCAAAATTTTTTTCCTCATTTCGAAATTTTTTCCTCAAAAGACCCCATTTGAGGAAAAAAAACGGTGGCACCAATGGTGCGTCGCGATAAAAAACTGCTGTTATGAGCAATAACAGTAAGACAAATGATCATTGTTATCAAAAGAATAGCTTGCTACTCTTGCTAGTCATTCATCTGATCGCCAATTACACTCACGATGAAAAAACCTCAGCAAAAGCAAATAATAAATAGACTTCATCATTCCATACAGACATTCTATGCATAGATTTTCAGATGAACCCTGACGAGAAAGCGCGATCCGAATCACCTGACAACCACCCAATAAATTTGGGTGAAACCAGTTACATTCCAACGCAAATAATTGATGGTGTGATCCCATAAGGCTAATGTTACTCATTGCCAACCCAAAATTTTCCATCTAATATTTTTACTAAAACGCGAACATAATCTACCGCTCGTATTCAAAATGCTTGTAGATAGATTGAAAAATGACACAAAATAAGTACCGTCATCGAGTCGACTATACAAAGCTTTTTGTGTGGGATTTTTACACAAAAATAGGAAGGATCAGTTGAGCTGGCTCACGAATTTTTAGTCCTATGCGACATATGGTTCGGCAGGACATAAGTGAAAATATGAAAAAGTACTTGATTCCCACTCTCAATATTTGAAAGCATTTCCAGAAAATCAGACTAAAGTTACAATATTGCAAGACGGTCGTAATATCTGCATCTGATATTTTTGGGCTATTGTGTAGTAACACTCGGCATGCACCACATTCGTCTTTAACGTGAGGGTAGAGATCTGCAAATTTTACGGTAACAATTTCATTGAATAATAATTTTGTCCAATATGGTCAAATGCACTTATTTTATTTATACATAGTTTTTTGCTACAAAACATTGAAAAAAGTCAATAGGATCAATTTAGGCTTTTATAATAAATTAAAAAATTATGAAGGGAAAAATAATCGGATGGTCACATTTTAGCCACCCTGCACAGTTTTCCATGTGCTACAGTCGGTCAGCCGGTATAGTCGGCCATCCGGAACTGTCGGCCAACCGGTACGATCGGCCAAACGGCACAGTCGGTCATCCGCTACACAAACGTTTCTATGGTACAGAGCACACAATGTGGGCCTGCACGAGGACCTATGATATTGAGTTATAGGCGGAGTTATCAAGAAAGAACACTCTTTTGAAATTTATTTCGAAAATGACCAAATTTTTTTCAGCCAATTGGAATTTAACTAGCACCATTCGATTGGCCATCATCTCAGCTCTTAGGAACTACAACAACAAATGCAAGAAATCGATCCAATAAAAATTGGTGCCCGAAAAACTGGTGGAATGTGTTTTTTGCGTCCATCTTAATGCAAACATTTTTTCAAGTTGCCTAACTTCAAATCAAGAGTGACCGCATCAACTTCATGTAGACTTGGTAGGTAATTTATATATTTGGAAAGCAGAAAAGCTGAGCTTTCTGAATCGGGAACAAAAAGTTTCATTTCTTCGATAGAATAAAGGTTACGCCTGAAAATGTAGTAGAAATCTACTTAAAAAAGTTGTTTTTCACTTTTTTCTATTAAGGCTCGTTTCTAAATATTGACAAATAACGCGATGTTATGTTCAATAGATACAGCTTGAAACAACCCTTCCATTAATCACTCGAAATACTGCACTCAATGGGGCATGCTCTGAAATCAATGTTGTTAACGGTAAGCACTCTAGAAAAATCTCGGGCATGTTTTTCCAAAACAGTTAATTGCAAATTGCCTTCGATGCATCCGACATTTGTGCCGTGCAGTTGGCGTAGAATGATGCAAACGATGAATTGCTGACTGAATCGTAAATGACAAATATGAAATCAATGTAAAAAATTAAAATAAAAAGTAAAAATTCAATTCTGCTCACCCAAAACATTTCTGTTCCCTTTGTTTGTCCTCCATTTTTATATCTGAAAAAAGCACCTGTATAACTAATTCCGAAAAAATTCTTATTAAATAACAGACTTGAATCTCCAAGGTGGAGGAGGATGTGCTCTTTTCTCCATATTGCAAGCAGCTTCAACTGACAGTTTTTCTTTCTGGCGATGTTGATAACAATGTTTTCCTCGTGACCTTCACCAGTGATATTACGCCAACCGACCATTTGAGTTACTACGGTTTCGTTCAATTCATTGCACTGTTCTTCATACGGCTCATATAAACTGAATGATCCTGAAAATTTGTTCTGCTAATTGACTTTAGGATAATTGGCACGAACACAGTCGCAAGAAAAATCTGGCTGAGGCCAAACAAATTCATTTTTTAACCCTCTAAAGAAGAAAACAGGATAAAATCTTAACAATCTAGTTTGCCCGAAATTTTTCGGTGTGATATGCGTTTGTTAGCTGAAATTAAGTGTTCCGTTATTTAGCGTGATTTTCTACTTGTCCGTTCAATTTATACGAATTCCAGTGTAATGGAAGCTTATGGGCAAAAACGGTCGATGTAACATTACTGAGGCTGCTATGGGTTATCAAATGCACTATAACATGCATGCTTTCAGAATTTGCACTTAGAGACCTTCACTCGTAAAAAATGTAATATTGTTCATGAAATCAGCTTTCTAGCTGCCGCAGATATACGAGCCTGCATTCTAACATAGTCTGAACAGCTTCCGATGGATAATATGTTATTTACATACCTTAAAACAAATCGATCATATTTCTCATACCTCATCTTTTCTGGGGTCTTTCAAGTTCTTTATATTTTCTATTTTTGTATTGTATGTTACCTATCGTCGTTCATATGTCATTTGTAATTGGTTCTTTCCCTCAATTTGTTTTGCATAATCTGCGCAATTATCGTCCAGTGGTTTTCTTGCTTTTTTGGTAGTTTTTCCTTCTCTTATATTGGCTACTGGCCATTTTCCCAATGCTAAAGCTTGATATTAAATAAATTCGTTATGATTGATTGGCCTATTTGGCCTAGGACAGGTTGCCCCCTTTGCCTTGCTTTTCGTTTTCGCCCTTTCGTCGCCCATTTTTCACTTTGCATTTTTGGCTGAATTTTTATGCTTTATCCAGTTCGGCCTTGCCAACCTCCCATAATTCCGAACTTTTACTTCTATTTGTGTTAGTATTCAACCCTGTTCACCTCCGTGAACGATTGTCATGCATTTTACAAACGGCATGAGATGCATTCAGGATCATTTAGATTAATTTTTAGACCCTGATGTGCCATATCAAAAACAATTTTTTGCCTTGTGTCAGTCGTTGTTGTTGAGACCACTGTAGGCGCATTTATCCTTTATGTCACTTTTATCTAATTCTGGTGTATATAAGGCGAACTGGGAAGAAAGAACTAGGTGAAATTTCTCAGCTCTTCTCTTTAGGCTAACAAACGTGCTATAACTTTGCCCATATTACAATTTCCACCAAAAAACGTCCTCCATTACTATAAAAACATGGGAATTTTTAGAACGCGCGGAAAATCCTAAACTTGAGGGTTTTGTAGCAACGAAAATTTTAAATTTTAGCTCAGAGTGTTTCATGACTCTGTGTAGAAAAAGTGCTAACAGATAATAATTAGATCAGAAATAACTGTGATAGATAATCTGATATAGGTACCATCGCTCTTTGGCACAGAAACGGTTTTCAAATTGCAATAGTCATTTCTAGACGAAAATGGAATGGTACCTGTTGGGCTTGGTGGGGCACACAATTCGTATGGGACTGGAATAGCTGACTCTGGCGTTGTTTTGTTCCTTGCATCAATAATGCTCTTTTGTAGGATTATGATTCCTAGGTAACAATATTTTTCAAAACGACTTTCTGCGAACCTGAAGCATATCCGCTCTTTGTTATTGCTTCCATCACTGAAATTTCACCAAATGTAGTCGGATGTTTTACATTGACATTATGCCACATACTTTGCACTTTTAATACTGCATCTTAAATCGTTGTATTCCACTGGAACTTTCTCATCTAAAATGGGATTGACATTTTGAATAATATTTCCATAGGCCATCTGAACATCCTTACCATAGCCCCATATCATTTCATCCATGAATTTGAGTGCAATTCCATTTTGTTGCATTGAGATATGTAACTGGCACTGTGTATTGATTACAAAACTGACGTCCACATATGTTCGCGAATTTGTCCTCGAGAATGAAAAATCCACTAAAGCGTGTATATCAACATTACTGCTCGTTTTACAAGGCAACGGTTGATATTCTGAAACGTTGAAAATTCTAATCACCAATCACTTTTTCGCGTTTTGTGACACTAAGAGGACCGACAAACGGCGGGCTTAAAACCGTCAAAACTAAGGAACGATTCACCAAAGAGACAAACTCGAGCTGAAGTGCAGCTTAAAAGCAATGTTATGGAGTATGAAGTTAAGCTGGAGCTTGTCTCTTTGATAAAATTGGGTCGAGAACTTTTTTAGATTGTCTGAAAACAATTATTGTCAGAATCCAGGATAGTTTCCTCGTCCATTTGTGCCACTCTTCAGTATCAAAAATCATTTCACGATAATATAAATTGTTGCAAATATAGGATTGTCTATGATTTCAGATAATTAGTTCTTTGGCTCTATCATCAATTTTTTTATATTTTTGAACGTTGTTTTAGAAAGTTTTTGACTCAACAGTAATTGGAATGTCATCATCACACCTGAACACGTGACACATCGTCATATATTTGGGAGAACTCGATCAAATTTTGACCAATTTCTAACTATCTCTTCAGCCTATTTTGTCCAAAATGAGCCCCGGTGCACATATCATGTACCTGCTTATACGAACGATTTTCGTCTGGAGTTGACTGTATGAAACAAAAGATTGACAATTAAGAAAAAAGATTTCAGCCTACGATGCTCACTTATTTCTATGGATTATTTTGCTTTACGAGGCTCGTGTGAAAATTAATAGACTATAATTACATAATATTAATTATTCAAATCCTTTCTAGACTTTCTTTTAAAATTGATTAGAAAAGAAGGATTTGAAACTAACCAGACAGTACACGATCTTTTTCGGTACCATGATATCGTTGTTTCCTGAATCAGAAATCTGTGAGGTTAATTGGTTTCATACATTGGTGTGAGGATTTAGAATTTGGACTTCTTGCAGCAAGTATTCGACATCCAAACCCAGATAGATATCTGACCCCACCCAAATAGTGACTTTTAAAGGCAACCAGCAATGTTTTCTTTCAAAATGTATCAAATTGAGTAGATCTCATTGAGATCTACTCAAAAACATGATTGAAAACATGAAAAACATAACATCTATATTTTCCTTGCCGTCGAGTATGGTTGGCTTACTTTTAGTTTGGGCACAAAGGTCAAATGGATATATACCATGATCCTTAGGCATTATGAATTTACTCCACTGAATGTTGGATTGTATTACCAACTCTCCCTCGAAACATTTTTCCCCATATTTTGTGGTGTATTCGTTGACCCATTTAAGGCAGTGACAGATTACCATCCTTTCACCATTGCTGTTAATAGTACCACTAATGTGGCAGTCGTGTTGATTGAATTTTTGCGGAAATACATAATCTAAAACATGTGTCATTATGCGTATGCAATTTGCAATTAAAATGAAAGTACTTTGACACAAAACGCAATCATGACCCGGATAGCTTTCTGTTGTGATTTCATTCTCATCCACGATATGCAACTGCAGTTGACAATCACGATTGCCCACGAATAAAAATATATCAAGGACTAGACTGTCACTGGCATCACCAATCACCCATTCCTTGTGCAATAGCTTTTTTCGTGGAACACTAGATTCGCTGCACCTTTCTACATCCATATTTGTGGATTTTGAGTAGCCGCGATCGCTTTGCATAGGGTTTTCATGATGTAGTTGGTGGAATGCATCTAAAGTAGTAGTTACAAAATGCTCACACTTCCAAATTGATACTTTTTGTATAAGCATTACAATCCATTGTTGTAGGACAAACTTCGAAATGTACCGACGAAAACATTTGCTTTTGTGAGTGTTCTGTATCAGCCGTAAACTGAATCAAACCTTGATAGCAACCATGATCATTGAAATGAAATTCTTCAAATTGCAAACAAATTGAACTAAACGAAAAAGAGTTCAATAAAATGCATCATTTTAGAAGTTAAAAATTTACTTCTTGCAAACGAAGCTAAATTTGTCACTATCAGGCTCATCACCTTAAAAATGAATAATGTACCATTTCGAAAATTCTCGCTGCCAAATCTCCACAATGATACAGATTTAAAAAATTGAAAATGATGTGGAATGGACATAAGAGAAGTGTATTTCTGCCGATTTTTTTCTGGTAAATATAGCTATAAACATTATGTAATTAATATGGTCAATCGATATTCTAAGAAACATTTTAAGGTTACATGCTGAATACTGTCTCTTGATATACTGAGGTCCTGTAAAAGTTTTACCAGTTAGATAATGACTGCAACGTATGACAATTAATTACAGTAATGTCAATAATATACGACCAATACAACTTCAGAAGGGCGTTCAATACATGCCTATGGATTAGAAGTCAATGGGTCTTATATATTATGTAAATTCTAACAATGTAGACTACAAATCAAATTCTTTGATACAATACCCATTGCCAAGTTTTTTTATGAATTTCAATTGCAGGAACATCAAACCACCATTTTTGATCTAATAATGCTAAAAAGTGATCCAAATCTATATCTATGCACACGATTTTGTAGAAAAAATAAAAGAAAAAAATACTGTTATCTGATTTTCAGAGATTTGGAAATGAAACCTTGGCTGATCAAAAGCACAAAATCTTACTCTTTCACCCGACGAGGACAGTAATTGTTTTGTATTAAGACAAAAGTTTTACGGTGAAAATTTGAACAACGAACAAGTTGTCGTTCGAGAGCTTATGACGATTTGCAAAATTTTGTCAGCATGTGTGGTCCCTCTTCAGCAGTAGTAGCGAATCCTATTTCATGGGATTCCCCGTGAGAACCTCGTTTGGATCAAGATGTCAGCAAATTTTCAGTGGAATGAATAATTACACAAATTTTAGTCCAAACAAGGCTTATGGACAGCAATGCTTATTGAAGTAATATACACGGATAGTTTTGGACTATCAAGTACATTGTCACCTACAAGATCGGTATCATACTTCACATTTGGAGACTTTCCAAGGCCTGGTTAATGTTTAGTTCGTACTGTGGAAATGTACCTACCCAAATAGTCACTGCTCTATTTGAGAAATGGGATTGGCACATTGTATTAATCATTGAATTGATGCAATATCTCAGCTAACTTATCCCCCAGCATCAATCTACTGCAGTTTGGAACACCCACACTTGGCTGCCTAAATGACTGTTCAGGAACAGCATTCTACATTGAAAGTCATTTCAAATTATCATCAACAAGGTTGCACATGCACAATCAAAACAGAGTCTTCAGGTGTTCAACAACTTTTGATCAAAAGATGTTTCTGCATTTGCTCATGAAATTGATAGTCAAAGAGTGGGATCAAACTATTCAGGACTTCCAGAATCAAGCTATATTAGGTGAGTAAGTCCAAATATATGTGGCAAAAATCATGTTTGATGTCTGCAAGACAAACACATATTTCTGCTACATTTCTGGAAAAAATCACAGATCCTGTTAATTACCAATATCAAAATTTTCATAAAGAATACAAGCAAAGCATAGATGAATTCATTTTATTTCATTTAGATTATGAATAAACAGAAAACATTGCTTTGAACATCAAGTATAGTTAATTTTTTCATTTCAGTGAATCTTAGCATGGCAAGGGTGCTTGTGATCGAATAGCAGCATTAGTAAAACACCACGTACGCTTGTATGTTCATGAAAATAACAAATGCACAATTGCAGAAGGATTTCTGAGGTGTGCATCTTCTCATCAGGGTACAACAGGCATTCAGTGATCTATGGCAAATTGACAACATCAAATGCTGTGCTTTAGAAGCTGCCTGGTGTAAATTCATATTCAAACTTTTTGTTTGAGTTGAATGCTACAGGTGCTTGGTGTGCTTATAAAATTAGCACTGGAAAGATTGTATCAGTTAATAAAGAGAACAAGAGAACCATTGTTCTAGGACTGGAAGCAATGCTTGCGTATGATGAAAATCAGCTAGCTACATCAGCCATGCTACAAAGCTATTTTTGGATTGAACTGAAGGTACCATCGAAAGATACACAACAGAAATGCTACACCAAAATCTCAGCAAATGAAGATGCTGGGAAACCAGCCAAGGCTGATTTAAGCCAAGACAATACATTCAGATCTCCAGAAAAAGGTTGCATTATGTCGTCTGCAAGGCATGGAAACCTGTTATGCCATCTTCTAGCAGGCTGTTATCAGTTGGCTTCTCAGCATGTTAGCCTCAAGGATGCTGCAATACAAAGCTACAGCGACCATCTGGAATCAGTTAGATTAACAATTGAAATGCCTGACATGCAAGAAGCACTGCAAGGATTCTATGAAAATGAAATATCTGAACCAATGGTCAAAGGATGGGCATTGGGGAAAAATCACCCTTGTTATCCATTGAAACTAAATCAAAGATGCTTTCTCCTGTCGAAATTTGAAGAGGGCCTTGCTAGATGACAGAAGTTTGATTCCAACATTATTGCCCAAGAGATGCGATGTGGTAATATTTTCAGCAAGGATGATTTACTGATGCATCAGCAGATACAAAGTTTCTGGTCTCGAAAGGCAGCCCACTGATGTAATGACATTGATACTTATTATGTTGAGGAAAATGTGGATGAAGTATGTGAAGATGAAAATGCATTGGAAGACCCTGCATTCTATAATTCTCATTTGGAGTTTGAAAGTGGTTTGCTGGCTAGCGACTGATCTGAAAAGTAATCACACATTGGCAAGAAATGTGAACAGGTTTTCCTCAAAACTGCTGGTCTTAGGGGGAACTAGTTGATAATCTCAGAATAATGGTTCATGGTTTTCTCTGTCAATAAGTGGCATGGATCACATGTTCCATAGTGCAGGATCACATGGTCTATAGTAATGGCATATAAATATGGAACATTTTTATGATGCCAATGTGTGTCAAAATGCTTACGCTTCTGCCATGCTTATAATTAATCAGCATTTCAAAAAATACTACCAATTCATTATTTTATTTATTATGTATACTATTTATGTGATGCTCTGTCAATCATACTTTAATTATTTATGAAAGTAGATAATGCATTTTTTTGTGGAAAGATTTGGACATTTCCAAAATCTTTTCCATGCTCCTAGTGCAACCATCGTAATCCATTGATCCATCGCAGTTGAACAAAAAATGATTCCTATGGAAGGTGAGATTCTCAGGGAAAAAGGGTAATAGCTGGCACAACTTGTAAAATAATTAATACATCAAACTATAGTCTGTTAGTTAATTGATAATTCTACAGTATAGGTAATAAATATATCACAAGGGGTAGACAAGGGCCACCTGGCAAATACAATGATTTATACGAAATTTTCATAAGTATGCCTTCTTCAGAGCAGTGCAGCTCCCAAAACGGTACAAGAATTTTGATGAAAATTTAACTAAAGCAATAAAAATGGATGGGCTACAATATAGGAAAATAAAATTCTGCAGCTTCCGATGGGAAGGTGCTCGGGAGTGCCCATAAACGAAATTTTTTCAATTTGAACGGCTCATTTTTGACACTTTAAACTTCATGAAAAAATGTAATATGCAATTATTCACGGTAAGTAATACATCAAAAGAGAGCTTATTCTCTCCTCTACAAAATAAATATTTATTCATCAAATAAGATCAAACCGATCTCGAAATATCGCTTGCTTAGCAAGACTACTGAAAAATGCAAGAAAATCATAAATTTTCAAACTTTGGCATACTGTAGCGGTGCGAATTTTTGTTTACAAGCAAAACGAATAGTACCATGAAACTCAGCGCACGAAACTACCCAAAATATCTGATTTTGAGGTATGATTAATTTTCAACTTATCATAGGGAAAGTAGAACCTCTCAGAAATGGCGTCTTAAAAATACGACGAGATATGCACAAGCCAGAGAAACTGATTTTACACCACAGTTACTTTCCCTAGCCAACGTTTGAAATCCTGAATTTTCTGATTTACAAAGTTTCATGACCCATCATACTGGCACACATATTCTAAGACTCACCTGGCTCAAATTGTCGTTCAATCAATAGTGAGTTGTTTTGCGAATATTTTAGTTCGATGTTGAGGCGGCAGTCAGTTCTGAGAGTTAAATTCAGCAAATAACGATTTTGATTGAAGGATCCTGTCTGGTGTATGAAGTTTCCTGGTGCGCTTTCATCGCAAATTGGGTTACCAAAATTATATTGCACTGCCTCTGAAGAAAATGGAGATTGCAAAAACATACAACTTTTCACTCGGAATGCAGACGCTGCAGATGCCGATTATTATATTTATCACTTTTCAACCTTTCTGCAGGCATTCAGTGCAGATTTTTCTTAATTTAGACTTACTATTAAGCTGTATTTTAAGACCTTTGTCGTTTGACTTTTGTGAAAATGAAATTGAAAATATCAGAGTTCCATTCTAGTACGAACATTTGGAATACAGATTTGAGTTTTACACATGCTATTCATTAAAAAATTTGACTCTGAATATAGATGCGTCCTGAATTCAAAATCGCGAAAGATTCAAAAACTAAAATTCTATCAATTTACGTGGATATGGCAATGGCTCTTGAAGGAATGGTCCCGATAACTCTGGCCAACATTTCGTTTCCACTGTCAAATGCCAGTTTTTGATAGGACGAGTGAAATAATTGTGATGACCAGCAATCTGGACCGTATCCTCAACACCCTTTGCTAACCCAACAATAAAACGTTTCAATATATGCTGAGCGTCGTGGCCAAATTTATTTTTGTGTGGATTTTTGGTGTGAGATCCGATTTCAAAATATCGAAACAGCGCATCTTGTTCAATTTGTCTGACTCCGAATGGTGAACCACACCATTGATCAGCAACCTGTGTTGAGACAAATCAAATAGAAAGGAGCGAAGAATTTATGAAACAAAGTCCAATGACGCAGGTTTTGACGCTATCAATGCTCACGTGCATTCACGTAGTTTATATTAGCCTCACCTTGTATGTTAAACACCGATGTTAGAGCTTTAGTGTCACTAAAATTTGCAACCAAGTGGCTCAAATCCACACAATAAGACCAAACATCTTTAATGTAAAAATTTCAAATATTTGCATGTTACATAACGCATTCAATAGATTATTGGCATGTTTGAGTAATTTCACTCTAACTTTTTGGCCTACAGTTCATATTAACACAAAAATTTGCATGTGTAGTCTGCACTAGAAAGTTCACTTACACCCTATCCCAGCAAGAGGTAAAGTTTAGGTGCTATTAAGACACGCATCGTTAGACCTATCCCACCGGCATAGTGACCACTTAGAAAGACATTTATTTCGAATACTTTATGAACCGAACTTCAATGAAGTACAAGAGATCGGCAATGTTGTGTCACATGCCGATCAAATTACCAACGTCACGTGATTCTTCTCATGCTGATATTTTATTTTGTTAATTGTTTACCACTTTTATTTCATGACCATTTGTCATTTTACTTTTATTCCGATTCGTTTATCATTTTTATGCATTTCTGTTCCCTTTTGGTTGTATCTTTTATTTTATTTTGTTCTTGTTTCATGCGGGCTACAGTATGCCCCTTTAGCTAGAAACTTCCTTTAGGAGAGCTCCACGTGCTCACAGCTATTTTGGGCCCTACATGCCCCTTGTGTCAACAAAATTTTGTTAAAGACGTTCATATGTTTAGCATAGGCACTAAAGTCGGCCTCAATGCTAAATGTATTCAAACTGGGACAATGTGTATGTGGTCATAGGCATCTTCTGCACCGTTTTCTCTGCAGAAGTTAGCCTGGGCATCGAGAACTCCGCCCAGGCCTTACTGTAGCCGACAAGGTCCTTGAAAGGACATGTTGTGCTAAAAATTCGGTCATTTTTGGGTTTTAGTGCTCTCCCCTTTTTAGTGTGCTCGGTGCCGCTGTTTTACATATTTTGCTTCATTGCATACCACCGCCTCATTTGAACAGTTTCTTTTATTGTATTTCGTCATGCCCGCCACCAATTTGCATATTGTTCCACGTCACCATCACAGTCAATAAAAGTCGCCCCCGGCCTTTTGCATACAACGTTTCGGGGACTGGATCGGATTACCCCTCCATCATCTACCGCCGCCCTCAGGGGCCCTATCATTCGTTGAAAATCGTCTTGTAGCCGGACTAGGTGAGTTTCATATTATATTATTGTTGAGGGTAATTAGAGACAACCCATTTTAAGTTCATTTCCTCTCTCAGCCTTTCTCCAGTTAATAAGGCCTCTCTCCCCTCAAGTTTGAGCTGAAAACGGATCTTTTATTTCACAATCTGGTTCCAGAGTTGGGTCATCTCTCAGATGACCTTGCCACTCGTTCACACTAAATAGGACCAGGGATTGCGACCCCTAACCTGGCTGCATTTTTCTTACTCAACAGTAGTAACCCCAGTGCAGCACTAGAGTACCTATAGTTTCTTCTATAACCAGTATTAATGGGATTAGGTTCCCAAATAGAAGAAAATTAGCTTTCACCAGTATTGGACTAACAGGCCCAATGCTGGTGACCCATTCTCTCTGACAGGGGCATGGGGGCCATATGACAAGGCGGCTCTCTATTAATATGACAAACCACAGATTAATGAGAGTAAACTTTTCTATTAATGTGACAGTTGCAAATGATTGTGTAGCGGACATCGGCTACTGGACTGCAGAAAATGTGAACAAGGTTTTGCTATTATTTTCATAAGGGTTTTCCGAGGAAAAAAGATTAAAACAATATGAAAACATGAATTACGTTGGTATTCTACATGGTGAGAAATATTTTCTCAACCACTTTTATGGAATAATGCTTAAAAGTAGTTAAAAACATGTAATACTACCGAGAGTCTACCAAAAGATAAGTCACTAACGAGTAAAGATAAGTAATAAAATCATCAAAATGACCACACAACCACATTCTAATGAGTGAAAAATTTAATATACTTAACAAACTGAGCACACAAACACCTCTAGTATCAGAAAAATCAGTCTATAGATGGACGTTTCTCATTCTAGTACACAAAACAGCTCGACTTAAGATATGTTTAGTCACTCAAACTATAAGCCAATGAGCTTGCTTAAAAGCTAAAAGGCGGCGGAGTCATTAGCTTGCTTTGATTACCGACCCTAGTGACCATTAAGCATTCACTCCAGCTCTTAGCTCATATAGTTACTTCACTGTAGGTTTTCTTTCCGGATGCTATATCAATTGTTTCAAAAATTTATAGAACTCCTTTGAAATCATTGGAGGATTCAATTTAATTATGCCTCCGCATTGAAACTGGCAAAGCTTTGGACACGGAGGTGGTCCCAGATGTCGATAGTGACAGGGATAAAATGCCTGCAAAACGATGATCCAGCATCAAGTGACCCACAGGCAATAATGCCAGATTTTTTTGATAACCCATTGGTCAAATGTCAACATTTATCACTTCAGCCTAAAATCGAGCAGATGCCACCCATGAACTCTCGACATGCTTTGAGGAAAACAAGGTGTGCAAGGAGCATTTTGCTCAGATGGCAATCCCAGATTGCAATGTGGCTATTACTTTAGCTGTTGATGAGGATTTACACCTCTTCCTGTAATGGGCAAGATCGTCAGTACATAAAAATGAGCATCTTCACAATGTACCTATCACTGGAATGAGTCATGTTACAAGAACCCACAATTGGGTTATTGTAATGGTCGATCCTATTGCTATGACAGGCTCCCCTTTTGAACAAAAATTTTAACATTTTTTACCAGCCGTTGTATCATACGCATGATACTGTACATTATGACATTGTTCGCAAAGTACATAATTAATTTATGTCCTCTTGCCTCTGACTGTTGTAGTGTGTTTCCACTGAGTTGAGAATTTTTCGTCATAGTTTGTCGATTTTTTGAAGATGCGTGCAGGTTCAAAATGGAGTGAGAGAAGTGGACCATCAAAGGGCATCTTACTGTAACCTGGATTCAGTACACGTGCAGTGAGCTCTCTATTAGTTATTATTGTTATGTATTTTTCAGTATTAATCACGTCCCCATGCCTTCTCGCTGTGTTTTTCTCAGCACATGTGACATTTCCCTATGATTTCGCCCACACATTGTTTTGTATACGTAAGTTGTGTTTTTCATAGGTAAAATTACTAGGAGAAAATTCTTCTCTTTTGGTCTAAGCTCATTAGGAATTCAAATTACGAAACCACAATCATCCCCGCCATCTTTGGTGAGCAATCGGCCTCTCAATCTGCTTTCCCCTGTTTTAGCAATGCTACCTCTAACGGAAGTGCCACCAAACAAGTGCCGCCAAACTCTACAATAACGCGGCCGACAAGTTCAGCCGCCCCGCCAGTTTCAGGACAGATTTGGAGCCTCACTGCCTCTAGGGATGCTGGCACACCAGCTGCACTACGAATGCAGCCACCAATAACTGCCGCAACCTCAGCAATTGATCAAAATATTCACTGCACCAATTCAACCAATTCTTTTGTCAATCTCGACCCACCACTGGCCCCAGCCACCACCCTAACAAGAGCCTGCAATCATCCCAGCAGCATCACTATTGCCAATGCAAACGAAGTTCAAAATTTTCGATTAGAAGTGCACAATGCCCTCAAACAATTAAATACTGCTGCCGCAAGAATTACCAACAATGTTCCAACTGTACAAACTATGGATCAAATTATTGGCGCCATCTCTCATCAATTTTAAGCCCAACAATTGTGCATTCAACATTAAATCCAAGAACAAGCTCAAGCAACAAACGCGCAATTTGGTGCCCTTGCCGAACAAATGTAATAGTTAATTTCAACTATGACTGCTGCTGCCACAGTACATAACAACCCACCAACACCTAGACCACCACCTGCAAACTCACAGTTTCATTCTGAGGAGCTGCATGATATTTATATCACCAACAACACCTTCAGGGAAACTGAGTCCGCTTTGGCCTATGGCTGCCCTCCACCAAGAATCAAACAGAAAGCACCCTCAATGGATACACTTTACAATAACAAATTTTCCCATACCCCCCGGCAAAGATGCTATTTTCTGTGCCATCTTGATGCAATGTCCACCGGCTGCAGCCCACCTGTTTTGTTTCTTGGATTATCCGCCCAATGATTATTATGACCACCCGCAACCTGGGTGTGACCTCCCATGCTTGTCTCACAGGGAAGAAGATAGCCAAATCAAAATTATTGTCACTAATATGCACCCGCTCGTCATTGATGGCGCCACGACAAATAAACGCCTCCTATGCTTTTTTATTCACCTTTAAAACTAGTTTGGATATGACACTTCAAACCATGTCAAAATGAGCATTCTCTGCCGCCTCACCCCCAACACACCAAGTAATATAATACAAGATATGACCTGGTATGAGGACGCAAAAAATTTCCTTGTGTTCTAATTGGGGCTTGATTGCAATCAAATGACCCTCAAAGGTGAACTCGCCTCAATCTCTGCCGAAGCTGGAGAAGATCCCGCTGCTTTCTTAAGTAAGGTAATGAGGACCAAACTTTCCCCCACAAACAAGTAATCAAAATCTTTTTAACTAAAATGCCTGTTTTCTATCAATTGACTATCGGCGAGGAAGAAAAAACGTTCATGAATGTTCAACAATTGGCCAATGCTGTAGCCAAGGCCGGCAGTGTTCTCAATGCCAGGAAAGTGGAAATCGGTACCACTGAGCGGCATATCATTGTGAACCAGGCCATTCCAAATGCAGTGCACCCCTGATCGCCACAACCCCCTTTTCCTCGATTTGACTGCGGCCCTAGTGTGGATCACTCCCAGGATTACCTGTTGGGCACCCTGTTGATGCCAATTCATGTGGGGAAATCGCCATGCAAATCGACAAAGATGGATGACCAGCGGCGCAGACATTTGCATAGAATGGAGCCCCAAGAAAAGACCAAAAAGATAAAGTGAAATCATTGTTCACTATTATCGTCAATTTTTATACTATTTTTGTTATTGCTGGCGTCCATTAAAACTTCCCAGCACTTCGTCTTGTTTTTACATAATATTCATTGTGGTGTGTCCACATTCTTTTACATATTTCGTCGGACTTATTGTTTAATACATTTGTTTGTTTGTTTAGATTATTCGTATCGGCGAAGGCGGAGGGCCAGAGGCCCAGGTGCCAGTTTACACCAGGTAAGCTTTGGGAAACCCCTTACGGGTTATACCCAAGTAAGTTTATCTCTGAGGGGATTCCTTGTCTCAGCTAGGAGACTGCGGAGGTCCTTGGTAAGGCCCCGCTCTTTAGAGTTAAGTTTCTCTTTGTTGTTGTAGGTCTGGGGAACCGGACTGTTGCACTATCACCGAGGCTTAGCCAAGGGATCAGTTCTAACAGGTCAGTTCAGACCAGATTTATCTTTTCTTATGCCTCTTAAGGAAAGACCTGCACAACAAGTGGTGGCTTTTAACTCCTTACCACAGAACTTCAGAGTCAGACTAGGAGAAAAGAGAATCCTCCAGGTTACTATCGAAAGTTAGCAGGTTTCAAAATGCCTAATGAAAGGATACCGAGAGGTAATACTTTACATAGATCACCACCCAGAGTGGCGAGTGCTGGGAATCTTGTCAATTTGGGAGACGGAGATCAGCGACGGCATGCTGCTCCGGACCCAGTGATCCCAGATCAAACTCCCGCGAGGGTTCAACCATTGCAGCAAAATGCAATGCATTTTACGCCGCAAGATGCAGGCGTACCCATTGACCGCCCACCAGATATTGCCATCGATCCCCAAGAGGCAGGCCCGGCGAATCCGAACCCAGAGGCCGATGGACCGCTGCAGCCAAATTTCAAAAGGTCACCGCCGCCAAAGGTCGAATTAGCAGGACCGAAAAGGGTCGTCATTACGCCCGAAATTCGACCAAATGTGGAAGAAAGGGACCCAGAAATCGATCAACGATTAGAGAGGATTCCCCAGGAACAAGAGCGATTCCAACCGCAGGAAAGAGCTCCCAAGATGTCCAATCAAGAGTTGGCGATGCAGCTACGCGAATTGAAAGGGACTGTCGAAGCCTTGTTTGACATCATCGCGAATGCCGCCACAGAGGACAATAAAAGGGAAGCCGACAGGCGCTGACAGGAGCCGAATAGACAGGTTAGACCATGTAATAGGGGTGCAGAAAGAGACAACCGTCTCGCCGCTGAAATGAATGCAGGCGCAGGGCCTAGTAATAGGCCTGATATTGATGAAGGGCAAAGGCTTAACTTTGAGCCCAAAAGTTGGAGAGGTCCAGCTAGAGATCTTCGATTCGAAGGAGCTGAGCAATCAGTAGACTTCAGGAATCAAAATCAGATAGCTTCGCAGCATCCAACTTTAACTAGAGTGGTTTATGATGGTAGAGGAAACATAGTTGATCCAAATACCCTTAGACCAGATCAATTGGCATGTTTCCCATATAGGGACTACAGGTTTGACAGAGACAATATCCCATCAAATCAAGGAGGTGTACCACCTCAACGAGATCCAAATCGAATTATGCTGCGATCCCTCAACTCTGATCTTGATCCAGTATTAACAGCAGCTTATGATCAGAGGGAGGTGCCATCAAACAATTTGGCACAAGAGATTGTAGTCAGGAATATTGTTAAAGGTGTGTTACCCAAACTTTTAGATGAGGGTATGGTGAATCAGCAGGTGCTTAGCTTCTTAACAGCACTGGAAGGGAAATTCCGTAGGGATACACCCGAAGCAGCTAAGTATGAAGCACTGCTGAGGCTTTCTAAAGGTAGACCGAAGGCTGTTGCAGGAGACAACATGACCTATAGGGAGGCCAGGAGAGCCATCATAAATGTCTTTGCACCTGAATGTAACCTGGAAATGTTAACCAGGGAATTGTTTGAGATCCAACAGAGACCCAATGAACAGGCCGTAGAGTTTCTAAAAAGGGTCAGCATATTAGTGGAACTTGTAAAGGGTGATTTAGACTATCAGTCTAAACAGAGACTGATTATTCACACCTTTATATATAAGAGTGACCCCACGTTCCAGTCTGAACTTAAGAATTCAAAACATACCTTTAGAACTTGGTATAATCTAGCAGTTGAAGTTCATGACATTGAACGAAGATATAGGAATGCCTTTCAGAGATATGGACCTAAGGGTACACAACAGGATCTTATTGTAATTAATGAAGTAGGTATGCCTAGTGGCCACGATCCTGAAATTGCCGTAGTTGCTAGGAACCAGTCAGAAGGATATCAACAAGGCCAGAGACAAAGGTTTCTGCAACCATATCAAACTGTAGGTAATCAGGTACAGGCCCAAACCCAAAGGTCAAGGAGTGATTCTCCTGAGATAGAAGAGATTCCAGTTCGGGAAGCCCCTAGGGCTCAGACCGAAAAAGGTAAGAAAGAATCTCTTCTATTAAAAATTTCTAAAGAGATGGTACAACTGGTCGAAAGGTTCGATCAGCTACAGCAAAAGGTTGATAATAGGTAAACGGAAAATCGGTCTGATGTGGCCATACCTAGTACCAGTCAGGGAGGTCAAGTTTCCCAAGATCCGACAAAGCCATGGTGTGAGTTCCACAAGAACATAACACATAATACTGCAGACTGCAGGACATTGAGAGTATTGTCCGAGCGCAGGAGCAGAGGCAGAGCCAGCTTCCCTACCTTCAACAGGGGAGGCTTCAACAATTTTGCTAGAGGCAACTATAGAGGTAGAGGAGGTTACCCAAATGCCAATTTTAATAACAGAGGTAGAGGTGCATATAATATAGGCTATTCAGGTTATCAGGATAGCCACGAGAGTTATCAACAGAATTCAGATTATAATGAATTTCTGGAGTTTAAAAAGCAGAAGGAGCTGCAGAAGCAGTTCCAACAGATGCAGCAATACCAACAGCAAGCGGCATTACAGCAACCTCAGCCACCTCAGGCTATTATGGGTCCGACTCAGACTCTGCAACAGGGTCAATTCACAAATCAGCCACCCCAGAAGGACTATTCGAGTGTTATGGTTGCAAGGCAATCACAAATGAGTCCTGTAGGTGAAGTAAATCAGAGAGTGAATTGCCCAAATGTTGTATTAGGTAGTATTGTGCAAATGAATGCAATTGCACCACAACCTGTAGTACCATCAGTACAAGTAGTAAGGAGAGGCACACCAGCTAGTCCTCAGGAACAACATTTGCTGGATACGTACCCCGGGACAGCCCCATTTCATATTGAGGTTGTTATAGCAGGTCGTAAGACAATGGCTTTAATTGACACAGGAGCTCAGTGCACTGTCATGTCGGCAAAGTTTCTGAAAGAAACTTTGGGCCCAGATTACACTGAATATCCGAGGATATTAAATGTTACTGTAGCCAACGGTAAGACAGTCCAAGCCCATGGGTATATCCAATTTAGGATGGATACATTGTGTGGACAGTTCCCCGTAAAAGCAATTGTAATTCCTGAAGCAGGCAAAAATGTTATTGTGGGTACAGACTTTTTGGCTCATCCTCAGGTAGGAGCCATAATAGATTTCAGGAATAGGACAATGACGCTCAACAACCGTCTGCAACGGATATACGTGACGCCGGACCAGCCCCAATGGAATTGCGGAGAAGTCATGACCACAAACGCCATGGAATCCACAATGAGCGCCACCGACCAATACCAACCAAAGATTTGCCTCCTAAAGGTTTCGGTGCCAGTGGTGAGTGTGAATCTCATCTACTTACCAAGTGGTACTGATATACTTCTGAGAGCAAAACTTTGGGATAAGGTAGGTGAAAATCGCCTTAATGGAATCATCATAGAGTCTGAAGAAAACGAGGAAAGGTTCCACATTGATAGTACCATAGTTGATGGTACCAGAGATGATTTTGTAGTTATGGTATCCAACAACACAGGATCAGGATGCCATTTGAAAAGAAATCAAATAATTGGCCATACTAATTCAGTGTTGTGTGATACTGATAACCAAGATCAACTTAAGGGGAAGATAGTTGAGGATTTGGAGGAGCTGCAAACTTGTGCAATCCAAGCTAGACCTGAAGCTCCTCAATCGGATCAGAAAGCATTTAAGGAAGCTTTGTACAATATGCTGGCTAAATCCAACATACCATCAGAGCAATTGGAACAAGCTCTACGATGTCTCGCAAAATATAGAGACGTGTTCAGCTTGCCAAATGATCCTCCAACTACTACACCCTATTTGACCTGTAAAATCAATACAGGCGATGCAGCCCCTGTGGCAAAAAGGTACCACAGGACTGCCATAAATTTATAGCCACATGTTCCTGAGCATGTCCAAGATATGCTCAAAAAGGGTGTAATAGAGCCATCAAAGTCGCCTTGGGCAGCTCCATTATTCCTTGTAGGTAAATAGGATGGTACCAAGCGACCAGTAGTGGACTTTAGGGGTATAAATGATGTTACCAAGGATGATAAGTATCCCATTCCTAGAATGGATGACTATCTAGACTGCTTAGGTAAAGCAAAGTTTTATACCACCTTAGAACTCAAATCAGGGTATTGGCAAGTGCCAATGGATGAAGAAAGCAAAGAAAAAACTGCTTTCATATGCCAAGAAGGGCTGTATCAATTTAAAGTCATGCCCTTTGGCCTTAAGAATGCGCCAGCCGAATTCCAGCGTATGATGGAAAGAGTTCTGCATCCATATGTGTGGAAAATCTGTCTAGTATACATAGATGATATTATTGTGTTCTCAAATACGTTTGAGGAACACCTAGTTAATCTAGAGCTAGTCCTGCAAGCTCTAAGAAAGGCTCATTTGACTTTGAAGCCGGAGAAGTGTGAATTCCTGCCTGAGAGAGTTCATTTTTTAGGACATATCTTAAATTCGGATGGAGTTTCCCCAGATCCGAAAAAGGTCAAAGCTATTAATGATTTCCCATTCCCAGAGTCTAAACGTAAACTGCAAAGGTTTTTAGGTATGTTGCAGTGGTGTAAGAAGTTCATACCAGGGTTAGCTAAACATGCTGAACCATTGTATAAATTAACTGGGAAGAACTGTGTTTGGGAAATTATGGAGGTTCACCATCAGGCTTTTAGGAGCCTGAAAGAAGCACTATTGTCAGTGCCATTCCTTAGGTATCCGGTTTTGGATGGGTCTGCGGACTTTGTCCTTCAGACAGATGCCAGCGGAACGGCACTAGGAGCAGTCCTTTACCAGGAGACCAAGTCCGACTGCTGGGTAATTGCATACAATAGCAGAATTTTAAGGGCGGACGAGAAAAAGTGGTCAGCCACGGAAAGGGAGTGCTTGGCAATAGTGTATGGCTTAAAGTTATACAAGCACTACTTAGTAGGCCATAAGGTGATCATAAGAACTGATCACAAACCTTTGTTGTCAATGAAGGTCAACGCCATGACCAATGGTAAGTTGAAGAGATGGTACTCATTCATCTCTCAGTTCAACCATAAGCTAGAGTATGTGCCAGGAAAACAGAATGCCATGGCAGACTTTTTGTCCAGGATGGATGAACCAGATGATCAAGCGGAAAAGATACCGCCAAAATGGGAACACATGTTCTCAAAGGATAAATGAGAGTCTGAAAATCTGAAAGATCTTGAGGCACAGCTAATTGAGAAAAAGCATCTCAATTTGGAAAGAGATTCAGAATCCTGACAGATCGGAATCCTGAAGACGGTACTCCGTTATATCCGGAGCCAAAAGCTAAGAAGAATCAGAGGACTGATGTGAGTCCGAGATTCACTCAAATTTATCCAGAAGATTCTGACGATGATCCAGAATCAAATTCGCCTGCAGACTTGGTGAATGCCGTAACTACAAGGAGCATGGCGAAAGAAGCGGAGAAGAGTGATCAGGCTCAGATCCAGCCTGATGGCAATCAGGGTAAAGAAAAGGTAAGTAGGGGAAACCAGGAAAAAAGTAAGGAAAAAAGAGTTACCTGGTTATACCCAGAAAAGGAACAGGAATTTACTTTGGCAGATCCCAAAGAAAATGAGTTGCCAAAAGGGCTAATTAGAGATGATCTCATGGCCCTCTTGCAGAGAAAAGATGAGGTACTACGACCATACTTTGATAGATTGGGTCCAAATGGGACAACCAAGTATCACAGTGGATTTTATATCCAAAATGAAGTGTTATACCGCGAAGCCGGACAGGGATCGGATGATCAGGTGGTCGTCCCATCCTGCCTTAAGGACAATACTTTGCACCAGTACCACGGTGCCGTAATGATGACTCATCAGGGGTTCAAAAGGACCCTTGCTATGATTAAAAAACGGTTCTGGTGGCCTGGAATTGAAAAAGATGTCAGGCACTGGATCAGGTTTTGTCCAGTTTGTCAAATGGCTAATCAGGGAAACACGGAAATTCCTCCACTGATACCAATTATTCCACAAGGTCCCTTTGACATAGTATCAGTGGATATCGTGGGTATTTCTCCACTCAGTGGGAAGAGACCGTATGTCATAGTCTTTCAGGACTATTTTACAAAGTGGGTTGAAGCTGAACTGATCCCGGATCAGTCAGCCAGCACCGTTGTAGATACTTTTCTACAAGCAATTGTATTTAGGCACGGGACTCCACAGAGACTACTCAGCGATAGAGGAGGTTGTTTTACCTCAGATCTGATGAAGGAGATCTGCAAGTTATTAGAGTGTCAAAAAATTTATACAACAGCCTACCATCCACAAGGTAATGGTATGGTAGAAAGGTTCAATCAGACACTCATTAAACAGCTCAGAAAGGTGGCCATTGAGGAAAACGATAATTGGCCGAGATACTTGAGAGCCATGGTGTTTGCATATAATGCCACACCACATGCAGCCACGGGGCAATCCCCATTTTCATTGCTTAGAGGTCACGAGGCAACCTTCGGGTTAAACTTATCGAAAGTATATGATATTGTAATGCCGGACAGCAATGCAGAGGCATACAAATTTGTGTTGACAAATCATTTAGTCAACCTTTACGAGGATATTGCCAAAAGTATCCAGAGTGCTGCCAAAAAATCGAAGAAATACTTCGATAAAAAGTCCAAGCAAAATGGGTTCAAGAAAAACGATTGGGTTCTGGTCAAAGTAGACAAACAGAAAAAATTAGGACTACCATGGTCCGGTCCGTTCATAGTTACGGACATTTCGGGAGAAGCGGAGAACATTGTCACCATTTTACATTGGGACAACCCGCTAAATCGCCAAACTGTTCCAATCAGCAGGTTGAAACATTTTCGTTACGAGACCACTAGGGTCTTGCCGCAAATAGCGCGAGCCAATCAGGACGCGCCACGTGACGAAAATACGTCACTTTCCAATATGGCACAAACAGTTACGACTGGAGCACCAAACCAAATGAAATCATTTGGAAATTCGCTCAAGGCGAATCTATGCGCGATCTTGCGCTGAATTTTTTTTAAATTATGTACATATCTCGCGCGTGTAGGTACTAATTTTAATTAAAAATGTATTATTTTGTAATATTTATCGCGTTTATGTAGTGCGTTTATTTGACCTTATATGAAAACGCCAAGCTATACTGGCAACAGGCCGGGAAGCCCGATCAAATTCCTGAAGAGGTGTTTTCGGCAAACAACCATTACCCAGTGGGTATCGAAGGTCATAGACAGGCCTACAAGACCAATTTTTATACCCCAAATTTGGCAAAAATTTCAGGTATGTTAGATGAGCAAAACTTTGCGGAGTTAGAGGTCATCTGTAAATTTATGCCATTGGCCTATCATTTGGCATGGCCTCACTCGAGAGCGGAGTGCGATTACGAAACTAGCGCTCTGCTGAACTATAACTTTTTAAACAGTTATACTAGAGAAGGACAGGAGATGATAAAGCGAATGTCCTGGAAGTCAGGCGACCGCCTGGCTTATTATTTAGAGCTAGCAGCAATGCTACCGCCATCGGAACCCCGCTTTCCATCTAAAAAAGGGGTATACGCGTGGCAAAATCGGTTGGGATTTGTCCCGTTACGATTTCGAGAAGCCGAAGAAATATTGCAAATCGGCGACGACAAATCGTTATTGAAGGACGGAGCCTACAAGGTAAATCCTTACTTTTATGTAACTTTCTACTATGTAGGCTTCGAGACTTTGACGCCGGGACTGCGGTATCCGATGATGGAAGATGCATCGCCGACCAATTACCCAATCACGTATGCACCGAGAAATCCGCTCGAGATCAGATCGGAGTTTGTTAGCAAAAGCTTCCGGGAGAGAATGATTGCTTCAGAGATGCCTGGGTATACGCTAACCTATACCCCAGCCGGTGAGTTGGTATCAAAAGTACCATTAAATCGTCCCTCTACTTCCCAAACGGCGCAAGCCGGAGGGACGGGACAAGTTAAAACGCAGCCGCAAGCACCAGCGCCAGTGGTCAAAGCTACCCAAGCTTTGGACACTGCTGCTAGGCAGGCAGCTGCAGTAGTAGTCGTGGTGCCGCCGCCAACGCAACCAGCGGTGGCACAGCCGACTCAAGTAGCTCAGATACAGCAACCGGCCGAGCCTGAGCCAGAGGTTGTCACCATTATGCAATCGGTACCTCTGGCACCAGCTGTGTTACCAGCTAAAGTAAAACAGCTCTTGCCGAAGATACGAAATTCAGACTCTGGGTCCAGTTCAGAGGAGGATGTTGAAGAAGAAGAGGAAGGTGAAATTCTGGAATCTGAGGGCCAGACATCAGAAAATAAGGATGCGATGGAGGCCAAGACTCAGAAACAGGCTATTGAGGAGGAGAAAATCCAGACTCAAATTGATGAAGCAGTGACTAAGATGTCCGGAATTGATGTCAGACTGGAAAAGATGCAGGAAGCATCCCAGGAGATACCTGTGAAGGCCAAAGATCCTAAGGATCACAACAGACAAGTGAAGCACGAGGCCCTACAGGCCAAAATCCAAGAACAAAAAAGGCTGATGCAGCAGGAATTCCTGCGTCAGAGGGCAATTCAGAGGAAGCTGAAGGAGCAGGCATTAGCCGATGACAGCTCAGATTCAGCTATTGCAGCGACAGAGCTGATGAGGAGGGGAAGAATTGCCGAGGAAGGAATTCCTGGAGTTTATTTCCCGGATAAGGTTCAGCAGATGTTAGCTGAAGGTATGTCGGAAAAATTTATCCGACACTTGGCCAGGGAAAAGGTAAGGCGCAGAAAAAGGATAGGTAAGGCCAGATGACGTAGATTTGCAGCTCAAAGTCAGCAGCAACAAGGAGCGGCCGCCACCGGATCTGAAAACGACGCCTACGATACGGCCGAGGAGACCATGACCCCACAATATTCGACGAGTCAAAAGTTGAGAACGGAGACTACGAAAAGTCAGATGAGGACGGAGACTGCAAAGAGTCAGACGCGAACGGAGACCTTCAAAGGCCAGACGAAATCGGATAGGACAACAGGGTCCACTGCAACTGTTTCGTACACTCAGACGCGAACGGTATCAAAAACCGGCGGAGAGGTTAGTACTTCATCTGGCAAGAGCAAATCCGTGCCCTCCAGCTATACCGCAAGAAGTAGTAAACCTGCGGGAAGCGTATTGGTGAAGCCCGATCTTGAATCGGAGGAAAAGTTGATCAAGAAGGTCAAACTGAATGTGGTAGTTAATAGACCCGAAAGGGAGCCACAGCAGTTTGTCACTCCTGGTCAATTAGCTGAAACTCTGATTGATTATTGGGAGTGGCAACGGGAACAAAGGCGCTTAATTGGGCCGATCTCATTCGAAAATCCAGAGGTCGCCAATTATTTCGCCTTTGATTGCCAAGAACGGCCGATCATTTATAGAATGGTCAATGATGCTATGGCCGAAATTCATGAAAATTACCGCCAGCAATTTGAAATGCAAGGTGGATTTATGTTCGACGGAGAGCGCATCCCTGAGGAAATCTGGGAATGGATCATTTTAATTCTTATCCCCAGATGGCTTCAGGACTATGATGCCTCAGACGTCTTTACAGCCATTAGGTATGTGACCCTAATGATCTTTCTACAGTTGGATTTCGCGCCGATCACGCCGACGGCAATTGGTAGGTGGTATGCCCAGGCGTGTTCGTTTGCGAACAGACAACTAGTCGTTGAGGCCCAGGGAAACCGCGTAGACGATGTCTACATTGCAGCCTTTAATCAATATATCTTTATGGGCTCGCAAAGGTTAAACCAGATGGGTGTTAAGAGGAAGGCACCAGGCAATGACAGGTCGCAAGCTGACAAATATCAGCGAATGGCTGCCAAGAGCCCAAGTAAGTTTAAAGTGCCTAGACTCCCTCCGGCTAAGAAACAACTACCGACGATGCAACAATCTTCTACTGCGACCAGCCAGAGGTCATATAGTGAGGCTGCTAGCACTTCTTACAAAAGTCCACTTTCTCGGTCAAAATCAATATCATCAAAATCTCTAAATTCAACTTTTCGGACTCAAAAACCACAACGCAGCAGCTCCACTAGCAGTGGTCCAACACAAAGGCAGCAGGGGAGAGACGATATGTTCTCAAACCCGGCCCCGTACAGGGGTAGACTGGGGTATGACCAAGGTCAACCCAGAGGAGGCTTCAGAGGGTGCCCTCAGCAACCCTTCAGAGGCCGAGGAACCTGGCAACACCAAGGTCAAGACCTGGATGCACAGTTCCACAATCCGAATTTCATGCCGCTAGGTAGACGCAGTGGAAGCCAACAAGGCCAAAACCAAGGCCAAGATGGAGGTCAGACCCGAGGCCAACCCGGCCAGAGGGGATACTATCGAGGTAGACCTCGAGGAGGTTAACGAGGCGGCGGGCAGCAGCAGTAATTAGCGGCATAAATTTTGGCCCAAAAATCATCTTTTCGCATATATATTTTTACTTATTTCATAAAATACAAAATCCAAAAACACTAATAAAATCACAAAAATCCAAAAGAAATCAAAAAACAAAAAATCCAAAAATATTATTTAAATTTCGGTGCTGCTGGCCATCAAAAATTTTCTTTTCGACAAACCGGTGCAAAACGCAACCACAAAAACATTTTTAAATTTTTGGCCACATTTTTGCTCAAATTTTTAGCACATTTTAAAATTTTTGTGATACTCGTACATTCCCGCGTCGTCTTTTTGTATCGTCATATAATCTCGTATTTTAGTTTAATTTAGAAAAAAAATAGAGACGCGGGAAATCGATTTGCATGCGGTTAGACCCACGGCCAACGAATTGACACAACATGCAGACCGAGCAGCCGAGCCCGAAAACCGGCCACATTCGGCACCGATGTCACCGTCGTACTCCTTAGGGCAGGAGGTTATTCCATCAACGCCGAGGTCAAAATGGGCGTCACTTGCCAGCCATTGCGGCGAAGCCCTTGGTATTCGTTGTGTCCAACGACCAGCACAGGAGTCCGATTAGGACAGACTGTGAAACGGGAGTCCGAGTGAGACAAACTGTTTATCAGGAGTCAGCCGGAATTGTAGATTTTTTCCTTTTTGATTAATTCTTTTTAATGCCGGGGTAACCCGGCCAAAAGTTTTTTTTCTACCTCCCGTAGGTTGGTTTCGATGCGCGAGGGATGTTGGGCACCCTGTTGATGCCAATTCGTGTGGGGAAATCGCCATGCAAATCGACAAAGATGGACGACCAGCGGCGCAGACATTTGCATAGAATGGAGCGCCAAGAAAAGACCAAAAAGATAAAGTGAAATCATTGTTCACTATTATCGTCAATTTTTATACTATTTTTGTTATTGCTGGCGTCCATTAAAACTTCCCAGCACTTCGTCTTGTTTTTACATAATATTCATTGTGGTGTGTCCACATTCTTTTACATATTTCGTCAGACTTATTGTTTAATACATTTGTTTGTTTGTTTAGATTATTCGTATCGGCGAAGGCCGAGGGCCAGAGGCCCAGGCGCCAGCTTACACCAGGTAAGCTTTGGGAAACCCCTTACAGGTTATACCCAAGTAAGTTTATCCCTGAGGGGATTCCTTGTCTCAGCTAGGAGACTGCGGAGGTCCTTGGTAAGGCCCCGCTCTTTAGAGTTAAGTTTCTCTTTGTTGTTGTAGGTCTGGGGAACCGGACTGTTGCACTATCACCGAGGCTTAGCCAAGGGATCAGTTCTAACAGGTCAGTTCAGACCAGATTTATCTTTTCTTACGCCTCTTAAGGAAAGACCTGCACAACACACCATTGTGACTGTGAGCCCTCTGCCCACCTCGGAATTCAGGAACAGCTACCACCGCAGACCAAAAATTTTTCATTTCAACAACAGCAGCCGCAAATGGAAATTCTCCTAGAACAGTTAATCAAACACTGGGACCACAAACACGAAGAACACCAATCCTGATATCACCTGGACAAATATCAATCCCACGCCCACCAGCCCCTCCCACGAGAAAATTCCCACCATTGACAATTATCATGACCGATTTGACTGCTCCACAAGCCATGACTGCTCGTGCCCTTCCTAAAACCAGTCCACAAACCTTTGGTGCGATGCACCTAAATCTCGCACCCACAATACTGAAGACTGCATTCGGTTGAAAGGACAAAATGCCCAAAGAAATCAAAGATCTGACCAAGGTCGCCCACCTTACAATACTCAAAAATCTGTGCTCAATTTCCGAACAAATTCAAAGGATGTCCGCAGACAACACGAATGGAGGCCCCACGCAGAGCTTTTTCCCAAAGAGGCAACAATTATTCATGTGGTTTCGGCGGATACTTTGATCAAGGTAACCATTTTTCACGTCCTAATGATTTGGTTCAGAACACCTACACCATTTACCCAAATTATGATTATGCCCCACCCTGAGAGCAACACATTTATTACAATGCCACGCCCACTCCCTGTGTTACAATGCTTACAGATTCTTCCAGCGCCAGTTCTCAATCATCCAAGGTTCCATTAGCCCTACCGGCCTTGCCCTCAATTTCTGTGGCAGCTACGGTCAGCAATTCGGATGTGCGCACAAGTAATCAACCAATGTCTACTGCCAACACGGTGATGCCTCCCAAGGAAATTGCCTCTGCCACTCCCATTGTCAGCCCCAGAATGGGCTGCAATAGCTCACACCTCAGACGACCCCTGCGACATCTGCTCATCCCTTTGCCAAATTGACAACTTAATGCCTTCAACAAAAATGTTCATCAAAAAATGTGCCTCTACCCGCGCCTTCCAAATACCCATCAAAATTGGTAGCGTTAACACCTAGGCCCTTATCGACAATGGTGCTCAATGTTCAGTGTTGTCCTCCCATCTCGTTAAATGCGCTTTCGACAAACAATCACTTCAATTACCTATTTGTCGAAAGATCAAAGTCACCCATGGAGCCATCATCACGGCCAATGGTCCAGTTGTCATTACCATGGAATCCATGTTTGGGGAGCATATGATCAAATGCGTCATACTCAATGATAATAGCAAAGCCGCATTCCATTAGTAAATTAAGTTGATAGTGTGTTTAAATTTTTAACAAAAATAGATAAAGTAGTGAATCAACATAAACCTTGTGAACCTTGTTCAAATAATAAGGTCTCAAAGTAAAATCCACTTAGGTTCACTAAAAACATTTTCTGGAAAGCAGATGAAACGATTTTAAAAATCTGATCTACATATTAATTATTGTCACAGTTATTCAAAAGATATATTTTGAATAGTTCATTTTCATATTGTATTCTAAATGGGGATTCAACATAGCCGGATCTTAGTATCTTCTTCATCATCACCATCACTTTCTCCTTCCAGATTACCACTATAGAATGCATTCCAATGACAAGATGCTTCATCAGCCGAGAGTCTGGTAATTTGTTATGGTGTAAGGAAGCAACCATGGTAAAGGATGGTATTTCCTCATTGCTTTGGTGAAAACTTCAGTGTTGAATTTTCTATGGTAGACAGTTCCACTGTTCTATTTTTAAAGCAAAAACCGTGTTGTTTTTCTGTCGAGGGCAACATATCTTATGCTACTTTAAAGCCCAACTTCTCTCCATAACATTAAATTAGTCAGTTTCACAAAAAAATGAAGAGCTTGGTGAAACAACCTTTTCCCATTGCTAGGGTCTTCAGTAAAAGTTAGGCTCGGTCCGAGACTTGAACCTGTGGTCTTTCAACTATCATCTGAACGTTCTAACCAACTGAGCCAACCCGATCAAATGAGAGAGGCTGTCTCAATTTGCAACAATTTCTAGTTGGGGTGACTGTGGTGGCCACTCTCAACAAATTTTTTGAACACCTGGCAAGCCAGTGGTCAATCAAACATTTTTTAGTTTCTTTTGTGTTACCATATCAGGTAAACGTGTTTGTTGTGGCAGAATGTGTGGCTACCCAAAATAAGGTGCTACAAGTTGCGATAAAGTACCACTCTATGACAGGAGAACGGCGCCATGCTTCTCTGTACGATTTCGTGCCACATAATAATGTACTTAAGTCCATTATATGGAACAGTGTACAGCAGGGCCTTCATGCTTATAGCCTGTAAGAACTTATAGGCCTAAAAAGTGTTTTATCTGATGGATCTTAGGCCACACGCATTTTAGGATATGATATAGTGACAGACGAATCCTATAGTCACACAGTACAGTCGTCTTCTTTCAAAGTTTATGACAATTCTATGCCAAGCACCACTGATCGCATTACAGTTCAATTTGCCCAGTTATTGTAGTATCATATGACTTCGATATTTCGAATCACTGACAAATTTATTATTTTTCTATGTCTGGCATTTTTTACCAGCTTCTCTTGTGTAATTACTTCGATTAAACTTTTGTTGAAATACACCTATAATTTATAAGCTTACATATATTCCTCCTTTTTTCATACAGCCCAGAAAAATTGCTGAATGACCACCATCGTAGAACTGGTAGAAATTGTCGCTCGGATTCGGCATTTTGACCCAAGTGAACGTTGCTATAGGGAAAGTCTTATCGACGCTGATGTTTTTTTCGCAACGCGTTTTCATGTCTTCCCCTACTGCTATCCAGTTATCGGGCAGAACTTAAAAAACTAATATACAGAAAACTCTAGTACATAGTAGATCGTGGACTTGATACACTTCTAATATGATTTTAGTAAAGTCATTGTGTAGTGGTTAACACAATATAAAATTTGTTTTACTGTATAAAACGTGTTTTACTGTGAAATATTATTGATTGCACGCAGAAAATAAATCTATACATTTTTAAACCATAAATCTTTGAATGATTCATTTTTGATAATAATGAGAAAAACAAAGCTATACTGCTTTCATTTTCGAATGGACGTCCGGAATACAAAAAATGCGAACAAATCCGTGACCAGGCTATGACCGCACATCGCAAGGCGAAATTTTTTTTAAAATTATAGTCATAATCATCACAGTTAATCTGAGAAAAAAGTCGACCACTAATGCAAGTTGCTTACTTTTTTCATACTAACATCTTTTTTCTTTTTTAAGGGAAAAATATACTATGCCCATAGGGTTGACATACTTACATCCACAATCCAATGGATAGTCGATTGCACTGCATAAAGATAGCACTGCATGTTCCGATTTTGAACCTTGATACGCATGAGGACATCTTTCCACTTGACTGCGCGCGATTTCATTGTCTAGAGTAAAGTACGACGGGCTATTTGCGATGTTACTGACGTCACAACGCGCTTTAAACTTTGATACCTGCAGCCTAAATGTTTCACAGTATGTATGCAGAGGTCCCACTAAACTCCCCTAGGCTATGCCACATTCCAACACTGCACTGCACTGCATAGATCCGTCCTATACTTCAGTGTGGACTCATTAATAAAGTAATCATGAATATGGGCAAAAGTTTATTTTTGATGCAAAATATGCTTGTTGCATTAGGTCACATTATTTGTGGGTTTTACGACATGACTTTTGAGAGGTTCAACGTATTTTTTTACTCAAAATTTTGAGTATTTTCATGCGCTGAATTTCATGATATCATTGGTTTTGCTTGAAAATGTAAATTCACGTCGCTAAAGTATGCAAAATCTGAAAATTGATTTTTTCAGCATTTTTCAGTGACCTGGCTAGCCAAGCGATATTTTAGAATTCGATCAATCTTATTCGTTAAATATGTATATTTTACACTGGAGAGAATAGGCTATCTTTTAAGGTAATATTTACAGTAAATTATAGCACAATACACTTCTTAAAAGAATTTAAAGTGTAGAAAATGCACTCCCGAGCATGTCAGAGAAATTGTTTTCTGATTTTATAGCTTATGCATTCTTTCTGTATTAATAAAATTTTCTTCAAAAATTTTTCCACCGTTTGGTGAGCTGCACAGCTTTAAAGAAGGCATACTTTTGGAAATCGGTCAGAAGTCACTGCATTTTCCGAGTTGTCCTTGTCTACCCTTTATGATACATTTAGTATCTGTTCTGCAAAATTATCAAATAAACTAAAAGACTATACTAATTGTTTCACAAGCAAACATTTTACACTCTGCAAGAAAGTTTGACCTGTCAAAAATGAGATGCGAAAAAAGAAAAATCCTGCCAAGGGGTACTCCCGAGCACGCCTTCCTATGATGACCCGGAATTTGATGCTTTCATTCTTTAGTTCATACATTCCTACCGAAGACACAGGTCTTTGGTTTTGGGACCTTTAGAGATTAACACACATGCACTCATTCAAATATATATCCGAATAAATACCGAACTAATGAAGTCTTCGAAATTTATTATTTACAATAATTGTAAAGTGAAAATTAACAAAAATTAACCCTGTGATTGAAATCGCTCACACAAACTTTCGACTACGAAATTTTTTATTCAAAAAGTTGAGCAGGCTCGTAGGTTTTAAGGCGCTATGTGACATACGGTTAAGCCGAAAATCTTAAACGTTCGAAATAGTACTTGCTTTTCATTTTCATTATTTAGAAGCATATCAAGAAGAAAGACTATTATTGGCTACTTTTTTATTTGTTGCACTTCACGCACACGCCTTCTGTGGCATTACTTTGGATATTTTCAGTTATAAAAATCGTCTCTATCTTTTTCTGCCACTATTTTTTATGTTTGCAACTCTTTTCCTGCTTCTGTTTTTCCTTTCTCTTCTTAGTGCATTTCATTCTTTCCTTATACACCTTTTCACACAACTACGACAACCTCGGAAAGTGATCGGGGAAATAATGCTGATTTTTTATTTTGCTTTTGCACATGAAATTCTATAATGTCAGGCGAGGCGCCGAAATAGCTGATGCCGAAACGGCCCGCCGTCGAAATGGCTAGCGCCGAACTATCCTGGACCGTAAGTTTGTGGAACATATTTTCAATAAATAGGGAAAAAAGATTTAAAAACAAAAGGCATAGTTTTTCAGTAGTTGCTTGAAAACACTTCTAGTTCAGCTAGAAAATCCAACGTTGACCACCTGCCACGCCCACTATGACGTGACGTGATATTTAGATCTCCCGTTTGCCTGACGGATCACGTCTTCTCCGTATAATCAACTGTAATGGATGTATTAATGATTTTTAATCGTTTTCCAACGCACACCAAGTACACCAGAAAGCAAAAAATTGGTACCATTCAAGAAACACGATTTTTTTCACAGCGGAAAAATATTTTCCTTTGTACAAAAAAAAACTGTCTTTCAGTTTAGTTTACTATGTTTTTCGAATGCTTTCTAAATTTTTGTAATCGTTTTAAAATTAAAAAATCTTTGATGTTTTTCGAATGCTTTCTAAATTTTTGTAATCGTTTTAAAATTAAAAAATCTTTGATTGAACTTTTTTTAAATGTTGGTTTTTTCAAATTTAAAAAATTCAAATTGTTATGCGAAAATTTATCAATTTTGCACAGTTTTTCAAATGAATCTTTAATTAACAAAATTAAATTAATTGTACGATTTTAAAAAAATTCAAAATTCTTGTAAAGTTTGAAGAAAATTAAATTTTATACTTGAGAAATTTTAAATTTTTTTTTCAATTCGAAAAAATTGAAATTTTCAAAATGGTTTAAATTCTAATTTCTTTTTTTTCAAATCTAAAAATTAAGATTTGAATTTTGATTAAAATTCGAATTTTGATTAAAATTACAATTTGAATTATAATAGCAAAATTCGTATTTTAATTTTAAAATTGTAATTCTAATTTTAAAGTTTTTCTTAATATAAAAATTTCATTTTCAATTTTAAAATCTTAATTTTAATTTTAAAATTTTTCTTAATATAAAAATTTCACTTTCAATTTTAAAATCTTAATTTTAATTTTAAATTTTAATTTCAAATTAAAATTTTAATTTTAATTTTAAAATTTTATTTTTAAAATTTTACTTTTAAAATTTTAATTATAAATTTTAATTTTAAATTTTGATTTTAAATTTTGATTTTAAATTTTAATTTTAAATTTTGACTTTAAATTTTAATTTTAAATTTTAATTTTAATGTTAATTTTCAAACTAAACTTGAAATTTTAATTTTAATTTAAAAATTTTAATTTTAATTTAAAAATTTTAATTTTAATTTCAAAATTTTTACTTTAATTTCAAAATTTTAACCTTAATTCAAAAATTTTATTAATTTTAAAAATTAATTTAAATTTAAAAATTTTAATTTAAATTTAAAAATTTCAATTTAAATTCAAAAATTTTAATTTTAGTTTAAAAATTTTAATTTCAATTTTTTTAATTTAAACTTAAAAATTTTAATTTTAATTTGAGAATTTTAACTTTAATTTGAAAATTTTAATTTCAGCGTAAATTTTAAAATCCGGGTGATAACTCCCTAATACCATTCCTGAACTGAATTTTTTCAGAGAATTTACCGTCGGTCATCGACGTGAAACGACGGATGTTTAAAAACTTTTTCAAATAACCGGGGTATACTCTTCGTGACAGATCCGTCATATAGCTTTGACGGAATCTTCGGACGATCTTTATTGGTTCCGGAGATCCGTCACCGTTCTGTGATGGATATCTGTCGAAGAGTATAAACGCACTTTAAGCCTCATATAAGAAAGAAGAATTTCCACATTCGTTTGAGAAATCGTCATGGCGTGCAAGTTAGGTGCGACTTATTATTAGATGAGAAACCGGGTCCAGGAAAACCAATTTTCAAGAGCCATATTGTGTTAAATTATAGTTGTTGCTTGGCTGGTGCTGCTATAGTAGATTCAACCATAGAATGAGCTAGGTTTTATAATCCACCCCTGAGTTAACATATTATACAAAGTAGCGTCATCTATTCTTGGTATTTCAATCAGCTCCTATTAGAACACGAATATACATTTTCTAGGATGGATCAAGCACATTCTAGATTCTAACATACGTCATAGATTCTGAAGACATCGGCGGATATAGAGTGAAAAGACGTTGTCGTCTATTCAATACCATATGCAAATTGACTTACTCGTGCCTTTTAAAATGATGGTAATTGGGGTCATTAACGGGCGGTCGGAATAGTGTACTCTTTATCCTCCATATCATTAATATTGACAAATAGACCACTAAAAATTTTTCCAACATTCTCTTGGAACTAAATATAAATAATCAGATTAGTATTGGCGGTGATTGACGGCTTTTCCGAGCATATTTACTCTGCTAAATTCCTAGCAATCGAGGAAGCAGGTGAAATATCACAAATGATAGCAGTGTGTACCACCCACGACTGCTTTAGGTAAGAATAAGTCTGATGTACACAACACAAGATGAATCGTACTTTTTTGTGCAACTTGTGATTGACGTTTTCTTAAAAAAATGCTTACAGATTGAATAATGACAATCATTGCCCATTGCGTGTCGATACCTCCTCTTTACTTCGACCGTACCTGTACGTCGACCATTCCTTTACATCGACCTTCATTTTAGATCGATTAATGTCAAAAATGAAACACTAAAAACGAATTTTATCAACCCTACCTTTTCATATCTGCATATAGTTTTCTCCAAAACTAAGAGGATTCTAAGCATAACCTTAAGCCTAACTAATAGCCTATTCGTACTATTTTTGTGTGTTAAATATTGTTTAGTCGCATCACCGAAGATATATTGAATTTTATACCTTTGATAGGATCGATTTAATCTCAAATTTTAGCCATAATATTTTAATTTTACGAAAAGTTAAAAATTTTCATACACTTAGTCGAGGTAAAGCCATTTTAATAAAGATAAAGCTTTTGAAATAAAATACATTAATCGAGATAACGAATGGTACCACCGAAGTAGGTTGTGTGCCGTTGCCTCGAAAGTCCCGTACCTCGAACGTCCCATTATCTCGGGAGCGTCCCGTTTTCTCGAAAGTCCCGTTACCTAGAACACTCCTTTGTAGGTGTAATTATAAAACTCTGACACTATTGTCTGTTATTAATAAAATGCATGTAAATTGGACATTGACGAAACACTAAGTTTCTGCTAAAGGATTGTTTGCTTGAAAAAATTGGTTGGGATTACGCAGGCTCCAAAAATTCCAGTACCATGAGACGAATCGCATAGCGGGAAATTACAGAAATATGGCACTTGTTTTCCACTTTTTCATTCACAAAGCGTTTCAAGAAAAGCAGACTATAGCTACATGGCATAACATAGAACAATGTTTGGAGGCGAATATAAAAATTCCGTGCGATTTCTCAAATCAGATTTACCCCTTTCTTGGATGTAGACTTAGGCTCAGACTTTAGCTAAGGCCGAGGCTGAGGCTCAGGATTAGGCTTAGACTCAGGCTTAGGCTTAGGCTAAAACTTAGGCTTATGCTTAGAATTTGACATTGCCTCAGGCTGGGGCTAGATTCAGGCGGACGCATAGGCTAGAGCTCGGGCTTAGGCATGGTTTTTCATTCGAGGTAATGGGACGCTAGCATAAAAACCCTTTTCAACAAGGAAAAATTTGATTAAAGTAACGGGAGTTTTCCGCACTATTCGAAATAACAGGACGTTCGAGTTATAGGGGCGTTCGACATAACGGGACATTTGGGGTAATAGGAATTTTGATATTAGTGCTTATCCGAGGTAACAGAACCTTCGAGTAAACCGGTCACAAAACAGGGTCGAATGTAACATGACATTAATGCCATCAGAGTGGTTTACAATGTTCAGTCCTAATGTTATGAATAGCTTAGCTTAAAAGTGTAAAAATATAAAATATAGTGCTTTACACTTTTATTATTTAGAAACATTTCAAGAAAAATAGACTATAGAGAAGCAGTTGTAACATTGTTCCGCTAGTTATCATGCTGGTTGATTTTAATTTTTTCTTATTTTTTCTTAATGTGTTGTATAGGGTGGTAAGATCAAGGCCAGAAATTGGTCGTCCAAGTTTGTTAGCCTCTACCGTCATCGGCTCGAGGAGGAGTGGATTCCAGATTCAGCCATGTGCTAATACTGTTCTTGGCCTGTATCTAATTCAAAATGGCCTATTCACTACGGAAGCGAGAAGACGTGGTCAGAAAGCATAAAGGAAAAAGAGACGAGAACAATAATAATTCACAGAAATCCATCAACGAGCTTCCCCTACTTTCGCTTCAGTAATTAAAATTTTAGTTCACTAGGCGATGCCATGTGAAAATATGCACGGTTGTAAAGAGTTAACAAACATGTTACAAACAGACTAAACTACAAATAACACAGAAAAATAGGCCAAATGATCAAAATTGAAGTAGCTGATTGATTTACCGAAGCGTAAATTCGTTCATCTGTTCGATGACCTAAGTAGTGTAGCATCTCGTTCCGTGTGATTGAATAATCATGTCATGAAGTTTTCAGTTTGATTTGATAAGTTATATTTAGCCTTCTCTGCTCTATGCGCTTTTCATTTTGTGCGCATAGGTAAGTCTTTCAAATAATGTTGAGAAGGTTCACATGTGCTACGTTTTCATGATTCTACAGAATAGCTGACATATATTGCACATCGAGGATGATATCTACAGAAAACATATCAATGAAATTTTAGATTTCATCACTACGTTATCATTTTCTATGACAAGTGATAATTCGAATTCCAACAATGATTATTGCCTGCCGAGTCTACTAATTAACAAGTTGTGAAAACTTCTGTGTTATACGCAAAAACTTAATTCCGCGCTATGGTTACAAGGGCACCTATTGGTCATGGATAAGGATAGAATTTTTAAACATATTCCATAAGTTTTGCAAAAAAAGTCGTGTTAGATGGCTGGTGGTGGTGGATCATAGCTTACTGCTGTTGTTAGATGGCTGGTGGTGGTGGATCATAGCTTACTGCGATTAAGTGTATTAGTGTGTCATGCAAATGCTTATTGTATATTTTTTAGATGTGCCTGCAGATGTAAGGCCGAAAATGAAAACGTGGTTTTTTCTAATTAATTATTCCTCATTTAGTGTTATTTTCAGTTTGGTTTCTATTCTTCGTGACATATTTTTTGGATTCTGGATTGCCGACTTTGGATGCAAGTCGGCAGAATAGCCCGACAATGAAAAGAATGAAAAACGAATCGCATAAGGGACAGGGTTCTAGGGCAATTCGCCCCCCCACAATTCGTCCCCCAGTAATTGGCCCCCAAGGCAGTTTGCCTCCGGACAATTCGCCCCTGAACAATCTGCCCTCAGTAATTAGCCCCTGGTTATTCGCCCGTCGTACTAATATCTTACCTAGGCTTTAGAAAAAGCAACTCCATGTCATGTTATGTAATGTATTTCCAGACATTTCCCCCATTAGGTAACCTTATTTTATGTGAAGCATAATAGAGATGAAAAGATGATTTTTCACTTCGCCCTGTCTCCTGTTTTTTCCTTTTTATCCTTTTTTTACATCGTCTTTTTTCTGTTCTTTTCTGGATTAATACATACTTTCTTTTCCCGGCACCATTTCTTATAACTTTTTATCGGGATCTATGGACAGCAATTGAGAGTATTACAAAGCATCACAATTATTCTACGTGTGACTCTATCGTATTCTTTAGTATCTTTTCAGTGACAACTTTGCAGTATAAAAGAAAAAAGTCGAAAACGAAAATGAGTAAAAAAATCAAAAACAATATAGAATAAGAAACTAAACAAGAAAGAAGAAAAAGAAAAAAGGGGAATACAAGAAAGAAAATTAAACGAAAAAGAAACAAAACACAGAAAGGACAAATGCAGATCGAAGAACATATTGAATGACTTGCAATTCTGCTTATGATATCAGTGTTTCACATTAAAATTACGTGTATAAGTATTCACGCCATCAGACTAAAAGTAGGCATGATTACTGGAGATATACGACACCATCATTACAAACTTTAAAAAATATGAATTTGTAAACGGTCAGTGTTGAGATTTTTCACAAATTTTTGTTGAAATTGATCATTTTCAGCCAGTTAAACTTTAGCTGCAAGTTAGAGGTCCCCATGGTCAGATTTTTCAGGTAGGGATAAAGTTGAAAATTTACACGGGTAGTGTAGCTGAATGTCTACTAAACACATCATTTTGTCTCAAAATTAGGCAACCAGTAATCTATTGTAAGGACTTTAGGTAGGGGGTATTAACATCTTCATACCCCTTCCCATGTGGCAGTCTGCTGCAAGCCTTCGTTTTGAATTCGAGGCCACACATTTTGTTTCAAGTGGAAAAAAATGGCCACTTCAATTCTAGGGGACCACTGCTCAAACGTCTGTGTTCCTGACTGTACGAGTAAAAAAGGCTAGTAGCAACTTAGTACTAACTGCACGAGTAAAAAACATCCTATATTCAAAGAAAATTAAAAAAATTGTTTGTGGACCTTTATTTGGAACATTGCTGTAGATCTTCTTCTTCTTGTACATAATACTTGCACTCTGCGCGTAGAATTCATGAATAAACATACTATTTCGGCTGGGAAAAATCTCTAATAGGGTTTGTGTACGGATGTGTAGAAATGCGTATTACATAACTGTTAACAACCTGGTGGAATTATTTTTTAATCTGAATTTTTTTAAATTAAAAAACAGTGAATTGGGGGCCAATCATTGGGGGCGAATTGTGGGGGGACGCATTGCTCAGGGGCGAATTATGTTGGGGGCGAACTGCAGTGGGGGCAAATTACTGGGAGCGAATTGTGGGGGAGGGCGAATTGTCCGTATCCCAAGGGATAGCATATTGATCAGAAAACTTCGCGGCATCTGAAATTTTTTGACGTTTTTAATCAAAGGCAAAAAAAAATTTTTTTTCAATAGAAAATAAATGAAAAATTTCCTTGCTATACTCCATCCGTTTTGAAATGATTGATGCAGCAACATCACGAAAGTAAGTTCAATACGGATAGTAAACTTGATACTGAAATTAACGAGAGTTTTTCGTTGGTGAGCGATATGTAGAACAACTGAAAATTTCCTCCTGAAGTAATCTCGTTTAAATGGTCAAATTTCTCGAGTAACACTCAGGTGTCAAACAATATTCAATCCAAATTAAAAGACCATAAGCATGATATTTTACCATTTACCATTTTACCATGGTTAGTGTTTTTCTACAGTATTAAGTTTTACACTGGAGAAAAACTAGGTATCAAATTGAACCTACTCTCTTTGTTTTCGTTGCATCTATCATATATGAAATGGGATATAGAGTTTTAGGTGTATCATCCACCAAATTCTGCTTTTCATCCAGTTCAAAAATGTTTCAAATTTATCTTCAAGCACTCTCATAGCGTGTTGAGTATCTACAGAGAAGGCATTATTTCAAAAAATTTGAAGTATGCACTTTCCAAATCTATGTTTTAGTCCCTGATGCTTAAAATACAGATTCAGAAAAAACCGATTCATTTTTCTAAGTTTATCAATTTGATACCGTCGTGGATGTCCATGTATCGTTGTAACCTGCACAAAATTTGTCGTTTTCTTGCGTGTTAAAATCTCAAAATGAATAAAATATAAGAATAACTTTATTACAATTCCAGAGTGCTTTTCAAAATGTGCAGTTCAACCCTCACCAGAATCTGTTTTCTGGAAAATGGCAGACGTCATTTTCAAAAAATAACCTAAAATCTGCGTTTTTCAAAACAGAATATCCTCTAAGCGTCCAGCTAGATTTTGGTATCATAACACCAGTTTTAATGGAAATAGTCTTAAAACTGCTTTTTGGACGTTGTCTCAAGCTCGTGGTTCACCAAGGGATGTCAGAAGGAAATTTCAGATTGAATGGCCGAAAATGTGTATGGTATTAGTTGCTTACTTGATGAATTACCATTGCTTGATGTATCTTTTATGAATATCAGATATATTACCTTGGGCTTATTAGGATGTATTTATCACAGGGTTAGGCTTAAACTGGGACTGAGTTGATGGCTCTTTGTGAATTCCTGAACCAGAACGGTGGGTGGGCCGCGAACAAACTTAAATTGTGTTGTGTGGAGCGCCCCATTGTGATTTAGAGTGACAAGAAAGCATGCCAAAATGGTCAGAACAGTTTTCCTTACGATACTGGCTGAGTATACTCATGTCTTAATCTCCTAATTATTATTATCTTTATTAAGAATTTAATAATCAGTGTTTAAAAATGACATGATCCTAATCATTATTCGTATTACATATCGAAGGGCATGCCTTGAAATGTGCGTCGCCTTCGGTAAGCAGTCTATAAAAATCAGTTGTGTGTCTTTCCATAGCAATCCATCTCAGAAGACCTTCAATGCATCCCATGCTCGTGCTTTGTTGCTGAGGCAAAGTGAAGCAGATAATGACATCGTGGCTGAAGGTGAATGCCACAGAAAAATTATTACTGAAAATAGGTCAAAAACAAGTCTAATTACCCAAGACATTTTCTATCGCGACTTCGTTGGTCTTCTATTTTCACATCTGAAAATCCATGACTTTTTACGAATTCCTCACCAATATTTTATGCCAATACGAACTTGTGTCATAAAATGTAATACGAAACTGCTCTCCTTTCCATGTGACATATAAAATCAATTCGCAATTCTCATTGCGAACAATTTGAATATCCAGATTTTCTATGTGTCCTTCCCCACTGATGTTCCGCCATCTGAGACTTTGAATTATCGTTTCATTCACTTGGATGCAGTATTCTTCATACGATGTAAATAATTTGGGTGATCCTAAAAAGCTGTCCAGCTATTGGAAGTAAATAGATTAATGTGCATGCTAGACGAGTTCACCTGACATTAGTTCATGACTCATCAAGTTAGAATTTTCAAAAATTAAAATATGGGAAACATGGCGATTTTTGAGGAAAAAAACAAAATTGAATTCTCAAAAGAAATTTGGAAAGTTAAGAAGATTGCGATTAAGCTGAATTGTATTGATTCCATTAAAACTATTCAGAATTCAGTTTTGATGGAGATAGATGATTACAAGACGCAGCAATTAGAGGGATTCTTAGATCCTAATGTTGTTACATAAGAATATTCGAACCTCCTAACATTAAACGCTTTATTTCTGGCAAATTCTCTTTTTTCAAGAGATTTGGAGCAATCACATTTTTCTCACTCATATTTTTTAGAAGCGAGATAATTTGGTTTACTCTCACCATACAGACATAAAACAACAGCCGATGCAGTGCAGAGAATCGTCATGTTTATAGATGGTCTTTCTTACTGATCATGGGATACCTACTGAGGAAAGCAAATCATCATCGTTCACTTTTAATTGTACGATTGAACCAAGAAATGTAAGTGTAGTGTGGTGTGAAAAGGTCTATTGGATTCTTGCGAAGATGCAGCATCTCATAAGGCATGTTTTGGGTTAGAAATTTTTAATGATTGTGACTCAAAAATTTTGTGCAACTGTTTCATCCGCCAACTTGTGTTCCAAAAATAAAATCGATGTTAATATAAAGTCGATTTGAGAGCATAAAAGATATTCACATAGGAACTAGATCCGATTGACATGAAAAAATTATTCTGGATTTGCATCAGTATTAGGAGTAATCAAAATTCTTCTATCAACCGCCACATGTTGAGCTGATACAACCAGTTTTTAGTTGCTCAGCGTGAAATAAATACAGAAGTCACTTTACACCGACAGCAAACGAAATCTAAAGGATGCCAAGCAAATTTTTACCAAACTTTAACGACCAATAACTACATCAATTATGGAGGTACATTTCTTGAAGTCAAATTTTTGAATTGATTCAACCAGATCTATCGATTGACATGTGCTTCGCCACATATTCGAAAACAAAATTCTCCTTCAAATGATAGAGTCACTATTTGAGTGGAATCAGTCACCTAAACTGGGTGATTTTAAACTTTTCTGGGCGAAATTTAATCCTTTGGTCCACGCCAATGTGTGTAAGTCATGCATGCTGTTTTGAGATGTCTTGAAGCTATTCTGAACTCCATGGAATCATTATATACCTGTGGGAAATGGCGGAGCACATAACTCGTATGCAACCGGAACAGCTGACTCAGGTGTCGCCCAATTTCTGGCATCAACTACACTCTTTTGCAGCACTATCACTCCACGGAAACAATAGTCATGGAAGCGACTTTCTGCAAATCTAAAGCATATCCGCTCTTTTGTATTGCTCCCATCTCTAAAATTGAAGCAGATCACACATTACTCATCTCATTTGATCAAGCATTGAATACCTCACACTTTCTACATTGCACCTTGAATCAGTATATTCAATGGGGACTTTCTCATCTGAAGATAATAAAAAAATTCAAACGCTGATTGTTTGTGAGTCGCATATCATTACCATAGCCCCAATTCATGATGTCGTTGAACCTGAGTATTGTATCATTCTTTTTCAATGTAATCTGTAAGTGGCAATTTTCATCCACAACAAAATCCACGTTTACTTGAGTTTTCCTATTTGATCGAGAGAATGCGAAATCTACTTTAGTGTGGTACTCAGCATAACTAGTTTGTTTACAAGGCAACGACTGGTTTTCTAAAATAAGGGAATGAAAAATATAAATAAATATTCAGCACACTGAAAACTAGTCAAATTGAATACACATTAGTAGAATCAAGTATAACTGTTGGTCATTGAGAGCTGACCCAACAATTTTTTTCAAATATTCCTAGTTGAGTTTATGATCACAGCTTGGAACAGCAACTTGCTAGAAGACGATTGTACTATAATTCGCACTGGCTAAGCTCTCTGAATGATGAAATTTGGGGTGATCTGCAAAACTTCAAGTTGAACTCAGGTTATCTCAGAAGATACAATCATAGCTTTGATAGAATTTATAGTTGCTCTGAATGATGTTGTTGAAGGAAGTTGAGTACCATTATACTTTATGACAATGAAGCGTACAGTGTGTCCAACAATTCATTTGTGGCAGTTTGGTGATTAACATTTTCTTTGAAAATACATCATCTGCAAGCTGATTACAGTTCAATAAATGGTAGGAAAATTTTGACTACGAAATTCAGAATGATATGATAGATCTTATCTAAGAATCAGAGAAAGCACAACTTTGTCAAGATTAAGCGACAGCTAAGCCATCGCTTGCGATACTCAATACTACTGATCAATGTTACTATTGACATTCATGCGACAGGATCCCGATGATGTGCTCACTTTTAATGTTTGCGCAAACATCGAAGGAATATATGTCATATTCTGTTGGCCTTATAAAGTAATTATTCCACAGTGAATTTAATTGTACTACTAACTCTCCTTCGAAGCATTTGTCCCCATATTTTGAATATTCGTTAAGCCGTTTCAGGCAATGACATATGACTGCCCTCTCACCAGTCACATTCGTGATGCTGCTCACATGGCACTCTTTCTGACTAAATTTTGCCGGAAACACGTAGTCTATAATAAATGCAAAATTTTATAAACTGCAAACATGGTTTAGCAATTATTTACTTTTGCATAAATGACATGGACGGCCCAAAGAGCTTGACGTTATAAATTCGTTTTCATCGATGATATCCAACTGAAGCTGGCAATCACGATTATCAACAAATAAAAAAATATCTACTGCATGACTTTCGTTAGCACCATTAATCAACAGTTCTCTATGCAGGTATTTTTTCTTTGGGATATTAACGTCTGTACATTTGTCAACGTTCATACTCGCAGATTTAGAATATCCGAATTCGCTCTTGAGTGAATCTTCATGAAAAATTTGATGTGTTTCATCTAGATTGAAGATAATGACCATTTAAACAATCTTATTTTTCTGTCAAAACTTACAATCCAAAGTAACGGGGCAAACTTCGAATGGGATTGACGACAATGATTGTCGTTTAGATATTTCTACAACAGCTGAAAGTTGAATTATACCTTGATAGCAACCGTGATCGTTGAAATAAAATTTGTCGAATTGGCAACAAACAGAGCTGTGGGGAAAAAAATCTGCGAAAGGTAGAAATTTTCTGTGAACAAAGTGCGCTATTACTCCTGACACGTTGTATTCTCTGCATTGGGATTTGGCTCATCATCTGAAAAATTACTGTTAGCAGATGTGAGGAAATTAAATAAGAATATTTTACAAATCAGATCATGTGATAAACGCTGAATTTGAATTTTGCAGAACTTTTCTCTTTCTGGAATGTATTGGATTACGTGCGTTTCAGACCTTTGGAAGAAAATGGCTCCTTCCTATCGTGTCTTACGACATTAATAATTTGGACTCAAAGCATCTTTGATAATTGCAGTATGCCACATTATAGTTACAGTACACATGTCATCTTTTGTTAGACAATAAATTGCTGTGTGTTTGAAGAACAGCTTATAGTTTACGAGTCACGTTGCACGAGAATGTTCAATGTGATCTCTTTTTATCCCTAAAAGATATATTGTGTAGAATACAGAAGACAGGCTAGAACGTAAGTCAGAGCCACTGATGCCTATTAAAACAATGCTGGTCTAACAGACTCAGTTCTCCCGTTCAGAGAAAATTTGATACAAGTTGAGCTCATTTCACGCAGTCATAAGAATGTGGTTCAAACTTTCACATTGTCAGGCGTTCTATTGTTTCAATGCCCAAGTACCCCGTTCCGAAAAATTATCGGACCTGTTCTGTGCAACGTGATTTTGAATGATGATGCTAACGCAAAAGAGATTTGTTGTTTTTAAAAGCTGTTGGATCTACAGTTATACAAAACTGAATTTTGATTCTTCATTGTCCTGAAATGTGAATATCTATACGTGAGTGATGTCATCCATGTGTCTTAATTAACTTGGTAAAAAATTCGTGAATTCTAAAAAGTAAGAGAAAATTTCTTAATTCTAAAGAGTACCACAAAAAATAGGCCATGTGTCGAAATTGTTAAGTTGTATGATGTGATACAAAGACGCAAGAGAAAATGATAGTCAATCAGGATTCTTGTGTGAACTTATCCACTGAGCTTGTCGCAAAATATTGTTATAATGTCCTTAGACGTCAGTTTTTTCCAAAAAACAGCTAGTTTTTTCCCAAAAAGCAGGGAGCGTCAAATAAAACGCGGAACAGTAAGGTTCATTTATGCAAAACCAGAAAGTTCTTTTGAACAACTATATGAATTGTAGGTTGTTATTTTTAGTCACTGTTACAATGTTCATAGTGAGAACATATTCGAGGACAAGACTTGAACCACAAAGTAATACACGGCTGGTGTCCAATGCACTTAGTCGAAAACTATCTCTGTCTTGACTCATGACTACTTGATGCTCATCTAAAATACCATAGTTTAGACAACTCCACCTCCCCTGTCTGATCTGCATCTTGCCCCACTTGCCAACGCCTCTACAATTAACAATTGATTAACCAATGCTGGATTATTCCATTACAATCTAAGACCCACACTTTACTTTTTTTACCTGGTCCAAATTCCTGTTGAATTATTAACGAATCATTCCGTTCATATCGGATTTCTATGGCTAGGCGACAGTCGGTTTTCAGAGTCAAATTGAGCAAATAACGATTTTGCCGGAGCCGCGAAGTTATGTATACGAAATTCCCAGGCGTACTTTTGTTGCATATGAAATTGCTCATATTAGATTGCATTTCATCTAAAGTAGTTTTTGTATGTCAGTATAAACAGTATAACTAAATATAAACGTAGAAATCATTTTGCTCACATTTTAGTAAATATGATGTGGTAATTACTAGTCGTCAAAAAGAAATCAAGCATCCTCTACGTATCTGCGAGTATACTGTGTATAGATGAAATAGAAGTTTCTTGATTGGAGTTACAAAAGAAGAGCGTTACAGCTGAGCAACTTATAGTCTGTTTTTTATAAAATGCTTCCAAATAGAAAAGTGACACAAGTCACTATCGTTGTCAAAATCGTTTACATAGAGCTCTCCCTGTAAAATTTTCCACTCAAAAAATTGTTAAAGGTAAGGTCAGTACGCTCACAAATTTCTATTACTATATGATATATGGTTCATCAGAAAATCGTGAAGATCCGAAATACTACTTGCTTTCCACTTTCATTATTTAGAAGCATTTCAAGAAAAAGAGACTATAGCTGCCTTTTCTATATTTTGAACTTCCAGGAAAGCAAGACGATTCCAAATTCTGATTAAAGACAACCGATATTAATTTGTTGTACTAGATATGTTCTGAGTCCTTACGGCTACAAATACACCCTCGAATCTCTGAGAACTATCTTTGAACTAGTTATTTTATGGTCATCTTTGATGAAAAAAACTCTTACAGGAGTCATTTGTGTAAGTGTCCAAAACGGTACAAACAATATAATAATATTTTAACATATTTAGATTTCAGAAGGTATCAGCAAACTTGATACGGTCAATTAGACTCTCACAACATTTCGTTTCATTTGTCCAATAGATGCATTTTGGGAACGCCAAAATTTTTTGAGTTCTTTAGTTCATTGGCGAAAAGGACATTGCCAAAAAATCAGTGGTCATGCATTACTGGCCGCCTATTATGCTAGAAGGACTAAGCCAACGGTGCGTGTTGATAACCGTAACCGTATGCGTTGTCTTTAAGTTAAAGCTTGACTTACAACTTCCACAATACCAGCAAGCTTCAGCTTAACGGCATATAACTTTCTCAATACGTTTCATCTTCGAGTTAAGCTGTGCTTTAATGCGCGGAGAACAACTATAGCCATGAACCAGCTACGCCTCATGTTTCTCTGATGAAATAGGGCCCTGCATTTTTTGAATTTGAGCTAGAAAACGCTCTCTTATCAGACATTGATGCTCGATTTGGTCGATTGCATCAATGGCAACACTGTTCTTGTATTATCATGTCCTACCCTTAAGCCTGCATTTGAATTTTATTCAAATATTACGAAGCACCTGCTTTCAACTCCCATTGTACAAGATTCTCTTTCACTACAGACTCTGAATAGGATAGTGGAGTTGACAATTAAAATCAATCATTTTACGTGATGGCGGCAACGTCTGCTGACGAAAAGGACCCAATAATGCAGGAAAACATCTAGTTTGTTCCTTCCATTGCCAACCTTTGACCACATGCGTGAAATGATTCGCGTGACTTTTAATACGAACTGCATGTTCAACTGTCTTAGCCAGCCCAGAAACAACGCTTCGGATTACATGTTGAGCGCTATTCAACAAACCAAATCGACGTGGATTTTGGGTGAAGGATCCAATTTCGAAATACCGATTCAACTCACGCCGTCGTATTTTCCTGACACCGAACGTTGCTCCACACCACTGATCAGCAACCTTTAATAAAGTAACTTTACTATTACCTCGTATACTGTGAACTAAAAGCACGTTTGAAAACAGCAGCAAGGAGCAGATCTGAAGATCTGGCTTCTCGTACTCAACATCAACGAGTCGGTCATTTTCCCCAATGAGATTAACGGATTAAGAATATATTTCGACTAAATAAAAAACTGATTGCAAGCTGAATTTTGTGCTCGAAAAAAGTGGGTTGGAGTTGGATACCAACTGCTGTTCAGTTGTACTGGAGTAGAATCCAGTGTATCATCTAACTTCTCACATATGCTATATAATTATGCTGTAAATATCAAGCTGGTTTGTTGGCGTAGGCAATTCAACGAAATAGTATCGAACTTGAAAAAAATATCGACTCTCTAAAAAGTCAAGTAAACAATCATAAAATTTTGACAGCTCTCAATGGGTGGTTCATAGTAAAAATTCACATTCATAGCATGAAATTTCGCATGATCTTTGAGTTAGCATTATATTATGCAACGTCAGAATAAGAATAGACATTGAAGTGCGGTTTCATTTGCCTATTGCAACATTCAATGCCTCGAAGCTTTGCTATTTCAGCCTAATTATGATTCTTGAAATGCGATAATATTCAGGGAAGTGAAATATCATTCTGTGAAATACCACATACATTCTATCCACTTGAAGTCATCCATGCAGCGAGATCTCAGATAGAATTCTATTCAAAATTATGGGAGGCTTGTTGACTTTATTCAATTAATTTTTCCCCTGTGATGAAGAGTCCTTTACTATAACCCTTTTCTGTCATTTCAAGATTATCGAAATCCGTATGCTTTTCTCCAGTAAGGCTACGCTTGCCGAATTTCTGCCCGCTGCGTAGTTCGTTTCAAAATGACTGGAGTATATAGTGCGCTTCATCTATTTAGTTTGAATTAACAGGAGCATGGTTCTAAGACCATTCTCCTGTTGATTAAAATTGCCAAGGAAAAATCGTCATAGCAAGTATATAGTTGAATTTTTTCATTTGTTTACAGTCATTTTCTAGGAACCTTGACTAGTTTCTGAAACCTGAACAAATTTTGCCAATGATGAAAAATGAGTTTACATGCAAGCATTGTCAATGTTCTATTTTTGGCGCATTATAGCGTATTTTTTGTTTTCTTTCATTGTTGATCTAAACACGATTGGAAAATAGTTTTTAGAGGATACTCCAAATAACAAGTACTCTTCTTTTCTAACTCATCGAAGGCTTTTGTTAGCAGAATAGAAGACATCGTGATTATTCATATTAATAAGCTCACAAGTATCACGCCTTGCTCCTGCAAGCAACTCAAAAAAATCGCCGAATGGCCTCCATCATAGAAGCGATGAAAATTTCGACTCGGGTTAGGCATTTTGACCCAGTCGAAAGTTGCTATCGGAAATGTTCCATCGATACTGATATTTTTCTCGCAACGTGTTTCCATATCTTCTCCAATTGCAATCCAATTGTCTGGCAGAACTGTTATAAAAATTATCCACAGGATAAAATTACCCATATGAAAAACTTGCGTATTTCCGTTTTGTAGCCCTATATCTTTATTAGTCAAGTTTGATAAACCTGCTTGAGAATCCTTAGGTGTTACAAATCTCAGTTATTGAATAAGGTATGTAGGCCCTCGATCAAGAAGACAACCAAATCAAGTCTTGGTCATTGATAAGAAACTAAACTGGATCTGTCGGCACATGCTGCGAATCTGCTAAAAGTACGACTAATCTCTACATTGTGCACTAATTTTTGGCGCAATCAATATTCTGAGTTCATGCTAGTGGAATGCTTGTCATAAATTATACACCTCATTTCTTCTGACTTATCAGTATGCGTTTGCTTAATTCGGGTAATATTTTGTCAAAATCACATACATCCGCAATCCTTTGGATAATTCGTCGCATTGCACAATGATAGCACTGCATGTTCTGATCGGGAACCGTCCAGTACATTAGGACATTCGGTGACTTGACTGCGTACAATTTCGTTGTCGAGCTTGAAAGACTTCGGACTTCTGTTCAGATCGATGATGTTGCAGCGAACTTTCGGTTTTGATGCATGCAATCTGAATGTCACAAAAAATTTACCATTTCGATGTAGCTCGTCAGCAATAAACTTTACTGAAAGACGGATCAGCTGCAGAGTGGTAGTGCTTTGTCTTTCAAGTTCAGGGCCGGTGTTACTACAAAGTT